>CM060310.1:47151227-47268727 GCA_030674185.1 Monoplex corrugatus
CCCCGTAATTCACGCATCTAATACAGGTCACGCAGAATGCGACAGAAAAAGAAGACCCGGAAAGGAGAGGGCTCTATACACGCTTAGGGATCGTGCAAGGGAGCAAAGCGTTTTGGACACTACTGAAGCATGCACGCACGCGCACACACGCGCACACACGCATACGCACACATATACGCTCGCCCGGACGTGCACACATGCGCGCGCGCGCACAGACAACGATGCAGTGTTTGCTTGATTAATTTCAGTCTGTTTCTATATGACCTGGTGTGGTGTTGGTGCTTGCATAATAGGAAGAGCAGAAGTAAAAGCTCTGAAAATCTAATTTCTCAGTGAAGCTTAACAGGTTGTCAGGTGTTGCATGGCCCGCAGATACCACTCTTGGCAACATTGACTATGTACAAACTTCAGTCTTGTCTTGTCCAGGTTGGTCACCATTTCCTGTACCATGACACTTACCAAGGCTGTTCTTCAGTGCAACATACAAGGGAGGCCAGCTCCGAGTTCCTTCATACATGTACGTTAGAGAACGGAATAACCTGGGCATTTCTGACCTGCTTGCTCAGGGAAATACCCCGGAGACACAGATGAAATTATCTTGTGCGAGGCTGTTTTTTTGTAAGCTCACCACCATCCCTTCTTTCAACCAGCGTATTCAGTAATCACACCCATCGCAGAACTAAATGAAACGCTGATACTGAAAGATCCAATGCTGACAAGACCAGCTTTGCCTGTTCATCTATCGGCGACATCATTCTTGATGGTAACCGCTGATGCATGCCCGTCAGCTGTCTCCATCCCCTTCTGTCTACAGTCCTTCTGTAAATTTCGTCTTTCGGTAACTTCGTCCACTTGGCTATGTTCTCTACATAGGAAATCGACGGTCTTCTTTGTCGTCTCTTGCCCTCTATTTTGCCCTGGGCCACAGTCTTCATTACATGGCAGCTCTAATGTCTCATAGCATGTCCAAAGTATTTCTTTTTCCATTTCCTAACCAGGCTTAAAAGTTCAGGTTGTATGGTCAATTCTTCCAGAATGCTTTGGTTGGTTCATCTTTCAGTCCAGCTTATTCTTAAGTCTTCTGTAGAACCACTTCTCTGCATTTTTGATTCTGTTTTCATCTGCAGCTTTAAGAGTCCATCCTTCACTTCTACAAGACCAGCTTCCATGAATTTCAAACACACCTCAAGCAAAACTAACAACATGATTTATGGAGCAAAAGTAATATCGGTTATTCAGCACATGTTTCATTTCAGCCAAAGAAAGTCAAAACCTCAGCTGAAAGCAGCCAAACCACCCGAAATGTAAGCAAGACATATAGCGCGGCATACGCGGGGTCATAATGTAGGATATCAGCTTTACTTTTGCGAACGCAACCATGTCTGCTTAATAACGGCAAAAGCCAATTTTCGTGCTCGTGGTCCGCTTTGAGCGTAGTGCGTTTCGTGAGAGTAATGGTTCTGGCACAAAGGCTACTTAGCAATTATGAGCCAATCATGTTCTCGTTTGTCCTTTCTCTCCGGGCCTTGTACTTCGTCATAATGCCGGTGTCATTGCCGTTTGCTGTTGTTGCCCTGTGGATAAGTGTTGTGTGTGTGTGTGTGTGTGTGTGTGCGTGCGCGTGCGTGCGTGTGTGTGTGTGTGTGTGCATGGGTGCTTGCGCGCGCTGGCACGTGTTTTAGCGTGGTGTGCATCTTTTTTTGAGGAGGAATGCACACACACTGCACAGAACATGAAAAACAAACATGATTATACTGATATAGAAAAAAATCAGGTGATTGATAATCTTATAAAAGAAGCAAAAGAGTATACGTTGACGAAAGCAAAACTCCAGCTGTTCATGTTTTACAATGTTGTCACCAATATTTTCATCTCAAGATCTTGCCAGCACGATGGCATATGCGGAGACTTGTGACATCTGCCACTTGAATGAAAATAGTTTTTTTCCTGGTTCTTAGGAAAGAACTATATTCCCTTGTTCAGTTCAAAGCCGACAAAGAAAATTTCAAAATCAGAGATACCGAATAACGCTTTTTCTCTATGACGATAACAAATGAAACTTCCTGCTGCCTCCTCCTCCCCCCTCCCCCTAATCCAAGGCGACAAGCATATTTTCTTTTTTATTCAACGATAAAAAATGCTTTACTGACAGAGGATAGTTTTGTTTCAAAAGGATACAGCAAATAGAACTGAATTTCCTGTTTAAAGTTAATCAAACAAAACAAAAAAACAAAATCCAAAAAAAGGCTCCTCAAAACACCATTGCTACAGAAGATCAGACGTAGAAACCTAAACAATGCTTTCAAGTCCTGACTTGAATAGACAGGGTTTATTGCCACTAAAGTGAAGGAGAATAAAGAGTGTCCGGAAGGTATCTATTCAGATTCAAGCTCACACCAAAATGTGACGGTGGCAAGAGCTGTTTCAGGTCGTTACTTTGGATCAAAGCTCAAGCTTCGTGCATTTACGAGTCACCGTTTAGACCAGCTACTGTATTGTGTATTTTTCATCCCACAGATGGGAAGGTCATCGCTTCTTTGCTACCGAGAGGAATTTGATTAATATGCACTACACTGGTTGCGGCCTATAACAGGTGGAGATTCAGTTTTATGTCTCAGAATAGCATCCATAATGTCAGTGTCACAGTTCTTCCGATATATGCGTGAAAAGGGTGGTAGGCCTGCAAAGTTCTTTTGATTTTTCTGCCTACAGCTCACACCCAAGCCGGGACGATGATGCAAGGAAGTGAAGATCAGGTTTATTCAACTGTGAAAAGAGCAGCAAAATAAGTGTTCTCAAACAGTACTGCGTAATAATGAAATTATGAACAGTGCGCTGATCGGCTCTGTATGGCTTTCCTTTCAAACGGGTTGAACATGCCCGATCTTCATACCATCAAGAAAGCAGAACTACTTAATGTGGATGTCGCTAGTTACTCAGTGTATGGGTGACGTCCTGCATACTTTACAGGCATGTTCACCTAGACGATGGGATCAGTTCTGGAAAAGGTACAAAGCTAAGATTGTGTAACTCATAACCCTGATCAGGGCTTAGGGAATGTGCCAGAGATGTCAGTTCTCTTTGGGCCGGTGTTATCAAGGTAGTAGTGCCCACCTCGTCTCCTTTGTTACTTTATCTTCCCCAGCATCGATCAAGATCAGCTATTCTTTCAAAGCTGGGTGAACTTGGAGGGTGCACGCAGGAATCTTTTCCTCGAGCAAGTTTTTCAGCCGTGCAGAACCCCTCCAGTGAAATTGGAAAGCAGGAACTTTACGTCAGCTAGACCTCTCAGGAAAACAACAAGTGAATACAAATAAAAGAAAATCAAAGAAAGAAAAAGAAAAGGAGAAGGAGACAGAAGAAATGAAATCAAACATTTTCCCAAATTGCTTGTCTGCCGTTTCCAATCTACATGTATTGAAACAACTGACGAAGCAATAGTCACCATTGGATCTTGTAAAATGTTAAAAACGACCTTCTGTCTGGCCCATCCCACTGCATAACACCACACATCAGCTGATTGATTTTCTTCGATAAAGCAAAGCTTGGACATAAATTCGGATGCGTGTGTGTCTAGGAGAGAGAGAGAGAGAGAGAGAGAGAGAGAGAGAGTGTGTGTGTGTGTGTGTGTGTGCGTGTACGCGCGTGCGTGCGTCCGTATATGTAAAAAAGAGAACAAAAAAAATCATAAAATAGCATATGAACATAAGAAACAAAGGAAAAGGGAGGAGGGGAGAAGCAGAAGAAAACCAAGGCAGTTGTTGCCGCCTGAAGTGACAGTCATTCACTTCGCACGTACATGCATGGTAGTAATTAACTCCACCAATACACAGACGCAGAAATCACTGAAATTGTTCACCAGCCATGTGTTAAACTCCGAAGCAAGTAGACCAGCTTTTCCCACAGAGCCAGAGTGGCAACCAGTCTGTCACCAGACGACACGTTCGCACGTGCCAGCTTCAAAACCCCGCAACACAAGAGACACAGAAATGGCCAATATTGCCTCCAAGAAGAAAACCACCAAACTGTACCTGGTGATGAAAAAAGAAGAAGAAGAAAAGAAAAAGCCGGAATGAGAATGGGACTGCGTCTACTTGACACGGACGATCGTGCCTGTTAACTAGTCCACTGCTAGGAGACTCACAGATTGTTAATCAACTCCTTCCACACCCATCCAACGCAAACAAACAACAAAAATAATCAGACAACAGAACAAACCAAGCCAACAAAACCAGCAAGCAATCAGATTAAAAGCTAGTGAGCAAGCAAGCAAGCAAGCAAGCAAGCAAGCAAAGCAGACACCCTGTACCCTTCTCATTAAAGCAAAAGGAAATACCCAAACAAGGAAGCAAACACCCCCAAATGAATTGCAGGATCAGAAAAAGCCTGAATAAACACTAGTTTATCACTTGATACACGTCTGTCCGACTCAGCGTAGACTGAGGCCTTCCAATTTAACTGGAAGGTAGATGTATCTATGCCAAAAGAGACTGCCTTTTTTCAAATGATACAAAGAAATGTGAAGTAATGTTTCTTTGCATTTGCTTTTTCCCCTTCTGTTCAGTGTGTATGTGCTTGTGCAAATTCATGTGCATGTATGTATGTTGTTGCATGGGAGCTAAGTAAACTACTTAGAGATTCCACACACACACACACACACACACACACACACACACACACACACACAACACACACACACACACACACATACACACACTCACACTCACACTCACACACACACACGCACACACACACACACACATACACACACAACACACACAACACACACATACACACACTCACACTCACACTCACACACACACACACACACACACACACACACACATTACACACACACACACACACACACGCACACACACACACACACACACACTCACACTCACACTCACACCACACACACACACACACACACCAATGAATGCGTTGCACTCCCATCCCCCTGCAACAACAGCAAACGTCAATGATACAGGAACAACAATTAAGTACAAGGCCCGGAGAGAAAGGACAAACGAGAACATGATTGGCTCATAATTGCTAAGTAGCCTTTGTGCCAGAAACATTACTCTCACGAAACGCATTGAGCACAAAGCGGACCACGAGCAGGAAAATTGGCTTTTGCCGTTATTAAGCAAACATGATTTCGTTTCCAGGGTATTGATGATATCCTACACAATGATTGTTTGCTGGGCCAGATATGCGCTGCACTACATGGTATTGTTTATGATGCAAATTTGCCCTTACTCTGCTTTGAACTTTTATCTTAAAAAATGAGTTGTTTTACTTCCTTTTGTTGAACTGAAAGGAGTATTAAATGATAGGTACTACTTTGGTTCGTATGATTGTGTAGTAACTGAACGTCTGAAGTGTGTTTGATGCTCTATACAGTTGGCTTGCTGATGGGAAACCTTGGAATATGTATGAGCAGCAGCAGAATTTAGTCCTACAGTGGGTATAGTCAATAGGGAGTTTGACGGGATGAGTCAGCTGACATAATCCTTTATCTTTGCCTTTAGGGAGCTTCAACAAACAGGTGATGCATGCCAAGATCAGTCTGGTGCTTGACATTTGCTAATACAACTCTGTTGAACTCGATGATGCCCTCCTCTCAGTTTGGTTTCAACATTGATTCTGGATGATGTAGGTAGTCAAAACATGCAAGGTTGCGTTGCTTCAACCAAAACAAATTTACGTCACTTTGGTTTTGCAAAGAGAAGCGTATTCCCGCAGAAGCATCGAGGTGTTAATCCTACTTTATACAAATTGATTGATTTTGGCATTTGAGTTTAATCTTGCTTCTTATTGATTGTTCAGTAGTGTAGTGTTTTATCTTTTTTTTTGTAGCAGTGTGAAATAAATCAGAGGGAAAAAGAAGCTGTCCTATTGTCCTGTCATCATGAATCAAGAGCTGGATAATGTGGATGTAGTTGGTATACATTCCTTGATTAATGTCTTACATACAATCTTGAAATGTTTACTCCATGGGGATGCCAGGGGCTCATTCAGTATAAATATTTCCTTACCTTCTCGAAATTCTGTGCTTGAAATTTCCTCTTTTCTGTCACTCTGTTTCTGCCATATTCCTTTGCTTTCTGTCATTTCTTCCTGTCATTTTCTGCCTTGCTGGTCCCTTCGCCTGCGTGTGTTTGATAAAGCCTTAGGATTGACAGTTGGGTACATGCGTTTTGTGCTCTAGGGAAATGTGATGTGCAGAAGCAGTTTTACGTAATCCAGGTCCATTTTTATGTATGTTTAGTATCCCTAGTTGTGTTTATCTTTGTATTCAGGTTTGATTTTTAAAACATTTCCTGGTGATAGATTGGAGTGGTCAACGCCAGGGGTATCTCCTTAGATTATGTACGCGAATGCATTGATACGTGTTCATTTTTTTCCCGTTTTTTTATCATTGAGGTATGGTGTAAATTTAACTTTGATATGGCTCTGTGCAGTCGGCTGGGTTTAAATAACAGTAACACTTGAAATGTGTGTTGTTATGGATGAAGAGACAGACAAGTATATACGAATAGATCGGTAGATTAATGTAGAGATGTCTGAAAGAAGATGAGAAGACGTGAGGAACGTCGAAATATTTGATTCTGCCACAATTGAAAGTCGTTCAGCAGACACGTACGTACTTGCCCCTCAATTAACTCCCAATCAGCTTAGACACAGAAATTACTAATATTGTATCCGGAGAGCAACGGCATTCAATAATATAGCAACAGCGAACCAATTTCCCTGTGTCTCAAGAAAGATTATTGTGAAAACTGGAATCTTTCTTTGGACGGCACGTTTGCACGTGCCAGTTAAAAACGCACAAGATAAAGAGACACAGAAACGGCTAATATTTGTTTCCCAGAAGAAAACCATCACAGTGTACTAGCAGATTGAAAAAAAACTACAATAGAAGCTAGAATCGTCTACTTGACACGTACGGACGTGCCCGTGAACCAGTCCTCTAAACCAGACAAACAAAGATTGTTAATTGACTCCTTCCACACCCTCCTAACACAAACAAACAAAGATTGTTAATTGACTCCTTCCACACCCTCCTAACACAAACAAACAAACAAACAAACAAAGATTGTTAATTGACTCCTTCCACACCCTCCTAACACAAACAGACAAACAAACAAAGATTGTTAATTGACTCCTTCCACACCCTCCTAACACAAACAAACAAACAAAGATGTTAATTGACTCCTTCCACACCCTCCTAACACAAACAAACAAACAAACAAAGATTGTTAATTGACTCCTTCCACACCCTCCTAAACACAAACAAACAAAGATTGTTAATTGACTCCTTCCACACCCTCCTAACACAAACAAAGATTGTTAATTGACTCCTTCCAACCCTAACACAAACAAAGATTGTTAATTGACTCCTTCCACACCCTCCTAACACAAACAAAGAATTGTAAATTGACTCCTTCCACACCCTCCTAACACAAAGATTGTTAATTGACTCCTTCCACACCTTCCTAACACAAACAAACAAAGATTGTTAATTGACTCCTTCCACACCCTCCTAACACAAACAAACAAACAAACAAACAAACAAACAAACAAACGCAAACAAAGTAAACAAGCAAACCAGCAACAGCTAGCAAACAAATACACACGCCCCCGACTCAACAATGAAATTGGACAAAAGCTTAAAAAAAGTATTCATATGATATGCATAATGCCAGTTAACCCACTGACATCACAGGAGACCCAGAGATTGATGATGTTGACCCCAACATCAGCAGCAACAGTAGCAGCATGAACAACAGTTTCACATGGAAATCAAGAAAAAAAAAAGAAACTGCAGCAATATAACAACCAGGATTCGACAAGGTGTAAAACATGTAATTTCCTTTTAATGATTGGTAAAGTACTACTTTTGTATTGTGGTGTTTGTATTGTGTGTATAGTATTGTGTTATTGTAAATGATGTTGTCAGCGTCAGTTCTGTAACTACATCAGAGATAATCCTGTTGTTGACATCCGGCACCGGTAGCCAACCAACCAACCAATCAATCATCCGATTATCCACCCGGCCAATCCTGAAAGTCCAGTTTGGGCAAAGGCAGGCGGTTTGTTGCAGTGTGAGAAGTGTGCCAGATGCCTAGGATAAATACATCGTCCCCAAGTTTCCCTTCCCTTGTCCACAGCAACTGATAAATCTAGTATGGTGGAGCATTTGCTTCAGGAGGGGAAAGTTAGAAATTTTGGAATGAAAATTTTAAGAATGATCTATAGATAGACACAGTACTAAATGATGGCAGAGATTGGTCACAAGTGGTCATTTGCTGCTTTTTCTTCCTTTATGTTTTTCTTACTCTTCCTCGCCGTCTTTCTTGTTTCAGGGGAGAAAATTGACATTATGGGTCAACTTATCGGTACTTGGCTCTCTAATAACTCTGGACGGTGATATTGGAGCGCCTTCAAAGTAAACGCGTCGATTTTCTTGTTCTGGAACACGGTATTGGCTATTATTATCATGACTGATCATGTAATTCAATTATCTCTTTGCTTCATTTATGCAAACGCATAATTCTGATTCTCCTGAAAAAAGAGTGTAAAGGAACTGTCTACTGTTAAATGACTTGTGTGTTTTGCTTTTGTTGGACATGCCTACTGTTAACATGTTTTGCCTGTTATTAGTTAGCTTTTCATTAATCTTATATCAAGCTTTACCTAAAAAGATTTGAAATAACACGCTGAGGTGTACTTCTTTGTTTGAGAGTCGCTTTTAATTTTAGTGTAAGAAACCCTTGAGCTTCTGCTTGTTCAGAAGTTATGTTGTACACGTATAGTGAACATTATTGTTAACTAAGCACATGACAGAGCTAAATCTCTATGTCCTCGTGAATGTTGAAAACAAAACCCCACAAGCTTTAAGTGAAAAAAATACGCACACAAGGTAAAGTTTAAAAAGAAAACACAAGCTAAAGTTGAATAACATTTGAGACCAGTAGTTATCGCTGAGAAAATAGAATTTTTAGAAGAAAAAAAAAAAAAGGGGGGGGGGGAGAGACTTAAGACTGCACATTTCAGACTTCAGATGGTTTATTCATATATACCACAGCCCCTTAGATGCACGTAACTATGAATTCTCAGATTATATAACATTAACTGGGGAATAACATTATTTCTAATGTTAAATGTTTTGTACAAGTACATAATAAATAAAGGGGAAAGAACATAATATACAGACATTCTGTTCGTATTCAAGCCTTGGTTTCCTCGCGAAGGATTAATTCCAAAAGAGATTCAAGAAACTGCGGTATCTCTGAATTCAAACGCTTTGTATAGAAATAAAACTAAATTTTGAACAACTTTAATGGTAGTTGATGACATCAACAAAGTGAATTTGAATAAGAAGGGTTCTCTATAACATTTTGAACATATATATTTTTCACGAATAGAATATAATACGAAACTTGCCTCAGCTTCTTTTGAATTTTTGGGGGGGGGGGGGGGGGGAGGAGAGAGAGGAGAGAAAATGAGAGAAAAAATAGTGGTGAAGGAAGAGGACTAAGTGTTAAGCCACAATTTGATTTCCTCCTTTTGATACGTCGTTCTTTGCTCGTGCCAGATTCCTGTTTTTGATGCTGAACAAGAAACAACAAACCAAAAGAAAAAAAAAAATCCACACATATACGCACAGTGTTGACTTTCGTATTATTTATCTTTTTCCATGCACGCCAGCCAGCCCTTCTTTTCTTCGCTTTTCTTTTTCACCCAACTCTTTTTTGTCTGCTCCTGCTAAAGTGTCCGCCTCCCAATCTTGCCGTCCCCGTTGTGCTGGTGGGGACAGCTTTTGGAGACGTCACGTTGCGGGCGCTCGACGAACGCCTCGATCTTTTCTCTCGATGGCCTTTCGTCCATTCTACTTTTATGTGCGACGGCGGAAATGGGTTAAACGACTCGTGCTTGCTTTCAGGAGGCCAAGTATATGCTGTTTGATATTGCTGTGGAGGGTTGGATTTTTTTATATATATATATTCTCTTCTGCTGTTTTCTTTCTTTCTTTTGTCTGTCCGTCTGCTTTATTTTTTCCTCTCTAGATGTCTGTCGGTTTTTTATTTGAGAAAATAAAGAGAAAATTGATCGTAATCGACATGAGATTCTCGCCCACCCCCAGCCTCCCTTCTGTCCCTGGTTTCCCTTTTTTTCTTCTTCTTCTGCCTTCCCTGTTTCCCTCTTTCTCTCTTGTTCTCTCTCTCTCTCTCTCTCTCTCTCTCTCTCTCTCTCTCTCTCTCTGTGCGCGTGCGTGAGTGCTTGTATACACGCGCGCGTGCGCGTGTGCATTCATGCCTAAGGGCCTTGTGTAGTGCCGGGGATTTTTCGACTGTTTAAAGATTTAAAAAATACTCAGTTGGTAGCAGTGAAGACATGAATGTTGATGTACATCACTTAACTGTGGGTTATCGGTAGTCCGGGATATTGAAATATAATACAAGGGCTTTTCGGGTAGTTTTGTTGGCTTGAACATGATTATAAAGAGACCTCTACCTAAGAAATAAGCGTAATGAACTCCACCACAGCACAGACTGAGCTTTGGAGTGAAATCACGGAACGTCTGAAGAATGATACGAATCTTTTGGCCCAGCACCATTTCCAACCAGCAATTACTCGCCCAGTGCAATCAAGAGAATATGGACACAATCATCATGAAAAGACGATACATATGGATTAAGCACATCACTGGAAGCAAGTAGGATAACATACTGGGACTGCCTTTGACTGGGCAGCAGAGAAGGAAGACAAAACAGGAAGGCCTAGGGAGACCTGCTAACGAATTGTAGAAGGAAAACTCAAAGCCATGAAACGCATGGTACCACAAAAGAAACTATTGAGAAGAGAGGTTCATTTCCCAGGTCTTTCCCGTTGAGGCCCAATTAGCTTTCTGTCATTCTGAAATCTTAGTTTAAAGAAAGAAAGAAAGAGAGAGAGAGAGAGAGAGAGAGAGAGAGAGAGAGAGAGAACGTGTGTGTGTGTGTGTGTTTTCTCGCATCTGCTGCAGGAAACCGTGAGAAAAAGACAGTGTTATGTAAGTTACACACGGGTCACACATCCTACACTCATTCGTACCTTTTACAAAACGAAGAAGCACCATGGTGTATACCGTGTGACGAGCCGTTGAGCATCACACGCCTCCTCTTTGATTGCTTGTACGATGTGAGACAGAAGCACCACACGGCGGACTCCTTAAAGAACTTCTTCCAAAACGTCCCTCCTGATGCAATTTTCCAGTTTTTACAAGAGATCAGTAGATTTCACCTGATATGATTTGATGTCTGTTTTTCTTCAATTGCATTTTAGATTTTGCAAGGTTAACAGTGAGCATGGTTTTTAACTGTTGTCTTTTATCTTAACGGTTTGTCGTTTTTTGACGCGGTGTTAGCCCTGAGATGGCTCTAGTAGTCGGCTGGGCTATAAGCAGTATAAACTGAACTGAAAGTGTGTGTGTGTGTGTGTGTATGTGTGTGTGTGTGTGTGTGTGTGTGTGTGTGTGTGTGTGTGTGTATGTGTGTGTGTGTGTGTGTGTGTGGTGTGTGTGTGTGTGTGTGTGTGGGGTGTGTGTGTGTGTGTGTGTGTGTGTGTGTGTGTGTGTGTGTGTGTGTGTGTGTGTGTGTGTGTGTGTGTGTGTGTGTGTGTGTGTGGTGTGTGTGTGGTGTATGTGTGTGTGTGTGGTGTGTGTGTGTTGTGTGTGTGTGTGAATAATAACAATAATGATAAAAATAATCCTAGACGGTGCCTTAATTAACTACTAGGCTATACATTCCGCATCCAGTGTAAGACGTCGACTCATCCTCAGAACGCGTGTGTGCGGGCGGGCAAAAGCAACAGAATGAAGGCAGTGTGTTTGTAGGTAAGACAAGTCGATGGACGGAGAGGAGGAAAAGCTGGTGGATGTTGATTTTGTCGATTCCGTCTGGTCCCCTTTTGTTTTAACTACTGCGCATTTTTTGTGGTTTTCGTTTCAGTCATACGCATTTTAGAGTGAGAGTATGTTGTAATAATAAGTTTGTGTCACTTTAGAAAAATGTATGACGCTAAGAGAAACTGGAAAGAGAGTAAAATGACATTTCTTGACACTGAAACTCGATTCGAGTGTGTGTGTGTGTGTGTGTGTGTGTGTGTGTGTGTGTGTGTGTGTGTGTGTGTGTGTGTGTGTTGTGTGTGTGTGTGTGTGTGTGTCATTTCTTGACACGAAACTCGATTTGATTGTGTGTGTGTGTGTGTGTGGTGTGTGTGTGTGTGTGTGTGTGTGTGGTGTGTGTGTGTGTGTGTGTGTGTTAGCGGGCGCTTGTGTGTGTTGTGTTGTGGTGTGTGTGTGGCGCGCGCGCGTGTGTGTGCGTGTCTGTGTGTACGCGCCCGCGCGCGCACGTATGTTGACATTTCTATAAAAAAAAAAAAAAAGAAAGAAACTGATACACGACAGTCGCGGTAGTCAAGTGAAAAAGACGTCAGACTTCCAGTGGGAAAGTCTTAGGTTCGATCCTGCCTGGGTGGCACGCCTTGCTGGGTAAAGAGTGGAGATTTCCCCCAGATCAACATGTGTGCCCTTGGTTACGTATACGCATCCGAGAAAAATAGTGAAACTGAAATTCAGTTTGATTGTGTGCGTGCGTGTGTGTGTGTGTGTGTTGTGTGTGTGTGTGTGTGTGTGTGTGTGTGTGTGTGTGTGTGTGTGTGTGTGTGTGTGTGTGTGTGTGTGTGTTCGTTCCTTCCTTCCTTCTTTGATTTAACGTCTGTTCACTATGAGTGATATTAGACGGTGTGTGTGTGTGTGTGTGTGTGTGTGTGTGTGTGTGTGTGTGTGTGTGTGTGTGTGTGTGTGTGTGTGTGTATGTGCGCGCACGCATGGTGTGTGGACATATTTAAAAAAATCGAATGTCTTCAAAATAAGTTCGTGTGTGTGTGTGTGTGCGCGCGCGCGCGCGCGCACGCATGGTGTGTGACATTTAAAAAAAAAATCGAATGTCTTCAAAATAAGTTTGTGTGTGTGTGTGTGGTGTGTGTGTGTGTGGTGTGGTGAGTGGTAGGAGGGAGGAGGAGGGGAGAGAGAGAGAGAAGAGAGAGAAGAGAGGGGGGGAGAGAAAGAGAGAGAAGAGAGAGAGAAGAGAGAGAGAGAGAGAGAGAGAGAGAGAGAGAGAGAGAGAGAGAGAGAGAGAGAGAAGAGAGAGAGAGAAGAGAGAGAGAGAAGAGAGAGAGAGAGAAGAGAGAGAGAGAGAGAGAGAGAGAGAGAGAGAGAGAGAGAGAGGGGGGATATTATCAGAGAAACTTCACACGCAAATATATCCGTCTCTCTTCCAATTTATGGCGGAATGGGGCCATTGATCTCGTGTGTCTACGGTTTGTCTTACCTGCCTCCTCTTTATACATGCGAGCAGCGTTGTCTCGGTTGGCAGTTGGCGGATGGTTCTGGTAGAGGTGGTTCTACCCACACTATGTAGGCAGCATATGATGCAACGCAGTCTGCGCCGTCTTCGCCAGTAGTTTGGTTGGAACAGGTAGTTAGGGCCATATGCTGACAGTTGTCAGTTACCGTTTGTTTCTCAATATGACATCTCCGCACTCGGAATGAATTTCATATGCACAGAGCCATCGGTGCCATGTTTCAGTTTTCAGTTTCAGTTTCTTAAGACGACGTCTTCGCGCTCGGAACGAATTCCGTATGCACTAACGCCACAGGTGCCTTGTGTATGGTGATCATGGCACAAGCCTTAAGCCTGCACATAAACCCATGAGCTGGCCATGTGATGGAGAAGATCCAAAAGGATCATGGTCCAAGCCTTAAGCCTGCTCGTATGCTGACAACACACGGGTAGTGTGTTCGATTCCTACATCACATGAGCCATAGGTCTTGTAGCATCTGTGGTCCCCTGGTAGAATACTTAGCTGCCACGCGGGTAACCTGGGTTCAATTTCTGGTCAGTGCACACACACACACACACACACACTCATACATACACACACACACGCACGCACGCACGCACGCACATACACGCGCGGTGCACACACACACACACACACAACAAAACACACACACACACACACACACACACACACACACACATCTCTGGTCGACTACAATAACACCCCCATTTTTGAGTGAACATGAATTGTTTAAAGAAAAAGTGGAAATGTTTTAGCACACGATTTCCACCTGAAGATATTCTTTATATTAGAAGAAGCTCTCTTCTCCGTGTCTGATTCTGTCTTTCGTGAGAAAGTCGGACACTGTCAACCCGTGCTTTTCCAGCATTTGGAGCTCCCTGGATTTGCCTATATCTAGGTCCAAGAATAGTCGCATCGTTTCAGGAATAGGGACTGCTGTTTAGACATTGTCAGAACATCTCGTGGCATCATAAAAACTGTCCCAGTTTTGTGACCATTAAGGTGACGTAGAAAATGGAGGAAAAAACAAACGAACAAACAAACACAAACAACAACAAAACAAAACAAAAACAAACAAACAAAAAAACAAGAAAGCAAGCAGACGAACAAACAGGTAAGCACAAAGGAAAACTGCCTAAATGCATTGATCCTTAAAAAGAAAGTCAGAAGAGCTTGTTGATGAGAGCTGCGTACCGCTTGCATCTTTATTGATTTGAAAATATGTAATTTTAAATTTGTATTTATATAATTCAGTGCTGCACTGCCACATACCCGCCCCACCCTCTATTGAAGCTGATAATAGCAACCATTGTGACAGGTGAGGTCGACTATACTTAGTAATGTCGAACAGCATTGTAGTTTGGGTTTGTTTTTGTTGGGTATTTAGTTTTATACAGAATCATTTATTTACTTGCATAATAGGATGAATGTTACTGCTCCAGCGTAAGATTACACAAGAGTATCTTCTACCCTGTGTGTTGGAATGTATGTCACATGCTGTGGTATATTCGAATGAAAAAAAAGGAAGAAAATACAAACAACAACAACAACACAAAACAACAACAACAAAACAAAAAACAAAAACAGACGGAGTGTTATTAATGGTTGCACGATTGTACATCGATTTTCAGACTCCAACCAGCTTTGCGATGTGTAAGGCCTGTGTCTTCATTCTTTATTGATTAGGTTTTTCCTCATTTTCGTTTTCTCGTGACAGCGAACTGACACGCAATACTGACTATGTGACGAGTAACAGTTGCGGATTAGCAGTAGTCCTGAACCCGAAAAGAAGGAAATGTAGCGTTATAGGAGCAGTTCCGGTTTGCCTATTCTCGATTTTGACTACTCTTTGATGGCACGGCCATCAGTGGCCTCTCGAGAATTTAACATTTATCCTGTTTCGTCTGTTTGCCCCCCCCCCCCCCCCATTTTCCCGATCTCTCTCTCTTTCTCTCAAACACACGCGCGCGCGCGCACCCCCCTGTCCACACACTCTCCATACATGGGAGAGTATTAAAATATGTGACGCACCACGCGAAAACTAGGGTGAAGTGTAAACTTACTGATTTAGGCGTCTTTGTAGTTTCTGCAGTTACAGCAATAGTATAGCAGCATGCGTATAACAGAACTATACTGAATAGGTATTTTTCCTACACGGGTTCACAGTTTTGTTAGTCATGGCAAAGGGCAATAATCTTGCTATTTCTGACATGAACAGAATGGAATGTGTGTGTGTGTGTGTGTGTGTGTGTGTGTGTGTGTGTGTGTGTGTGTGTGTGTGTATGTGTGTGTGTGTGTGTGTGTGATGTCGAGTGTTTTTTATGGAGTACATAGGCGAGCTAGGAATAGATGAATCGGGATCACCAAAGTAGGGATAGGCCAATCGGAAATAGGCGAATAGAGAATAGGCAAATCGGGATGATACTGGGTTACATGACATGGTTACCGTAACACGGACAAACAAGGGAAATAACCAGACCTTTTAATACAGAAATGACCGTCTGGTCTGTAACAAGACAAATGAAGGAGAATCTTTTGAAGCAAATGCTCAACGGGAAAAAGTAGATGGGGGGAGAAAGAAGGGTCCGGCACGATCCGTTCAGAGTGCTCTGCTTTTCTGCTAGTCTTGATGATCTTTACAAGGAAGGCCCGCTATGTTCCCAAAGGGAGCAGGTCCGATTCCTGTTTCCCGCTTGGCCTACACTTTTTTGATGGCGCAGCCACCCTCTCGAAAGTTAACTCATCGTCCCATTTCGCCTTGCGGCCATTCTCGTTTCGCCTATGAATCATCACGATAACATGCAGGGTGACTGCTTCAGGAGAAACAAACAGCCTCAAAGATGGCACGCCAGTCTCAAAGGTTTGGTAAGACCACCACATCCCCAACGTTTTCGCAGTAGTACAACTCAAAAGTAAATAATAAATGAATAAATGAATGAATAAATGAACAAATAAATAAATGAAATGAAAATAAATAAATAACCTATGAATTAAATGAATGAATCAACAAATACATTGATACATACCTAAATAAACACGTCAATAAATAAATAAATAATATAAATAAATTTAAAAAAAGGACAAAGTCGGATTACAGATGAGCCTTAACTGTTGAGAGTCTGACATACCGCCCACAGAAGAAGGAGGCGGGCACACGGTGCCAAAGTGAACGTTTGGAGAAACTGAAGACATTGTATTAATTGGGATAGGAGTGTCTGTCGAAAGTTTTTGAATGGAGCATTATATTCATTTCACTTTGAGACACATGCAGCCATATAGACATAAACTGAATAGAAAATTGTGTGTGTATGTGTGTGTGTGCGTGTGTGCGTGCGCGCGCGCGCGTGTGTGTGGTTCTTGTCGAGCATTATAAGCAAAATGGGAATAGGCTATCGGGATCACCAAATTAGGAATAGGCGAATAGGGAATGGACAGATCAGAAATAGGTGAATAGGGATGACACCTCCCAGAGCTACTGACAATGGTTTCCTGCTGTGTACAACTCGTCAGACGTACGTGTAAGCCTTTGATAAAACTGGAGAGGAACATTAGCACACATACAGAACGAGGCACCCAGAACTTAGGTATCAGAGATCCAAAACAATTGTGACTGCCTGCGTTCAAGCAAAGAGGTACCTGGAAAAAATTCGAGAAAAGACTCAGAAGGCGTATTTCATACAAGGTATCAGAATTTAGGTATCAGTAGAAACTTCCATCTTAATGACTAACCGAGTACCGAGAAAGAAATATAAGGGGGAGGGGGGAATAAAAGCGGTCTTGTGTGGTTCGGTAGGTTTAAAGACAAGTGAGTGACAGAGACTTCATTTTCAGAGTAACGGCGGATGGCAGTGTGCAACCCCAAGACAGGAAAAACCAATAATGCCTTGATAATGATTAATTACAAGCGCGTACAAAACTGGAAATAAAAACACTCTTAAAGACAAAATTAATAGTCTGGACACTGATGCCTTCAACACTCTACCCCAGCAGTCAAGACAACCTGGCAGCTGCGCACATATTGCAGGCAGCAATGTCGCCTATCAGTTAACATTAGGAAGAGATACCAAAGGAAATAAGAGGGAAGCAGGGAGAATTTTAAATATCAACTAAGGAACATAACTCTTGCGAGTCACGGAGTTAGCTCCCATGTAGAATTTCTCAAACCCAACACAGTTTGCGCTACCCATTCAGCGAGCATAGACGCAGCTACAAAGCATTAAGTGGCAAGCTCAGAACATTCATTAAAAAAAAAAAAAAGGAATGCCTAAGTTACCGATATACCCTGCAACAACACTACACACAACCACGATGGTAGAGAAAAATTCATACAATATATTGGTCTTATGTTCAAGAGTGACACAGTCTTTTATTCTTGAACTGAGCAAACACACACACACATAGACAAGCCAGAACATATACAGGGTTGCTTCCAAGGCATATATGTAATACCAAAGAAAATAAGAGAGAAGCAGGGAGAATTTTAAATTCAACTAAGTAACATAACTCTTGAGAGTCACGGAATTATCTCCCGTGTAGAATTTCTCAAACCCAACACAGTTTGCGCTACTCATTCAGCTAGCATAGACGCAGCCACAAAGCATAAAGTGGTAAGCTCAGAACATTCCTTAAAAAAAGGAATGCCCAAATTACCGTTATACCCTGCAACTACGCTACACACAACCACGATGGTGGAGAGAAATTCATACAATATATTGGTCTTATATTCAAGATTGACAGTCTTTTATTCTTGAACTGACCAAACACACACACATAGACAAGACAGAACATATACAGGGTTGCTTCCAAGGCATATATGTAATACCAAAGGAAATAAGAGCAAGATATTGTATGAATTTCTCTCCACCATCGTGGTTGTGTGTAGCGTAGTTGCAGGGTTATGGGTAACTTGGGCATTACTTTCTTAAGGAATGTTCTGAGCTTACCACGTTATGCTTTGTGGCTGCGTCTATGCTAGCTGAATGGGTAGCGCAAACTGTGTTGGGTTTGAGAAATTCTACATGGGAGATAACTCTGTGACTCTCAAGAATCAGGAAAAGAGTTCTTGAATGTTATATAGAACCGATAATGTTATACGGTTGTGAGATGTGGACAGTCAACAAGCAAAGCCAGAACAAAATTGAGGCAGCCGAGATGTGGTTTCTAAGAAGAATGTTGAGAGTTCCATGGACAGCAAAGAAAACAAACGAGACAGTCTTGATGGAGGCAGACACAAGAAGATCGTTGATAAGGAAGATTAGGAAAAGACAGTCAACATTTTATGAGGAAAGGGGAATTACAGCACCTGGTCACAACGGGAAAGCTGGAGGGAAAGAGAGCAACAGGTAGACCCAGGGAAAAAAATATTGGACGGACTTGCAGAGTGGATGAAGACAGAGAGGGTGGAAGATATGCTTGTGGCAACAAGGGAAAGATACATATCGAGGGCCATGATCGCCAACGCCCTGCGGCAGGGCACTTGATGATGATGATGATGAATGTCGCCTATACCAAGTGGAGCGACAGGAGACATGGCCATCTACAACTCCTGTGACTACCAAGCTCCATGGCAACCTGCAGGATAAAAAAGAAAGGCCACCGGCCAGCCACACTCACAACGAGAGATGTGGCCTTCCTATGTAGACGGCGAACAAAAAACAAAAGTCTGTAACAGCACAAGAGAACCGGAAACCTTTGAGAGCAGATCGTTAAGCGCATCGAAATGATGTCTCATGTTCATGTAGCTTCTCAACAGTATCAATTTTCTCCCTGTCATTCAAACGAGAAAAATGTGCACTGCTGGGGAAAAAAAACAAAAAACAAAAAACAAAACAAAACACACACACACACACACACACACACCACCACACACACAACACACACACACACACACACACCACCACCACCACCACCACCACCACCACCACCAACACCACCAACAACAACAACAACAATAACAACAAGCAAAACAAAAAACAATTTATGATGTACTCATAGATGTAAGAATGATCCTGTTGTTCAAAGACATGAAAAAAAACAACACAAACAAAACATTGTGCCGTTTGTTTTATCAAATTATAGTATTGTCTTTTGCGTAGGGTCTATATATGATCCGAACGCCAACATAATAGCTTGTTACTGCATTAAGTATACTTTTTCGCCGTTTTCTGTTCAGCAGAGTGTAAATGTATACTGCATTGTTTTCTTTGGGTGGGTTGATGCCTCACTGACCGTGATTTTTATTTATTTATTTATTGGATTCGTAGATATCATGTTTTAGATCGATCAGTCGTCGCCCCCTTCCTCTCTTCTTGTCTTCTTAGCTTTTTAAAGAAGATTGATGCTCACCCACATTGAATGAGCGTGCGTGCGCGCGCACTCATTCATTTTACATCAACCCACACTTCCTTGCAGCCGTGCAAAGCACGCGCGCGCGCGCACACACACACACACACACACACACACACACATACACACACACACACACACGTACGCACGCACGCGCGCGCGCGCGCACACACACACACACAGACAGAGAGACAGACACACACACACGCAGAGACACACACACACACACACACACACACACACACACACACACACACACACACACACACACACACACACACACACACACACTTTTTTCCCCAGTAAATACAGTCTTGATGAAAACAATCAGAACCAAGATGAGACAGGTTGTCAGAGGACCTTTGCAATTATACGTCAGTTGCTAATGGCTGCAGGGAAGGATCATCATGTCTCCCTGATTCTAAGGGAAAAGGTCGAAAGTGAGAGATGACGAGCCCTTAATCAAAAATACCTTACAACCTACGCCAGTTAATCTTTGAACAGAAATAAAACATGAAACAGACGATTATTGTTCGGACTCTGTACATTGCCTTAGAGGCCTGTTTGAAGCGAAGGTCAACTTCCACGCTTTAGTCTGTGCGCATGCGTTCGCACGAAAGCGAATCACGTGCTTGAGAAAAAATTGTACGTACAGCTTCCAAACCAACCAACTTGAATGTAGACTCAGTTGAGGAATGTAAATCAGCGAACGACAGCAGAAAGAGGCTGCAGATGAATTTGGTATTGAAAGAAAAGTCGTCCTAAATGAAATCTGTAACACCGGAAAAATCCCCAAAAAGATACGTCAAATTAATTTTCATTACCTCCAAAGAAAACAGGGGCTATGAAATGCAAACTCCATCGTACAATCAGCTTGATGACTCATGTGACAAAAATTGTATGAAAAATAATCATATTAAAATCAAGGAACACAATCAAAACAGAAATAGATGAAGAAAAATGTGTATTCATTGAAGGGAAAGAAACTGTTAATGCCATATACATCCTAAGAAATCTCGCCGAAAGATCAGTTGATTTGAATAAGGATTTATGCTTTTGTGGATTATACCGAAGCTTTTGGTCGGGTAAACACGAAGAATTGATAAACCAATTGGAAAAGCTAAATTATTGATGGAAAAATCTAAGAATAAGAAGGAATATGTACTGGGAACAAACAGCAGTAGTGAGAGCAGAAAAGTATATATTAAGCTCTTTTCAAGACATCAAAAGAGAAGTTGGGTAGGGATGTATTCTATCACCAGATTTGTTTTCTTAACTTTACAACGAAACCACCCTCCACCCCCCATGGGGGAATGCCGGGGGTTCTTTCAGTATGAGTAGTATCCCTTCCTTCTGAAAAAGATTGTGCTAGAAATTTCACCTTTTCTGTCACTCTTTGTTTCTTTCTTCCTCCTTTGCTTTCTGTCATTTTTTCCTATCATTTTCTGCCTTGCTGGTCAATTTAACTAATGTGTTCAGAAAAGTCTTACGTACTTTCTCTTGGGATTGATGATTGGTTAATGTATTAATTAAGCGCGTTTTAGATGTAAGGAAAAGTGACATGCGGAAGCAGTTTTAGGTAGCTTAGGCCCGTTTTCATATATGTTTTAGTGTCCTTAGTTATGTTTAACTTTGTGTTGAGGTACGTTTTTTAAATCCCCTGTGTGACAAATTGGACGGAGTGGTCAACGCCAGGGACATCTTTTTAGATTATGTGCACGAGTGCATTGACATGTGTACTTAACTTTCTTTCCCATTTTTTCCTGTTGAAGTATTGTGATGTTTTGAAATGGTCATAGCCCTGATACGGCTCTGCGCAGTCGGCTAGGCTTTAAACAAGAATAACAATAACGATAAGCGAAACCATGATTCATAAGAAACCTAGAAGAATGTCGTGGGATAATGGTTGGAGGAAAAATGTTAACCTTCGTTATGTAGAGGACACCGTTCTGATTGCAGAGGAAGAAAAAGACCTACAAAATCATGTAAATACAATATAAATAGAAAACAGAAATAAAGGGCTGGAGCTAAATTGCAAGAAAATGAAGTCATGGTAATAAGTTTAAAAAACAAAACAAAAAATCCCCTCATATAAAATAACAGCAAATGGCACAACATTTAGTCAAGTTAATAAGCTTGGAACAGTCATTATACCAGACGGCAGATGCACATTTAAGCTATCCGGCAGAATTGGCCAAGCTAAAACAACATTTAAGAAAACAAAAAGTGTTCTTAACAACAAGTGCCTATCAGTTAACATCAAGAAGAGAGTTCTTTCGTGTTACATAGAACTAATACTGTTATACAGATGTAAACAAACAAAGTAAAAACAAAATTGAGGTAGCCGATGTGTGGTTTCTAAGAGAAATGTTAGAGTTCCATGGACAGCAAAGAAAGCAAACGAGACAGTCTTGAAAGAAGCGAAGACAAAAGAACATAAATGAAGAAGATTAGGAAGAGACCAGTGACATTTATAGGACATTTTATGAGGCAGAAGAAATTTTAACACCTAGTCGCAACAAGAAAGCTGGAGGGGAAAAGAGCACTAGGTAGACCCAGTGAGAAAATAGTGACAGTTTGGCAGAGTGGATGGGGACTGAAAGGGTAGGAGACATACTTTCAGCAACAAAAGACAGATTCGTGTGTATGTGTGTGTGGGGGGGGGAGGGGGGGCATGATCGCCACCACCATGTGGAATGGCACGTGATGATGATGATGAAGCGAATGGGAAAACTTGCACAGAACGGAGTTCGACATTATAATGATTGTAAACTGTTAGCGTTTATGTTACATACATACTGTGGATGTTTTATGTGAATAATCATTTATGAATTCTGTCTGAAAGTGCACATGTAAATAGCACGTTAGTTAATCTGAGAATAAAATGATGGCCTTTGAAATGCCTTGTTGCAGAACGGAGGCAGCCCAAGGTAAACTGAGACATCCTGTGGCAAACCGAAACAGTCAACAAATCTTCGCACCGCCAGAGCAAATCAAGGTAAGATGATATGTGTAATTCATTTAATTTTGTCTAAAAGTGCACCATGTGAATAGGCCTAGCCCTGATATGGCTTTATAGTGGTCGGCTGGGCTGTAGGCAATATGAACATGAACGTGATATGTTTTTTTTTCCCGTAACACGCGTGGGGTATCATCAGTTTCAGTTCTCATAGAAAAATGGGCAGCGATTTGTAGCAGAGTGGAGCACTCGAATCTATCTATCTATCTATCATCTATCTATCTATCTATCTATCTATCTATCTATCTATCTGTCTGTCTTGTCTGTCTGTCTGTCTATCTATCTATGTGTCTGTCTGTCTGTCTATGTTTACACACACACACACACACACGTGTGTGTGTGTGTGTGTGTGTGTGTGGTGTGTGTGTGTGTGTGTGTGTGTGTGTTACACGTGTGTGTGTGTGTGTGTGTGTGTGCGTGCGTGTGTGGTGTGTGTGTGTGTGTGTGTGTGTGTGTGTGTGTGTGTGTGTGTGTGTGTGTGTTCCTTAAAAGACTTTAAAGCCTCATATTTTCTTTTCTTGTTTTTCCTCTTTAAGTATTGTTTATGTTTTGTAACGGCTGAAGTCCTCATGTGGCTCTACGTTGTCGGCTGGGCTTTAAACAACGATAACAAAAGAAAGCCTGATATTACCCGCATGTTTATACACTAGTACCACGTGCAAGATCCCATGACAAGAAACAAGTTGTCCACGACAAAAGTCTGCAGCAAAACTCACTTTTCACGGCAAACTGACATTCATGCAAAAAACAAAAAACAACAAACAAACAAACAAACAAACAAAAACCCAGACAAACAAACGAAAAACCAACAGAATAGGGTGGCGCTGCTTTTCGGCGAGCAGCCAGAAATTCACATGGTGAATCCATTAAAAAAAATGTATATCTAGTATTACATCGCATTGCATCGTGTCGTATCTTATCGTATTGTAATTCGAATCAAAGCGTTCAAGCAAATAATAACCAGAAAAACACAAAGAAATAGAATTACAACGCATATTTCATACAACAAAACAAGACAGACGCAAATTTTTGGTCAACTGTTCTACGTCAAACGTGTACAAAAGACACAAAATTTTTAAAAAAAATTGTTATAACAGTTAAAAAGTAAAAAAGTAAAAAAAAAAACAACAACAAAAAAACAGTAAAAAAAGAAAAAAAAAAGATGTTCAATATTTAGCACACAGAAAAGTAGACAACTTCCCAAAGGTAGCGTCCACCAGGACAAACTGGCACATGTATATATCGTATTGTGTTACATTGTATAGTCTTGAAATGCACTAGTATTGTCCTCAGGGGTTTGTTGTTCATGGCACACACGATACTGAACATTGTCTGTCATTGTGGTGCTCCCTTGCGATCACCATGTTACTGTTCTTTGAACTTCCTCTACGTTTCTCATCCGTTCGGCTTACGACGTGAGTCATGGGAAATCTGATGCGTGCTTTAACAGTTTAGTGTTATGTTTTAATGCTAAATTTTGATCGATTTTGTGTTTGTGCTTAATGTTGTCACGTGTGTGTGTGTGTGTGTGTGTGTGTGTGTGTGTGTGTGTGTGTGTGTGTGTGTGTGTGTGTGTGTGTGTGAAGAGCCAAGAGTTTGCGGTTTATAATGTCCAAACGTTGATAAATAAACACTGTAATGCATTGCATTGTCTTGCATTCAAGTAGTATTGTATTGTATTGTATTGCATTGCATATTATTGTATTGTAGATTGTATTGTTTTGTATTGCATTATATCATATACTGTATTGTCAATGGACAGTACTCAGAGGACGAAGGCTGGAGAGGAAGATGACAGGGTGGGCAGACAAAAGTACAAGGAGGGGGAGCAAGAAGGGAGACGGGAGGAAGGAGAGAAGAGGGTGTAGAAAGAGAAGTGGGAGGGGGAAGGGGGCAAGAATAATGGAAAAGAAATCAGCGTCAGACGAAGGTGTCAGTGAGTAAGTTCAAGATCAGTTTTTGTGACAACATCCCGCGACTTCAGTTTAACCTTTTCTCTCTCACACCGGATCCACCAGCTTCCACCAGGGCTTCAGAACTGCAATGATGTGGATAAGGGGAGAGGAAGCGAAAGGGTTTATTTAATAAGCCACCGGCGAAGTTTTTGTGACGTTACTGGTCGACTTCAACGCTGTAAGCCACGGTGGACGAGTGTGTGTTGACACCCAGTGCCCTCCAGCAGCAAGCCAGGGCCTGACACCGCAGACACCATTCACACGGTACAGGTCACACAGCCCCGCCATCAGGTGCCAGGCTAGGTTCGATGACAAGAGTCCTCCTCCCAATCTCCTCCTCCCCTGTCTCAGTTCCTCATCTGTCCAAGTAATCACGTTTCCGAGGCGTCTGTCCCTCTGGGCTGGCTCTTTTTCTTTTCCCTGTTGTTCGTTCGCCTTCACCGTCTTTGTGTGAATGGGTGAGTCTGCTTGTCTGTGTCTGCCTGTCTCTTGTCTGTCATTTCCTTCCTATCTGTCTCTCCGTCTCTGTCTCTCTGTCCCCACTCTCTCGCCCCTCCCTCTCTCTCTCTCCCCCTCCCTTGCTCTTTCTCGCACCCCCCATTCTCTTACGTAAATTTTCTATTGTGCTTGCAACGCGTCATGATTATGTTATACCATAACATTGTTTAGTCCTCTTAAAATGAGGTGATGGCCTTAGTTGAATTGTATTTCGTATTCATATTTGCAATTTCCCTCCCATCCCCCCCCCACCCCTCTCTCTCTCTTCCCTTCCGCTCTCCGGCCATTTAATTGTGCAGTTGTGTGAAATCATCCAAACTCGTGATTCTAATTTCAAGGCTGCATGGGAACAACCCCCCCCCCCCTTCCCCAAGTTAAAAAAAAAACAGCCTTGAATCAGCACATTTTCAGGAAGTTGTGTGAACGACACATTCACAGGAATACCTGGTAACAGTATTTATATTTTGTTTTTAATGTTGTCTGCCATTTTCCTCGTTTGACGTAAATCTTTAGTTCATTTGATATGCCTTCAAAGTCACAGTGACCTTGAGAAGTACGAAATACGTTTTTCTTTTCTATGGTAGTTTTGTATAGAAAGGAAAATTGTTAAATGACTAGATCATCTTGGTATTTTTTTAAAAATCTGTGTAAATGAACTGGAGAGGTTTTCTTCTTGGATATCCTGTATGCTATGTAAAGAGTACTCCGTTTTGTTTTCACGTGTATATAAAAGCTCTTTGGGAAGAGGCCATGGCCTGAAGGAAATAAAACAGTTCGTATTCTGTTTATATTTCTCAGTTTGTCGCGGGCGGTTCTGGTCGCTCTCTCTCTCTCTCTCTCTCTCTCTCTCTCTCTCTCTCTCTCTCTCTCTCTCTCTCTCTCTCTCCAGCTAGCTCTCTCTGTCGCTCGCTCACTTCCTCTTTTTCTCGCTAAATACTGCAATACTTTTATACCTAAATACTGCTGGTATTAACTAGCGTTATATATGATCCTTTTCCAGAAGGGTGGGAAATTTAAAAAAACAAAAAAACAAAAAACATTAAAATAAAAGCGGTATACCATTATACTTGTCTAACTGCCTTAAAATAACCGAGTTGTTTCCTGTAAGATCATGTATTGTCGTGTAGTCAGAAACTGTCATCTTTATCTGGCCATTTCTTTTAGCTTTCTTCTTCTTGTACTTTTTTCCTCTCCTCTACTTTGTCGTATTATTTTTTATTTTGGTTTTTCCTTCATATGATGTTTCTGTTATCCTTTTTTTTTCTTAATGGGCCTGTTCACCGTTTTTTTTTAAAATGTTTTTTTCTGTTCGTCTCTGATAGCACCTTTGTAAGGGCAAACTGTCGACGTTAAATCTCAAGATCTCAATCCTCAACCATTCTGTCTGTCTGTCTGTCTCTGTCTGTCTGTCTCTGTACCCTCTCCTCCTCCCTCCCTCCCTCCCTCCCCCCTCCCTCCACCCTCCCACCCTCCCTCTCCCTCTCTCTGTCTCTGTTTGTCTCTCTGTCTCTCTCTCATCCTTCGTCTGTCTTGTGTAGTTGCTCTGAAAGCTTGGGGTGAGAACAAATGAATGTCTACGGTCACACCACCTCCACAACTATCACCTATACCACCACCACCTCCTCCTCTCCTTACTGCCACCAAAACCATCACCACCACAACTACCACTCCAGCTAGTCGCTATCGCCTCTACTGCAACGACATGAGTGGAAATGTACAAGCGTGCGTGCTTTGACTCATTGTCACGCTGAAGGAGAGCAGGCGAGGTCTGTCCACCTCGTTAGTGACTGGGCTGTGTCCATCGTGTTGACTTGGGTCTGGAGGTCATTCTAGGACTGCGGCGCTGGCCCATGGTGATAAAGTAGTTCTGATGTCCCCCATCTTGTTGAGATCCTGAGGGTGTGTTAAAAGCATTCTGAAAAGGCAATTAGGTACCCTGTCTTGTTTTTTCTTCTTTTTGTTATTGTGTTGGTTGGTTTGGGTGTGGTACCGATTACAATTCATTTGTTTTACAGTTATTGTATTTTTCTTTTTATTATACTGGTATGTTTAAGTGTCTTTAGTTATGTTTAAAATTGCATTCAAGTGTATTTTTCAAATCCCCTGTGTGATAAATTAGGCGGGGTGGTCAACGCCAAGAGCATCTCCTTCGGTTATGTGCGCGAGTGCATTGATACTTAATTTTCTGTTCGTTTTTTTTTTCTACTGTTGAAGTACTGTGTGTGTATTGAAACAGTTATAGCCCTTATATGGCTCTACGCAGTCGGCTGGGCTTTAAGCAACAATAAGACTAAGAACAAGAATGTACCAGTTAGGCCCTATCTGACTCATGAATCTTTAGCTGTCTGTTTTGTCTCAAACGTCCATGACCAAAATTTTAATTGTGGTTACTTTCGTGTTCTTGTGGGGCTGATTTTCTAGACTGTTCTTATTGGTTTTTGAGAGAGAGAGAGAGAGAGAGAGAGAGAGAGAGAGAGAGAGAGAGAGAGAGAGAGAGAGAGAGAGAGAGAGAGAGGTGGGTGGCGATATATGTAACATCGTCAGCCTCGGATTCTGGGCGTATGTCTGTCTGGATGTATATGTCTGGGACAGTGTATATAGACTAGTTGCGAGTGAACAATGTATGTTAATGTCGAGTAGTTTGCGGGTGAAGACGTCTGATGGATACGCTAGGTGATTGGATTAGGAAGGGTCACAGACGAGAAGATGAAGGAATCCTGTTACTTGCCCATAACAAGGTTAGTATGGCGGGTGTAGCAGGATTTGTCTGGTCTTTTTCGCTGAGATGCCAGCTTGTATATTATGGATATATCTTGCCTGAGTTTTCTTCTGTTTTGCTTTTTATTTGTTTTTGTGTGTATTGTTTGTTGTCCTATTGATACAACACTTGGAATGTATCAAAATATTTAAAACCCTTTTTTCTAATCAGCATGCAGACCATGTTAAAATAGGAAATAAAATTTAACTTCAGAGGAATAGTAATTTTTGGGAGTTTTCGTGAGAGAGAGAGAGAGAGAGAGAGAGAGAGAGAAGAGAGAGAGAGAGAGAGGAGTGAGTGAGTGAGTGAGTGAGTGAGTGAGTGAGTGAGTGAGTGTGTGTGTGTGTGTGTGTGTGTGTGTGTGTGTGTGTGTGTGTGTGTGTGTGTGTGTGTGTGTGTGCGTTGCCTCGCTTTTCATGAAACTACTTGGTCATTCATTGATGATCAGAGTGAGGCACACATGATTTATTTGCGATACTGACTTGGTTTCATTGGCGTTACAAGTTTTTAAAGATGACCTTATAGTGATTCAGTTCAACACATATGGCAGGCATTTTGATCTGATGCATACATGTGTGTATCTTTTACTCTTTCTGTCTCAACACGTGTGCATGGAAGTGTGAGCATAACTACTACACTGGTCATAAAGAATCATAGCCACGTTTAAATTCTATTTCCGCAGCAGTATATTCGTCATGATTGAATAAGATCGAATGGTCTGATCCACCCAAATGGTTTCAGCAAAACCGTTAGTCACTGACAAAAAATACATGGAAGGCGAGTATCGTTAATTGACGACCGGGAACATGAAATATAAATCACAGTCCTCTGAACTACAAGAGAATCAAAGTATTATTGCTCAAAGAGAGAAGAGAGAGAGAGAGAGGAGTGTGCGTGTGTGTGTGTGTGTGGAGAGAGAGAGTGTGTGTGTATGTGTGTGTGTGTGTGCGCGCGCGGGCGCTCGCGCGCTATCGAAAGAGTGCTATGACACATCCGCGTCTCGCCCATTCTAAACTAAACAGAGGCGAACGTCATTGTCGATTGAATACACCGAAAAATGAACGCCAGTTTTCTTGACTGCTGAGAGAGAACACATGAAAAGGAAATCGTGTTTCGTTCCTTGGAGAAACGTTCTTCTTCTGTTATTACTTGTTTCTAATTGTGCTTTACGTTATTACTGTAGTCCGTATGATTCAGTTATCGCCGAAGGAGAGCTATTTTATTACCACTTTGAGAAAATGAAAAAAAAAATTAAAAGATAATTCAGACGTCCAGTATTTTGAAAAAAAATCAAACATGACAACTCTGGACCATATTCATCCGAATGACATTTCTCTCTTGCCTCCCCATTTCAAGACCTTGCCAGTGCATAGGGTTTTATGCAAACTGAGGGAGTCTGCCAGATAATTGCTGGCAAATTTAGGTAATGTAGATACAGAGTTATTCGAGTTCGATGTATCCTCTTGAACAAACTTCAAACTCCGTATTACAATAAAATCCTTAGTTTACGTTTTCCGGAATTATGACCAGCTGTTTTGACTCTATTCCCGCCTCTTAAGATGCAACCATCAGTACAAATCTGCGTGCACAGAGCAACAGTTGTTTGTGCTCTTTGACACTTTGACTGGTGAATTGAAGTAATTTGCCCTTTTATTTTATTACGACGAAAAGGGGTAAGTGTTTTGTGTTCTTTGTCTGAAAGCATGTTCGTATCAGTAAAATGAAGAGACGTCAATGTTTTGTATGTTTTGTCTGAAAACATTTTGTGTGTTTTATCTGAAAACATTTCGCCATAAAACCATTTCGCCATTATCCCCCCCCCCCTCCACCAAAAAAACAACAAAAGACATCGTAGTATTACCTGTTACAGGTGTATGTTCACACTGTACACTACGTAGTCCGAAGATCGGTAGCTACATGGAGCCAGAGGAGGCATTGTATATCATGTTAGTGTCGAGTGCAGTCACCTGATTACTTTATACGGAGTGTGGCCAGAAGGGGCAGACATACCTTTCACTAACCAATCTGTGAATAGAGCAAGGCCTGATCCCCAAAATAAGTCTCAGTAGATGTCGTGATTAACTACTGGATTTGTCGAGAGAGAGAGAGAGAGAGAGAGAGGAGGAGAGAGAGAGAGAGAGAGAGAGAGAGAGAGAGAGAGAGAGAGAGAGAGAGGAAATTGAATCACCAATCAGCCACATGAGCATAAAGACAGCAGAAGCTAAAAAGCGGCAACAGGAAGGACGAATAACATTTGAACTGTTGATTACCAAGATCAAGAAAAATTGACCATATTCCTCTGAACGACAACAGAGTAGTAAGGTTACCAGTTTCAGAAAATTATCAAAGGACAACTATCGAACTCCTACGAAAGTCCATCACTTTCAGTAGACATACGTCTGCGTTCACAGACCAAGAATATCCTCATCACCACCTGAAGAACTCCCATTAGTAGCTCTTTAAGGCGTGCAGTAAATAGCCTGAAGAAACGGTAGCTGCGTTTTGACAGAATAGCACAATGAATATCACGGGTTCAGTGCGGTCAACGGTTACTTTTACACAGCATATAGCCAGAAGACGGACTTCCCATGATGTTAGCTGACCACTTACTGGTGTGTGATAGGGTGGGACTTAGGCCTTAGGCCTTCCTGAGCAAATCTCAGTAGCTGTCGTGATTAACTAGTAAAGTTACCCTGGCACACAGGAAAGAAGGCCAGGGAGAATAAGAGTAAGGTATTGTATTGCACTCACGTCGATATTGGTTTATAAATGTCAGCAACAGTAGCACCATTCGAAAAACAAAACAAAGCAAAACAAATGAACAATCAACCAACAAAAATTGAAATTCACTTTTCTCCCAGAGAAACAGTAGTAATGAACTACTTTCTCAGAAATTTAAATCAAGTGACCACCAGCGTTGAAGAAAATTGGAACCGGACCAGAAATACACAGAATCAGATGCGTATTTGATGAAACAAAACAGGTCACAAGACAGATGCCTTGTCTTTTTTTCTCAAAAGCTGCAATGTAATTGTGAGGTTATCACTGACATGAAAAAATGTATAAAAGACATTTCAGTATCCCATGCAAGCCCACCAACTTTATTCATCAGATATACAAGTGTGCTTGTACAAACCAGAATTTCCATATCGCTGTTGACAAGCCTCATCATCACCATCACACTGCACAAGTAGTTCTTCAAGCCGCACAGTAGCCTGAAGAAACGATGGCAACATTGTGGCAAAGGAACCTAATGAACGTCTCCACAAACCACTCGGTAACAGACTGACCTAAGCTGACCACTTATTAGTATGTGAATGGAGTGAGGCCTGGCCTTGGGCCTTTCTAAGCAAACGTTAGTGGCTGTATTGGTCAGCGCTGTCCTTTCAAAGCAAATGTTAATTGCTGTCTTGGTCAGCCCTGTCATCGAGATGTAGGGAAAGGACAGTAAAAGAGAGAAGTACAGCATACTGATTCAAGCAAAAACTGGTTTGCAACACCAGAAAGCAACAACAGCTGCTAAAAGGAGCAGCAGAAAAAACACTGTTCAGAAGAGAGAACCGCATTTTTTGACCAGTGACAACATGAAACATGTATAATATTCCTACTGTCTCAAGAGACGAGAATCACCAGGGCAACTTTTCATTCTCTTAAAAGCCCGTATAACTTGCTTCACGGTGTGTTTGTTACGGTTAATCTTTTTTTTTAATTTGTTTATACCGTGTGTGTAGAGTGCCACAGATTCGCTGCAAGACAGGTCCTATAGGATCTGATGCTTTTATCTTTTCATAATAAATGTTTTGAAATCTGAAATCATTCATTACAGGACCTATCAGTATCCAGACCGAAGGAATCTCATTAAAAAACTCCCACCAGGTCTCTTCAGTCACAGTAGCCTAAAGGCAGGAAAACTGAACGTTGTGTGTCATCGACCTTACATCATGGCCACAGGTCACTCGGTGACAAGAGTGCCATTAAGTATTAGCTGACCACTTACCAGTGTGTGAGTGGCGTGAGACCTGGCCTTAGACCTTCCTAGGCAAACGTCAATAGCGGTCGTGACCAGCTGATGGACAAAGCATCGATTTGTGCCAAGTACGAGAGAAGAAAAAGGAGTTAGGGGAGAGTAAAGTACTGTGTGCCCCTATGTCGAAATTGATCAGCAGCATCTGATAGTAGCAACAACTGAAGCCAGTGAACAACCAGGGAACAAGAAACCACAATATCAGCAGCAGAACTGAGAACAGTGAACTTCATTCTTTGATGAGAACAGAAGCTTCCTCACTCCCCTGCCAACTCCGTGGTCCTCTTTCCTGTCGTTGTCTTTGTTTCTCCCTTGCTTCTTTGCTTTCTGTCATTTCTTCCTATCATTTTCTGCCTTGCTGGTCCATTCACCTGTGTGTGTACTACATAGCCTTACATAGTTTCTCTTAGAATTTGATTATTGGGTACATGTACTTTGTGCGGTTTAACTATAATGAATAGTGTGATGTGAAGAAACTGTTAAAGTAATTTAGGCCTGTTTCTATCTGCCTCTCTCTCTCTCTCTCTCTCTCTCTCTCTCTCTCTCTCTCTCTCTGTGTGTGTGTGTGTGTGTGTGTGATATCCTTAGTTATATTTTACATTTGTATTGAGGTTTTTTTGTTTTTTTTTAATCCCTTGATGATAAAGTGCCCGGAGAGGTCAACGCCAGGGGCATTTTCTTAGATTATGTGCGCGAATGCATTGATATTTGTACTTAATCTTCTTTTCCATTTTTTTTCTTCCAGTTATGGTGTACTTTTCTGAGATGCATATAGCCCTGATATGGCTCTGCGCAGTCAGTTGGGCTTGAAACAACAATAACAGTAAATGTTCTGCCCCCACGTACGCGCATTCCTTTTAACCTTTTCAGAAAATCACAAGGTTGCTGTCTTTAGAACAACCATTCAGTCTCCTGAAAGCCTTTCATTTCAAGTTTGAGCACATGGACTGAAGACCTCAACGTCTCCAGTAAGAACGTATGAGCAGCTCTTCAAAACACAGAAGCCGAGAAATGGTGGGGGGTATGCTTGTCTTGACTTTTATGTCCATTGAAAAATCACCAGGTTGCTGTTTATCCTGCGCTTGGCCAGACGCTGCTGAGGGTTTTCTGGCTGACCACTTACCACACTGTGGGTGAAGTGACGCCCAGTCTCTGTGTAAATCTCAGAGGCTGTTCTGACCAAGTACTGGACAATGCAAAGAGTTGTGTAGACAGAAGGTTAGGGGAAAATACTGCACTGCACTTCTGTAGAGACTGGTTAACAACTTCTGACAGAAAAATTTAATGGCTACAGCAACCAGCAGCAACAGCAGTCGAAACATCAAAGAATAATGGCAACAGCAATAGTGCTAAGGATTTTAAGCTGTATTTAATAGTTTTGCCTTTGGTAACATTAAAATGAACCACATTTCTTGAACTGAAAAGAATCATGGAGTCACCAGAACACCCGTTCAGACTCCTAAAGGCTTTTCGTTACGAATCAACACTGAAGACATCCATGTCTCCTTGAAGTCACAGCTTCAGAAGTCCTGTAACTAAACTTTCAAGGACAGTAGATAGAGGGACAAAATGGATGTCTTAGATCAATGAGGTCACAAAGCTAACAACATTACCCAGATGTTGATCAGACTTCACAGGGAAGTCGGCTTTCCTTTGTGTCAATTACCGCTCATCATCTGTAACAAGAGTGCCATCTTTAAAAGGCTGTCGGTGATTGTCGTGGCCAGCTCCGAGACAGTACATTTATATTTGTGCATAGGTACATTGAAGTAAGGAAGAAAAATGCAAGACAGAACAGTACTGAGGACCTCCACGTTCCTATTAAGAACTCTGTCACAAGCTCAAAAACCCTATCAGCATTGCAAAACTAACGACAGCGAATCACATAATGTCTGCCGAGAACATGAGAAAGGAAATCAAGAGGATCATACGTTGTTGCCTCGAGAAACGAGGCTTATAGACCAACCATTCAGACTTCTACAAGCTTGTCATGTCAAATCTGAGTACACAGACTGAAGACTGAAGTCCTCCATGTCTGTATTAAGAAACCTGGCAATGTCTAAAAGATCAGCAGCTCTTAAAGCACACTAGGTCCAAGAAGGTCTTGTGGTCACAGAGAGAAGGATTGGTGGGATGGGGTTTGTGATTGTCTTTGATGTCCATCGAAGTCACTAGACTACTTTTAGCTTGCACGTGGCCAAATAGACACCACCGAATGGTGCATTTCCTTGTTGGTTGACCACTTCCAGCCTGTGCGTGAGTGATGCTGACATCTAGTCTTCCTTGGCAACTGATGGACAGTGCATTGATTTGTCGTGCGACTCGGAGGGAGGATAAAGAGAAAGTAAAGTACTGCACTTGTGTACAGATGGGCTGACAACTTGACGGAAACAAATGCGCTATCCAGAAGCAGCAGCAAGCACCACAACAAAGAATAACAGCAATTACAACAACAGTTACAAAGTTTACATGAAGGACGAACTGCATGTTCAGAACTCCTGAGAACACGACATGTGGACTACATTCGTCTGAGCTACAAGACGATAGTCTTTAGAAACAAATATCACCAAGAGAACCGTTTAGACCTCTTAAGCTTTACATTAACTAGACTCGAGACAACAAGCCGAAGTCTTCCATGTCTCCATAAAGTGCCCTGTCACCGCCGCAAAAACCCTGTCAAAAACATTAAGTACAGTATGTCACAGTCCACAAAAACCCTGTCAACAGCATTATGTACAGTATGTCACCGTCACAAAACCCTGTCAACAACATTAAGTACAGTATGTCACAGTCACAAAAACCCTGTCAAAAACATTAAGTATAGTATGTCACAGTCACAAAAACCCTGTCAACAACATTAAGTACAGTATGTCACCGTCACAAAAACCCTGTCAACAACATTAAGTACAGTATGTCACCGTCACAAAACCCTGTCAACAACATTAAGTACAGTATGTCACCGTCACAAAAACCCTGTCAACAACATTAAGTACAGTATGTCACCGTCACAAAAACCTGTCAACAACATTAAGTACAGTATGTCACCGTCACAAAACCCTGTCAACAACATTAAGTACAGTATGTCACCGTCACAAAAACCTGTCAACAACATTAAGTACAGTATGTCACCGTCACAAAAACCCTGTCAACAACATTAAGTACAGTATGTCACCGTCACAAAAACCCTGTCAACAACATTAAGTACAGTATGTCACCGTCACAAAAACCCTGTCAACAACATTAAGTACAGTATGTCACAGCCACAAAAAACACTATCAACAACTTAAGTACAGTAGCCTAAAAACGGGTAGCAGAATGGAGAAAACTAATGTTTTCTGTCCTTTTCAGTCATTAGGTTACCACAAACCAACACTGAATAGTGCACTTTATGGCTGACCACGTTGTAGTGTGTGAGTGGAGAGAAGCCTGGCCTGTTTGCTGACCACTTACACGTATGTAAATGAAATGACGCCGAGTTTCGTGTATTCCTACGCAAATAGACCAGTGCCCTGGTTTGTATCGAGATCCATGGTGAGAGGAGAGAGAGAGAGAGAGAGAGAGAGAGAGAGAGAGAGAGAGAGAGAGAGAGAGAGAGAGAGAGAGAGAGAGAGAGAGAGTAGTAAAAGTAACGGTATCGGTGGATATTGACGACGTGTGATCTGATCATGTAGACGGCAAACAGGAGAAGAAGAGGACAACAGAAACGGGGACCAGCAGCCCAGAACAAGTAAGAATAATAACAGCAGCAGAGCTTAAAGTGATAAAAGTGAACGGCATGTTTTAACTGCTGAAAACGTCAAAACATGGATATGTAATATCTCTTTCTCTCTCCTTTCTTTCGTGTATTCTTAAATTTTGTGAATTCTTTCTTTCATGCATTCTTGCTCTGAGTGTTGTCAGGATACAGTCATGAGAAACAAGAATCACCAGGCCGGACAGCCGTTTATATCTCTGCAAGTTTTCATTACAAGTCAACACGGAACATTGAATGAAGTACTTCACGTCGCAGTGGGGACCCTGTCACAGGCTCAAACACTACCTAAGGAACTCTTCAAATATACCATCTCTAAGATAGGTAGTAAGGGGGGCGGGGGTGTTGATGATTATGTCCTTTTAGGTCACTAGGTTCCCAAATCCCAGAGCTTAACCTGACACCATTGATTGGTGCACTATTTGATTGACCACGTTCAGGCTGTTTGTGGAGTAGGGTGGCTTCAGGCCTTCCTGAACACACACACACAAACACACGCTCGCACACCGGCGTACAGTAGCAGTACAAAGAACGACAAAAGGGAAACATAGTATTTTGAAACCAGAAAAAAAACACGAAAAAAGAATAAGAACGCGTATTTAATACAAGACAAGACAGGCGCAAATTTTCGGCCAACTGGCCTTTGTCAAGCGTAAGATCACAAACAAACAAACAAACACCAGATACAAAAGTTAGGAGAAAAAGACTGAAACTTTCTCACACTGGATGGAGCAGCAGGGAAGTTTGTCTTTTCTCCTAATTTTTGTATCTGGTGTTTGTGATCTTCCGCTTGACAAAGGCCAGTTGGCCGAAAATTTGCGCCTGTCTTGTCTTGTTGTATTAAATACGCGTTCTTATTCTTTTTTCGTGTTTTTTCTGGTTCCTGTTTGCTTGAATGCGGGCAGTCACACTTGTTCTGGGTTACAGTATTTTGAATTAAAACACATAAAATTTTCTAGAAAACAAAACCAGGGGATAACCGTTCCAGCCCCCCCCCCCCCTCTTTCTGTTTGTCTGAAAACCCTCCTCTTTCATAAAAACAAATGTGAGTATACACACAGAAGTACCCCACGTCCTCACAGAGAATCCTGCCACAACCTCGAAAACCGCGTCAACAAGTCTCCAAGAACAGTGGTAGCCTCAGGCCAGTGAGTGGAGAAAGAAAGAAAGACTGTCGTGTGTCCATTGAGGTTACAAGGTTACCATTTACCCAGCACATAGCCAGACGCCACTAAAGAGCTGCACTTCATCGTTGACCGACCACGTGATAGTCCGTGAGCGGAGAGATGCCTGGTCCCGTTAGCTGACCACTTACCACCGTATCAGTCGTAGACGAAGTTGATTCGGCTCTTCCTAAACAAATGCCAGACTTCAGTGGCCCCAGTACGTGTCGTGAGGAACTACTAGACATTGGTGGATCGATCTGTGCTAATAACTAAGGCGAAGGTGAGTGTACGAGAATCGTTGAACTACACCTAGGCGGAGGCTGGTTAAGGGAAGCACAAGGAGAGTATAGTTGCACCAGGGAAGTGCAGCAGCCACTATAATGACAGCAACAGCAGCAACATCATGATAGCGCTAAGAAGAATATAGCGACAATGAAGACAGTGACAAAAGGTAAATTACTTTAACGATTGCGAACATGTTGACTTTTGCTTTTTCTTTCTTTCTTCTTCTTCTCTCTCTCTCTCTCTCCCTCCCTCCCTCCCTCCCGTGTATTCTTTCTTTCTTTCGTGCATTCTGTCTTTCTTTCATTTTTCTTTTTTTATTGTATTTTTTCTTTCTTTTCTCTCTTCCTTCGTTCTTCTGATTCTGTGAATTCAGCACGTTTCTTAATTTTTGTAATGAAAGAGCCCATCTTCTGATATTCATCTGACGGCCAGTTTTGCAGCATATCTTGATTGGCATATCTGATGGACAGCCAAGTGATTGGCAGAAGCAGCAGGGTAGGTCAAGTAATCTATTGATGTTGAAAATCGGAACGTGATGGTGAAACTCGTTAGAAACTGCTGCCATTGATTTTTCTGCCCATTTAATCGGCTTCTGTGATTTCTAAAAGACGGACGTGCGAAGGAATTTATGGTAAAACAATTTCAGTAATTTGATAATTAAACATCCCTAACAGTACCCGATTATTGATGAAATATTTGAACGATTGGTGTCATCTTGGCATTTTGTCATATATTATTGTTTCCACCGACAAATCGCACGCTCTTCAAAATTTTCCTTTTCGTATTTGAATTTCATGACTTTTACAGAGAGGAGGATTCGTCAAATTATTTAGTTTTGATATCATCATTACTACTAACCCCTACACGCCTACGTGCGCTTAAACGACACCTACCGTCCACCACTTTGAAGAAATCCAAAACCTCTCACGTCAATAAGTCGGCCAAGGTAAAAAAAAAAACAACCAAAGCCTGGTCATACGGGAGCGATGTTCTAGAGATTTCAGTTTTCCCGGATGAGCGGTTTGATGTGTGTTCATGCCACTCCTCTCCCCGGCAGCTTTACTCTCCCCAACTCTGAAGAGAATCAGGTATCCAGTCACAGCTGATAACTGGTGAACAGAAGGCCGTTAGTATAGTTTCCTGAGCCAGGTTGGAATCTATGTTGCGAGTCAAGAAGACTTGTAGGTCATTTCAGCTGAACCCTTTTCGCGTGAATAAGCATGCAGAATATCAGCTATGCACGCCCATCAAAGATGCAGACTGTAACTTTGTGGAGTGTGGTTTGCTCGCCTAAAATTTTGAGTTCTGCGTGCACCACAAAGGTGCTTAGTGTAAAGCCATCTTATGTAATGCGCATGTCTTATGTGTATCGCGGTGTGCTTATGTGTAATGCGCATGTGCTTATGTGTATGGCATGTGCTTATGTGTAATGCGCAGTGTGCTTATGTGTAATGCGCGGCTTATGTGTAATCGCAGTCTTATGTGTAATGCGCGTGTGCTTATGTAAGCGCATGTGCTTGTGTATGCCAGTGTGCTATTGTAATGCGCGTGGCTATGTGTAATGCCATGTGCTTATGTGTAATGCGCAGTGTGTTATTGTAATCCATAGCTTATGTGAATGCGCATGATCACAGTAGAGAACAGCGGAATACATAAACAAATCATAATTACTGACACCGTTAATTAACCAAGGTCTCGGTTCGAGACGGGCGGGCAGGAGAACAATAAATGGCATTTACATAGTGGAGGGGTAGTGATTACATGGCGAACGCACTGGTTGAACGGATGAGCCCTGGCCCAGCTGTGCCACAGCGCTTAAGCCAGGTATATCCGTCATGTCACAACATGCAATGAACGCTTGATCTTCATCGATTAGTCTTCAACACTTAGGAAGTTAACAGGCGGTAAAAACTGCGGTGTCTGTGTGTGTGGTGTGCATCGAACTGCTGTACATGCGTCAGACGGGAAATGTCAGCAGAGAGAGAGACAGACGAGAGACAGAGAGAGAGAGAGAGAGGGGTGTCTTAGATCTGTGGATAGGAGTAGTGAAATTGCCAGTGACTGAACAGGACTGAGAGAAAATCCGTTTTTTATTGATAGATTCGTGTCATATTTTGGTGTCGTTTCCAACACAGTGAGAATTTGTCATTGCATGATACTGAAGCTTGATGGTTTAGTCTTTCTGATGTCATGTTCTCTCTCTCTCTCTCTCTCTCTCTCTCTCTCTCTCTCTCTCTCTCCTCTCTCTCTCTTTCTCTCTCTCCCTCTCTCTGTCTCGTGTCTCTCTCCGTCTGTCTGTCTGTCTCTCGCTCCCTCTTTCCCCCCTCTCTCTCTCTCGCTCTGTATTTCTCCATCTGTATAGCTTCCACAGCTGTTGATCATATCCCCGGGTCATTGTTTGGCTAACCAAGTATCACATAGATGCACATGTTGTCTGGTCAATATCCATGTTTGTATAAGGACACTCGATCATTTAGAATAATAATGCTTGTTGGCTTTGGACAGAGAAGGAAAGAAATGTACAATCAGATAGCATCTGTCAATGAGAAAGTACAATGGAGTCTCCTGTCGCAGTGTAATCTAAACAAAAAGAAGTAAGTGGCTGCAGTTCGTGGTGGTCAGACGCGAAAAACCCTTCATATATGATTATCATTCTAAAGAACACACACAAACTAGTTCTCTGTCTCTCTCTGTCTCTCTCTCTTTCACACACACACATACGCATGCACGCACGCACGCACGCACGCGCTCACTCATTCACACATGCACACACACACGCGCACACACACACGCGCCACACACACACACACACACATGCCCACACACACACACACGTGCGCGCGCGCACACACACTCACACTCACTCACACTCACACACACACAGAAGCACTTGAGTTTGTAGTTTGGTCAAGAAGGATTCAGCGCACTCGGACAATTCGTGATGGATTCCACCCAAATCTGCTGGCGGTTAAGTGGTTGGGCCCTCGAATTTCTAGAAGGTCCGAGGTCTGTGCTGACTCTTAGCGCGTGGTGGGGATAGAATGGAGATTATTTCGATCTCTGTGCAAACCTGCTACTACCCGAACCCCTTTCCGTGTGTATATCTACGCAGCACGGCAGATACCCATCATCATCATCATCATCAGGTGCCCTGCCGCATGGCGTTGGCGACCATGGACTTCCAACCGTCTCTATCTCTCGTTTCCCCCAGCATCTCCCCCACCCTCTTCATCCCCAGCCACTCTGCAAGTCCGTCCAGCATTCTCTCACTGGGTCTACCGGGTGCTCTCTTTCCCTCCAGCTTTCCCGTTGTGATCAGGTGCTCCAAATCCCCCTTCCTCATAAAATGGCCTATAAATGTTGCTTATCTTTTCCTAATCTTCCTTATGAGTGATCTACTTGTGTCTGCCTCCATCAAGACTGTCTCGTTTGTTTTCTTTGCTGTCCATGGAACTCTCAACATTCTTCTGAGAAACCACATACCCACGTTTAAGATACCGTAAATCAGTGTTCAGAGGCTCATGAGAATATGGAATTATCCAACGTGCACACTCCCGTAGACGGAGTATGAAAATCTACATGGCGGGATAAAATATAAACTCAAACAAACAAACAAACAGACAGACAAACAAACCAGCCATGCACGTTATCGGGAAAAGGAAAGATTGAGATAATCCTCAGCATTACCGTCAGAACTTTATTCTTCACTTAATGAATGCATAGCAACTTCAAGGAGTTGAATCGATAAATGCTGTATCGGTTTTTGTTTGTTTGTTTGTTTGTTTATTTGTTGTTTTCCTACCGCCTTTCTTCTGTTTAGAGGATTTCCCTAGAGTCCCTATGTTTTTTTCCCTCCCCCTCCCCCTACACACACTACAGCGCGTGCGCGCGCGTCAGTTAAATAAATGTAGCTCATTTTCTGGTGACAGTCCTTTTTGGTGTAAGTGGGAGGGGTAAGAGACAGAGATAGATAGAACGCACTCAAAATGGTCAAGCGGTTTGTTCGTTGTTTCTTTTTTTTTTCGTTCTTGTGATATTGTGTGAGGTCTGTAAAATACCCCCAACTCCTAAACTTTTGCCAAGTCTGTGAGAGTCGTGTAGATTGTTAATACGATATTTTATGGTAAGGTCATAAATAGACGCGCCCATAAGCAAACAAATACGAGTAAATAAATCCTTGCCTATACATCTAGCATGTAAGCTTTTGTAACCTTAAATGTCAGACCTTGAACTTAGACTGTCTATCCCCCCTCCCTCATGGGGATGCAGGGGCTCTTTCAGTATAGTGTCCCCACCTTCTGGAACTTCTGTACTAGAAATTTCCTCTTTTCTGTCACTCCCTTTGTTTCTGCCTTGTTCCTTTGTTTTCTGTCATTTCTTCCTATCATTTTCTGCATTGCTGGTCCATTCACCTGTATGTGTTCGATAAAGTCTTGCGTACCTCCTCTTAGGATTGATAATGGGTGCATGTATGTTTGTTAAGTTGCATATTTTGGCTTACATATGTTTGAGTGTCCTTAGTAATGTTTAAATATGTATTCAGGTATGTTTTCTAAATTCGCTTTGCGATAAATTGGACGGAGTGGTCAATGCCAGAGGCATCTGCTTAGATTACGTGTACGAATGCATTGATACGTGTACTTAATTTTTTGTCTTTTTTTCCTTTTGAAGTATCGTGTGTTTTGAACTGGTTATAACCCTGATGTGGCTCTATGCAGTCAGTTGGGATTTAAACAAAAATAACTGTAACAATAACAGTGACAACTTTCTAGGCTGGTTCGATCAGTGACCCATGTGATACCAAATGCTAACATGACCCATGTGATACCAAATGCTAACGTGACCCATATAATACCAAATGCTAACGTGACCCATGTGATACCAAATGCTAACATGACCCATGTGATACCAAATGCTAACGTGACCCATGTGATACCAAATGCTAACGTGACCCATGTGATACCAAATGCTAACGCGACCCATGTGATACCAAATGCTAACGTGACCCATGTGATACCAAATGCTGACATGACCCATGTGATACCAATTGCTAACGTGACCCATGTGATACCAAATGCTAACCTGACCCGTGTGATACCAAATGCTAACGTGACCCATGTGATACCAAATGCTAACGTGACCCGTGTGACACGAAATGGTCATGACCCATATGATACCAAATGCTAATGACCCATATACCGAATGCTAATGACCCATATATCAAATGCTAATGATTTTTGATACCAAATGCTAATGATCCATTTGATACCAAATGCTAACGATCCATATGACCCATATGATACCAAATGCTAATATGACCCATATGATACCAAATGCTAACATGATTCATATAATACCAAATGCTAACATGATCCAAATGATACCAAATGCTGACATGATTCATGCTACCAAATGCCAATATGACCCATATGCTACCAAATGCTAACATGATTCATATGATACCAAATGCTAACATGATTCATATGATACTAAATGCTAACATGATTCATATGATACCAAATGCTAACACACTTCATATACCAAACGCTAACACGATTCATATGATACTAAATGCTAACATGATTCATATGATACCAAATGCTAACATGATTCATATGATACAAATGCTAACATGATTCATATGATACCAAATGATAACACGATTATATGATACTAAATGCTAACATGATTCATATGATACCAAATGCTAACACGATTCATATGATACCAAATGCTAACATGATTCATATGATACCAAATGCTAACACACTTCATATACCAAATGCTAACACGATTCATATGATACCAAATGCTAACATGATTCATATGATACTAAATGCTAACATGATTCATATGATACCAAATGCTAACACACTTCATATACCAAAGGCTAACACGATTCATATGATACCAAATGCTAACATGATTCATATGATACTAAATGCTAACATGATTCATATGATACCAAATGCTAACATGATTCATATGATACCAAATGCTAACATGATTCATATGATACCAAATGCTAACATGATTCATATGATACTAGATGCTAACACGATTCATATGATACCAACTGCTAACACGATTCATATGATACCAAATGCTAACATGATTCATATGATACCAAATGCTAACATGATTCATATGATACCAAATGCTAACATGATTCATATGATACTAGATGCTAACACGATTCATATGATACCAAATGCTAACACGATTCATATGATATCAAATGCTAACACGATTCATATGATACCAAATGCTAACACGATTCATATGATACCAAATGCTAATACCCAGAACGTCCTCAATGAATTATTTTTACGATAATTTGAAATGGTCGTGGCAACACACAGGGCTTTGACGACTTGACTGTACGTGGTGAAAAGTTCATTTTAAGCTGGTAAAGAATAGTCCGTGAGGCAGTTCAGACTTCATTGAACATGTCAATACCTTCACATAGACGTTGTCAAAATTGGGCCGATCTTAAATCACATTCCCGTTCGCGGTATGCTTCTCCTCTCTACCCCCAACTCTTTTCATTATCCTTTCCTTTCCTTCTTCTTTTTAAATTTGTTTTTAGAATCACCCCCTTCCCTCTGAGGGGCAATGATTGACAGAAGGGGAAGGGGGTCACCGGAACAGCTCTTACGGATGAGGAGGGAAGCGAGCGTGCAAAATATGCGTGATGTAACGCCCTCGTTTCCGCGCGGAAGAGCAGCCTTGAAATCTTTACCTCCCCTGGGGTACGATGACGACGATTTTTGTTTTCTCTCTCTTCCGCTTCCCTGCACCTCCCTTCAACCCCCGTCCCTCCTTCCCCATCAGAAATGGAGAATATTTAGTATTGATACCGAGTAGTGTGTGTCTATTCGTCTGTCTTCTCTGCGTTTGTATAATTATATTGTTTGTGAACAAAATGTGTCAGCAGCGATTTCCCGGCTATTTATTTGTAAGCATTCATCAGATATAATTCTTATTTCTTTGAACCCTTTGACTCCCGCACCCTGTCCATCAATTACAAAAACTGAACCCTTTGACTCCCTCGCTCTTTCTATCAGCTTCTTGCAGGAAGCTGCTGGAAAGATGAGGGAGTCAAAGGTCAAGGTTTTGCTTTGCTAGCATGGTTTGACAATGCAGGATGTTGGTAAACAGTGTGCGGGAGTCAAAGAGTTAATGAATAAATCCAAATGCACAACAGTGGACCGAAATGATCTAATATCATGACTACGGTGATCGAAATTTGAAAAACTCGTCTGTTTTAGCGCGGATCTTTACATAATTTGGAGGAAATATGTGGCAGTAAACAATACTTATGTTCTGGAAGTTTCATTGAGACTGGTCGATTGGTCAGCGTCACATGCATGCAAACATTTTCACAGTGTCAACAAGGAATGGTCGGTTGTTCGTCAACAGATTTTGAACGGAATCGAATGTGATTTAAATGGAAGTTAGGACCATGTTTGACATCACTACAAAATTCTCTGAGATAAACAGTTCTCATAAGTAATTCAATCCATGTTAATCTGTTCGTTTTTCCTATCAAAATTAGACCAAAGAGGCGTGGCCTTACAGAGCCCACTGTACATTTTCGGCAGACTACAAAAAGTTCACAATTCTGCTGCTGTAGACTGGTTTTGAAGGCTCGCAAATACGCTCATGTTCAGCCCCTTCTTTACAAACTTCTTTGGCTCCCAATCCAAGACTTCAAGCTCTCAACTCTCTAATAAAACTGTTTCATCAAAACTGTTCCTGCCTCTGGTTTTGGTCTCCTCGCCATTTATAGCCTGCTCCTTGTGGACAGCAAGGGTCGTCATCAGATAAACGCATTCTCTACGTTCCCCATGTAAGCACTAAGATTTCCAGCGACCGTTCGCTTTCAGTGTACCACAACAATGGAACACGTCTCTCTGAGATACTCATCATTTGCAATAATTGTCCTCGTCCAACAGAGATCTGAACACTTTACCTTCTCAGACTAATCTGTTATTATATTATTCCTTCATATAATATACTTTTTTCATGCCATACTCATACGACACTGGCATTGTTTATTTTTCTTTCCATTCAATCAAGCTTGAAATTGATTATCATTGATTTACATATTTTGTACACTTTTCTGTGAAGTTGAAGCGCTTGAGAACTGCTACTGGATGTGTGTATCATATATACAAAAATTTATGGAGAGAGAGAGAGAGAGAGAGAGAGAGAGAGAGAGGTGGAGAAGAGAGAGTTGTAGTAGCTCTCACCACAGTTCCGTCCTACTATTAAGTTTCTTAAAGCCCCGCCATCTGCTGGTTGTATTTTCTCAGGTAAATATATCGCTCTAAACTTAAAGCACGAAGAGGGATATTGTTAGTGTGGCATGACCATCATGTGTTTGTGCGTGTGTATGTGTGTGTGTTGTGTGTGTGTGTGTGATATTTCGCTTTTCCACTCCCGTTACGTAGACCTGTCGTATGGCAACAACCCTTTCTTATCCCCACCCCTCTTTTTTACTTTCCGCCACCGCTACTACCACTACCACCACCACGACACGCGTCAGTGTGGCGGTTGACAGTCGTTTAATTCGCTGTCCAATCAGCCATTGGCCTGTTTCATTTAGTGCTCCGTAGAGAGGCCTCAGACACAAAGATACGGTAGTGTGTGTTTTGTGTCGTCACGTGGCGCTTGGGACTTGTCCCTTTTAGAGAGAGAGGGAGAGAGAGTCATACAATAATATCAGGGGAGAGAAGGAGAGACGCAGCTGCTGCCGGCTCTGAACAAAGGTATAAGCTCTGGGTAGCTGACGTCTATTTTTAAAGTCAGCTAGCTACTGACTGTACTGCGCGCAGGTTGTGTGAATCACTTTAGTGTGCGGACTTTCGATTTTTCTATCGTTTTTCTCTTTGCTGATACAGCGACCGTCCCAGGGATATAGCAAGCGACGGTTGTGCATGCAACAGTTGTCGCAGATTCAGGAGATGATTTAACAGGTCTCTGACCCCCCCCCCCCCCCCGGCTCGCCACCACACGTCCGTGCGGTTGCTTTGGGTGGAAGGAACTCGAAAGGTAAGTTTTATGAACTGTATTGAATTGATTTACCCACGTAAACGTAGTGCATACGCGAGGCGCGCGCGCACACACACATACATACATACATAACATACATATATATATATATATATTGAGCGAACGTCTCTGCCTCTCTCTGTCTCTCTCTCTACTATATATATATATGTATGTATGTATGTATATATATTATATAATATTATATATATATATATATATATGTATGGGGAGAGAGAGAGATATGCTCGCTCAAACACACACACACGCACACACACACACACACACACACACACACACACACACACACACACACACACACACACACTTTTCACTTCTTTGTCAGTGTGTTTGCATGTGCATTTTTCTCCGTCAGTGCCACTTATTACTTGGTAAAACAAATCGACTGTTAGTCATTAAATGCATAACTAAAAGGCCTAAGTGACAGCTTATGTGACTATTTGTTTGCTTTTCTTTTCTTTTTTGTTTGCGTGGACAATAGGCAATATTTGTCAGAGGAAAGTGCCATTAACGTGTTTAACGATTGATTTGCTGTATTGTTGTGTGTTGCTTTTCTGACTTTTTCTTTCTTTTTAACTTGTATTGCTTAATGCTGTTCATTTTCACCAGCAGTAGGAAGAATGATTATAATCCACAGGCGGTCTTCTCTCTCTAATCTCTGTCTGTCTGTCTATCCTCTGCTTGTCTCTTTCTCTGTGTCTGTCTCTTTCTCTGTCTGTCACTGTTGTCTCTGTCTGTCTGTCCCTCCCCCTCCTCTCTTTTTCTCTGTATTTGCATGCACGGGCGCCTTAAAGGTTTTTCAGTTGATTTTACATGGGTCTTTATCAGATATGAACTGTCCTAGCCATTTTAGATTGTACATGGGTCTTTATCAGATATGAACGTCCTAGCCATTTTAGATTGTACATGGTCTTTATCAGATATGAACGTCCTAGCCATTTTAGATTGTACATGGTCTTTATCAGATATGAATGTCCTAGCCATTTTAGATTGTACATGGGTCTTTATCAGATATGAACGTCCTAGCCATTTTAGATTGTACATGGGTCTTTATCAGATATGAATGTCCTAGCCATTTTAGATTGTACATGGTCTTTATCAGATATGAATGTCCTAGCCATTTTAGATTGTACATGGGTCTTTATCAGATATGAATGTCCTAGCCATTTTAGATTGTACATGGTCTTTATCAGATATGAACGTCCTAGCCATTTTAGATTGTACATGGGTCTTTATCAGATATGAACGTCCTAGCCATTTTAGATTGTACATGGGTCTTTATCAGATATGAATGTCCTAGCCATTTTAGATTGTACATGGGTCTTTATCAGATATGAATGTCCTAGCCATTTTAGATTGTACATGGGTCTTTATCAGATATGAATGTCCTAGCCATTTTAGATTGTACATGGGTCTTTATCAGATATGAACGTCCTAGCCATTTTAGATTGTACATGGGTCTTTATCAGATATGAATGTCCTAGCCATTTTAGATTGTACATAGGTCTTTATCAGATATGAACGTCCTAGCCATTTTAGATTGTACATAGGTCTTTATCAGATATGAACGTCCTAGCCATTTTAGATTGTACATGGGTCTTTATCAGATATGAACGTCCTAGCCATTTTAGATTGTACATAGGTCTTTATCAGATATGAAACGTCCTAGCCATTTTAGATTGTACATGGGTCTTTATCAGATATGAAGGTCCTAGCCATTTTAGATTGTACATAGGTCTTTATCAGATATGAACGTCCTAGCCGTTTTAGATGGAACGAAACAGGTTTAATTTTTTTAATCCCTGAAGATTCTTCAGCTTTTTTTGAATGAATAACAATTATAAACAGTCCTTGGTTCTGTAAAAATATGTCTGTTTTACGAGTCTCAGTTTTTCAAATCGTTTCATAGGTTAACACTGATTTGTTTAAGAGGAATGCATGTTTTACGGGTCTGAATTCATTTTTCAAGAAGTTTCACAGCTGAACGTTGATGTCAGGGCACTCGTATATATATATACATGTAAATAACAAGAATCAGTAATATATATATGTCGGGAACAAAAGTACACAGAAGAGATTGTGAAGTAGGCAGTAGTGTAGACGGGTAATTTGTATGGCTTTTCTGTCAGTTGTTGATCTCAGTATTTGGAGAGTTCTTTGGCAGTGATTTTAACTTTGGTCGAATGTTAACCGCTGATCTTTACGTTCCGTACCTATTTGCATCCGACATAACACCAACTGTTAATTGCAGGCCAACAAAGGCCAAGTGTACGAACCAATACTCTGCTCATAACTCCTATAGCTCCCTCGGTGTGGGTGACATTTTCGTCAGAGCCGGAAACCCTGAATAGCGCGTAGTTATTGGTCTTCAGTTCGTTGTGTCAACTTGAGCAAATTGGAGTCGGGTTGCCAATCGACTTGACAATTGTTGGGGACCACTACGCAAGTCCCATTACCCCAGCCTCAACTCTGTTCCGAGTGTTCGCGCTTGAGTGTCATGCGGACCCTGGAGATTGCGAGGGTTCGAAAACCCTCAGGCGTTGAATATATATAGTATCAATGTTGGCGAGGGTGATTTAAGAGAAGGGTTGGGGGAGAGGGTAACGGGTTGGGGGTGGGGGTGAGGGAAGAGAGAGGGGGAGAAAACGACAAGCGATACTTTTCTTTTTCAGAGTTACAAGTTACTGACTAAACGCCATTGTTGTTTTGTTGTCAAACTGTCCGTTGCTACTCCATGTCTAGAACTACAGATACAAGAAATAGCCGATAGATCAACAGCTCAGTCAGAAAGAGACGATGACGATGATACTTTTTTTTCCCACGGTAGAAGTTGCTAGCTATAAACCATGTTTTGAACTTTCCTTCGCAAATTTCCATGTCTGCTCGGAAAAAAAAAATTACTAAAAACGAAAAGAATTAATAAATCCATAATTCGCGGCATAACACGCAGAGAAATCAGAGTAACAGCATTTGTAGTCATTTGAGAGTGAGGAGAGACGAAGGTAGGAAAGTTGTAATTACGTGCATGTGTGTGTGTGTGTGTGTGTGTGTGTGTGTGTGTGTGCGTGTGTGTATGTGTGTGTGTGAGAGAGAGAGAGAGAGAGAGAGAGTGGGGAGGTACAGAAACGTATTTGTGAGAGTGAAGAGAGAGAGAGAGAAGAGAGAAGAGAGAGAGAGAGAGAGAGAGAGAGAGAGAGAATGGAAGTTGGAAGGAGAGGGGGGGGGGAGGTATGTAAACGGAAGCTTGCCGTTTCCTTCTTGTATATGTTTGAGTTTGTTTAGTGTTGGTAATATTGGTTTTAAACGCGGGTAGCCACACGCTTTCGTTTGCTCTTGTACTTTGGCTTTTGTCAAGGGGAATGAAGGACTGACTGACTGACCGTAATACTGTGGTTCGTACGGCGGGGACCGTGCGTGGCGTGGGTCTGTTTAATGGACTGGGCTTTTCTCCATTAATTCTGCTTGTTTGCCACGCGCGGGTCTGTGTGCGGGTTTTGGGTCAGCAGATGGTTTGTGCTTGTCCATCAACACTGAGTCTTTCATTTTGCAACAGTTGGTTGGTAAGTAGTTTACATTCTCAGACGGTTAGAGCACGGTGCTCGTGACGCTGGTAGGTTGTTTACTTGCTCAGCGGTTAGAGCACTATGCTCATAACGCTGGTAGGTTGTTTACTTGCTCAGGCGGTTAGAGCACTATGCTCATAACGCTGGTCAGTTGTTTTGTTTGCTCGTTTTACCTGCTCAGATGGTTAGAGCACTATGCTCATAACGTTAGTAGGCCGTTTACTTGTTCAGATGGTTAGAACATTATGCTCATAACGCAGGGGTCGTGAGTTTGATCCTCTGCCGGACTGATCCCAGTCGTTGTGGTCCCGTTACTTGGGGTGGTTAGAGCGTCATGCTCATAACGCTTTGGAGGTGTGTGTGTGGCGGGGGGGGGGGGGGGGCGTACGGGTTTGACTTTAAGGCAAGCCACCTTTGTTCTTGATGTTTTTGTTTTCGTTTTCTGCTGTGTTGTTGCTGGTTTACTGTTTACGCAGGCTGGTTAGCCATTTTGACAAAGCCATGGATTCGAGGTGTCATTTCTCGAGTTCAGTCCCAGTCTGCGTTTATTGGCTTGTTCACTGCCCATCTTGATGCTCCAGTCATTCTGGTGGTGCCACTGTTTGATGATCCCTGTTCCCTCGCCATCTGAACACTTTGCCAGCGCATAGGGTTTTTGTTCAAACTGGAGGAACTTACTAGCTAATTGCTGGCAGATTTAGGTAGATCGCGTATGGCATTGTCCGAGTACGATGAATCATTGCCGAATAAAATCCAGACTCTCTCGGCTAAAGGAAAAGAAGGAGAAAATGAAGACGGAAGAAGACGATATAAAAAAAAAAAAAAAAAAAGGAAATTGTTTCAAAAGGGATTTATCACACTTGGACATTCCATATGCATTGCATCTAAATCTGCCAGTGATGATCTGGCATGCTCTTTCGGCCTGCGCAAAGCCCAGTATGCGCCGGTAGGGTCCTGAGATGAAACTGGGGAGTGAGATCTTTGAAACGTTGAGTTGAAACCGTTAGAATGATTGTTAAGATTTTTAGCTAACAAGTCAGTCATATGTTTCGGCCTGGGATTGATCTCAGAGACCAGATTTGGAGCCTGTGACTGTCATGATAAATCAGTTCATTAGAACAGTACAAAAGATCCACTAATGAGGAGATGGTGATGATGAAACGTTTAGATTGGCTGCAAAGAAACTGTCCCCCCCCCATCTCTCTCTCTGTTCTCTCTGTCTCTCTCTCTCTCTCTCTCTCTCTCTGTCCGTCTGTCTCGATCTCTATATGTGTCTGTCTCTGTCTGTCTGTCTGTCTCTCTCTCTCTCTCTGTGGAGGTGCTAAAATAGAACAGTGGTTTAAATTTCAAAAATGAATTCAGTATTTGGAGCTGCTGACTACAGCACATTGAAAACCCAGAATGCCTACGTTGTGTAAATGAGGAATCAAAAAAGCGCAGACAGATGGCCATGCACTCACGCACACGATCACTCACCCATGCATGCACGCTGTTTGGTACATACACAAATACACATGCACTGCACGCACACAACGCACATGCACGCACACATACACGCATGCACAATCATACACTCGCAGGCACACACACGAACACTCCAACGCTCGCTACGCGCGGGCGCATACATTAACCAGCACACACACACACACACCACAACACACACACACACACACACACACAACAAAACCCACACACACACACACACACACACACACACACACACACACACACACACACACACAACACCAAATTAACAAGATTTGCGGTTTGTGATTTTACGTCAAAGTGTTCTCAACGGGCAGATAATATATCGAATTGATAGTTTTTGGATAATACGAAAATTTAATCGCAGCTCTCGCTTATTACGGCACTCTCTCCCCTCCCTGTTCTTTGCTTGCTTTCTTTCAAAACAAAAACCGATCAATGAGAATTATCGACCGGAGAAGGCTACGTCTGTCTTTCTGTAACACTAACGAGTCGCAAGGACATTAAATCTTTGACTCCCGCACCCTGTCCACTAGCATCCAGCATCGTCAACCATGCTAGCAGAGCAGAAACTTGACCCCTCTCCCTATCCACCTGCAGGAAGCTGATGGTGAGGTTGAGAGAGTCAGAGGGTTAAGTTTTTGCTGTTGGTGGATAGGGTGCGGGAGCCAAAGGGTAAAAGAAAAACAAAGTCCCATCACTTTCTGTGGAACTTATGAAAATACACCCTTCTTTCAGCGTAGTGGCAGTCTGCGATTGTCCTCGCTTCTCGAACTTTTCTTTCATCCGGTGTTTTTCCAAGGTTACTGTGACTCTGAGCTGTTAAGCATCTGGAATTTCTGTAAATTTTAATATTTGTTTTATAAAAAGGGAGATTATTAGAATGGTTTGATAATTTTCCGTTACTTTTGTGCAATTTCTGCTTTCTTGTGCGTGTAAATTTCTTTTTTTATCTATAGTTTTAAACAATTAAATTACAGGAATATATCAATCTTGGCATTTTCAGCGCGATTAATGAGGCGATTAAGATGATAGGTTTGACAGTTTTCCCCTTTCTTGGGTGTGCATGTAATTTGATATCTTTTTTCATACTCTGAATTACTGGAAGATGATCGATCTCAGCGTTTTCAGCACGATTAATGAGCCGATTAAGATAATAGACGAGACAGATCGAGAAGGGTAGCCATGGGGGTGAGAGGAAAGGAAAGATGGAGTGGGGGAGAAGTACATTGTAGGCCAGATCATATTCAGATAGGGTTTAAACCGCTGCTCTGTGTGTGTGTGTGTGTGTGCGCGCGCGCGCGCGCGCACGCACGTGTATGTGTGTGTGCGCGTGTGTGTATGTTTGTGTGCGTGTGTGTGCGTGTGAGAGACAGGGAGAGTGAGTGAGGGGAGAGATAGGGAGAGTGAGTGAAGGGAGAGTGAGGGGAGAGTCAGTGTGAGTGAGAAGAGAGAGAGAGAATAGTGAGAGGAGAGAGAAAGTGAGTGAGGGGAGAGAGAGAGAGAGAGAGAGAGAGAGAGAGAGAGAGAGAATGGGTGCTGGTTCATGTCCACATAGGCGATAACTTCTTACGAAGTAATGTAAGCAATACTTATAATTATGAACACACGCTGACAAGTAAATATATGAATGTAGACACATATAAAATACAACCAGTGGAAAGAAATGTGTGTGCACGCGCGCTCGCCTGCGCGTGTATATGCGTGTGCGTGTGTGTGTTTGTGTGTGTGTGTGTGTGTGAGAGAGAGAGAGAGAGAGAGAGATTCGTTTTCAGCGATTAGGAGTATTGGCATATAACCAGTATTTTCCTTAGATAGCTTTTACCAGTTAGTGACAAATTTTATTGCTCTGTAGCCATTTTAAAAAAATGTTTTACTAAAGAAGAAAAAATGAGAAAAGTAACAAGAAGGTCAGGCCATTTTACTGATGTCCCTTTTATACAAAATTTGTTCCATAGAAAATCCAGATTTTGTACTTCACACGGTTGCTTTGATCTGAAAAAGCATCGGGGAAAATAAAGACGTGAAGCGAGAACAATGATAAACTGTCACAACAGAAAACAGAGCGTAGATGATTATTGACTGACTGTCTGTCTGTCTCTGTCTGTCTGTCTGTGTCTCTGTCTGTCTGTCTGTCTCTCTCTGTCTGTCTGTCTGTCTGTCTGTCTGTCTCTCTCTCTCTCTCTCTCTCTCTCTCACTCACTCACTCACTCACTCACTCACTCACTCAGCAAGTACGTGTCACGAACCAAATCCATTTCGTTCCGTGGTTTAAGTGTACAACCACTGCTATTATGTACACACCATAAAACACACACTCGAGTACACGACAATACAGTATAATACCAGATCAATAGCTGCATGTTGGCTGCCTGTGTTTGAGCAGACCCTGATCAGTTACACCCCCACCCTCACCCCCTTCCTCATTTTTAAAATAATTTTTTTGGTTTAAATTTTCAGACGTTTGCTCCCACTTCCCTGTCTGCCCTATTGGCTAGACACCCAGAAAGTGGATTATTATGATTTTGCAGATAAGTTTATTTGGTGTGGGGGCTGGCACTCCCGATTAGCTGATTTCGCCTGTCTTTATTTTTGTGGCAGTGTTAGGGGTTGTCGACTCGTAGCGAAAGTGGAAGAGTTGAAAACAGAATTAAGAAATGGGTTGATTGCCTGCGCGCCATCAGTCTTATCATGTGAAATGGATTGGTAAAACAAAAACAAACAAACAAACAAACAAGAAAACCGGGTTGGTTCGTATAGCAAGGCTGATGTAATGTGATTTTAAGTTGTGCTGTTATGCACTTGGGGATGATAAGTCTGCTGTGTGCTGTGTTTCTTAAAGAGGAGAGGGGATGGATAGATGGATGAGTGTCTGACAGGGGGGAAGAGGGAGAGTGGGAGGGACAGCACAAGATTGAGAAACGGTTTTACGCTTTTTGTCATTGGGGAAAGAAAGAAGATGGGAGAGAGAGAGAGAGAGAGACAGAGAGAGAGAGAGAGAGTGTGTGTGTGTGTGTGTGAGAGCGAGAGAGAGAGAGACAGAGAGAGAGAGAGAGTGTGTGCACTGTTTGTTTTTTTTTAGGTCTAGAACTAAAGTGTGATGTTAACTAACTCTGTCAGTATCATCTCCATGTGCTTACTGCTACGCTCACTCACTCATATTTTTCCAAACGTTCCCTCTAAGTTGAATTGGTCGATAGCCAATATTCCACGAGAGAAGAAGAAAAGGAAAACAAGACAAAACAAAACAAAAACCAAACCAAAAGTAAGAAGCAGTTGGTCAGAAAAACAAAACAAAAAACAAAACAAAACAAAACGGAAGAAGAAACAGCCGTAAGTGGTCAACTTGTCTGTAATCAGTAAACGGTAAAAGAGGAGTTCAACGCACTCGAACCGTTAGATAATACGCATTCAGCCCAAAGCTTCTTTTAACGATTGGAAAGTTTTCGATCCCTTACCAACGCCGGTACATGTATGCACGGGCGTGAGTTCGAGGTAAAAGGAAAGCTGCGCCAGCTGTCCAAATAGTGCGCCAGATGCTGTTTTTGTTTATTCACAAGGGCAGTTACCGCGCACATAGTGTTGTTACATATATGGAGAATTACACGTATAAATCTCTGGTCATAGTTGAAACATTTCCCCCCGTGGGCATACCGGGGGCTCTTTCAGTATAAATAGTATCCCAACCTTCTGGAAATTGTGTGCTAGAAGTTTTCTGTTTCCTCTTTTTCTTTGTTTTTGCCTTGTTCCTTTGCTTTCTGTCCTTTCTTCCTATCATTTTCTGCCTTGCTGGTCCATTCATCTGTATGTGTTCGGTGAAGTCTTACGTACGTTTTCTTAGGATTGATGGGTACATTTATTAAGTGCATTTTTGGCTGTACAGAAATGAGATGGAAGCAATTATAGGTAATTTAGGTCCGCTTTTTTAATATATTTTAGAGTCCTTAGTTGTGTTTGAATATGTATTCAGGTATGTTTTTTTTAAATCCCCTATGTGATAAATTGCACGCAGTGGTCAACGGCAGGGGAATTTCCTTAGATTATGTGCGCAAATGCATTGATATGTGTATTTATTTTTCTTTTCTTTTTGTTTCACCTTGTTGAAGTAGCATGTTTTCAAACGGGTTCTAGTTCTGATATGGCTCTACGCAGACGGCTGGGCATTTTCATGTATGTTGTGCACACGCGCGTATGCAAGTGTGTGTATGTGTGTCTGTGTTTGTTTGTGTGTGTGTGTGTGTGTGTGTGTGTGTGTGTGTGTGTGTGAGAGAGAGAGAGAGAGAGAGAGAGTGTGTGAGTGTGTGTGTGTGTGTTCTTCCTTTCTGTCTTCTTTCTTCGCCTGCCTTCCCGTGTTTTAACCGCCCGTTTTCTGATTGTAATTCTACGCTGAAGAAGATCAGCATTGATTGTACGGCATTGTACTATATATCAGTCAACTTATTCCGCCCATGTCGATATCGGTGTTCTGTGTCCTGATGAAGAAGCAGTTGATGTGCGACAGTTCTGAAACGCGATATAACGTATTCATCATTGTTTCTTTCTTTCCTTGTTACAGGCGCAGTCTCCCTTAGTATACATTTTAATTCTCTGTTATTGCAGTCGACTGTTTATTTTGTAATTATTCTACAAGCAGAGACGTCACGTGCTGCATGTGAGAGTGAGGAAGTATGTCAAGGATACACAGTTTTATGTGTTCAGGTTGAAAAAGTACAGTTTCCAGATTAATCAGTCGAACAGTTTGTATTGAATGATCCATTCAGGTTCAGACACTCTTTCCATTCAGGTCCCTAGATTTAAACTATCAAGTGTTGGCTAGCGTTGTTCTGCTGTCTCAGGACCGTCAGCCTGGAATAGACATCCGCCCTGCCTTCGCCTAACACCTACCCTTTCTGCTTTTAAGTCCAATGAAAAATACACACCTGTTTTCCCAACAATGAATTCTACAACTACTTCTTCCCTCAGTCTGTGTATTAAATACTGTAAGGTGGTATTTGTCGATTGTATGCTTATGCCTGCTGCGTGCGTGCACTTTGATTTGAATTGTCAAGATTTGGCACCGTATAAATATTATTATTATTATTATTGTTATTATTATTATTGTTATTATTATTATTATTATCATCAGTTATTATATTATTATTATTATTATTATTATTATTATTACTATTGTTATTATTATTATCCATTTCAGTTTTCTTGCGCGTGTGATCGTGCTTCGAGCGTGCCGATAAACCCAGACAGAATTTGGTGGACCATCCATGCCACTGCAGAATGATTTAGATGATTTATTGATAACTTCCTGTCATACCCGGCTTATTCATCATCATCATCATCATCATCATCATCTAATCTCTTAACAAGTGTGGGGATGCCGGGGGCTCTTTCAATATAAATAGTATCCCCACCTGGAAATTCTGTGCTAGAAATTTCCTGTTTGCTGTCACTCAGTGTTTCTGCCTTGTTCCTTTGCTTTCTGTCATTTCTTCCGGTCGTTTTCTGCCTTGCTGGTCCATTCACCTGTATGTGTTCGATAAAGTCTTCCATTCTTTTTCTTAGGATTGATAATTGGGTACATGTATTAAGTGCAGTTTTGGCTCTATGGAAATGAGATAAGAGGAAGCAATTTTAGGAAATCAAGGCCCGTTTTAATGTGTTTTTGTCCTTTGTTGTGTTTAAATTTGTATTGCGCAAATGAATTGGTATGTGTACTTTATTTTCTTTTCTTTCTTTTTTTTTCCATGTTGAAGTATGTTTTGAAACGGGTTAAAGCCCTGATATGGCTCTATACAGTCGGCTGCGCTTTAAACAAAAATAACAGTAACTGTATGATTATTTGAGGGGCATTGATAGGATGCAGCAACAGGCAGGATTTTCCATCTCTATCTGTGGAGTGTCACAACAAACAGATTAAACAGTTCCTGTCGAATTAAATATATCCACCCAAAGCGAGCGTGAAACACTTTACGATTCAGAGCGTCTTTTTATATAGTCGTTATTCATTTATTTATACTCTTATGTAATGAAAAAAATAATAGATCACTTTGGCAGTAAAAAGAGCAATACAAATCCTGGCAGATAAATGTCTAGTTGTGGAACACAGGTTTTACGTTTTGAGACATCTTCCAGAAACTTCTAGCTTTTTTTACACGCATACTTAAAGACTGCCCAGATGCCACGGTTGAGAATGACCCCGTTTCTTTTTTCTCCCTCTGTCTGTCTGTCTGTCTGTCCGCTTCTTCTCCTCCCTCACGCCCTCTCTCTCTCTCTATGTCTGTGTCTGTCTTGTCTCTCTGTCTCCCTCTCTCTCCCTCTCTCTCTCTCCCCCCTCTCTCTGTCATTTTCTTTTCAATAAACGACACCATACGCTCTTGCTGTTAGCTTTGATAATTGTGTTCTGCGCATAACAACAAAGGCACACGTAACGGACCATTGAAGTTCCGGTCGGAGATCATTAACTACAAACATGACATTTTTTGAGCGCAAAGAGGAATGGGAGGGGAGGGGAGGGGGGAAAGGGAATTAGAACAGAAGGCAAAAAGGAAAAGAAAATGAACCTGTGTTACACAAACATCTGCCTCCATGGCAGTGGTGTCAAAAAAGGTTTGTTACTTTCTGCTCTGATGCGGTTGGTGGTGGGAGGAAAAAGGCTTACGCGTATTTTTACAATCTCTGTAATGTTCCATTGACAGCTGTGTGCCTTTAGTAACAAGAGTGTTCCATTTCCCTGAGCGCAGATGCATACCTTACGTCCGGCAGTCCCCCCGTGGGCATGCTGGGGGCTCTTTCAGTATAAATAGTATCCCCACCTTCAGGAAATTGTGTGCTAGAAATTTCCTCTTTTCTCTCAGCTCGAAATTTCCTCTTTTCTCTCGTTCTCTTTGTTTCTTTCTTCCTCCTTTGCTTTCTGTCATTTCTTCTTATCATTTTCTGCCTTGCTGGTCCATTCACCTGTATATGTTCGATAGTGTCTTACGTACTTTCTCTTAGGATTGATAAATGGGTACATGTGTTTAGTGCATTTTTGGCTTTAGGAATATGAAATATGCAGAAGCAATTTGAGGTAATTTAGGCCTGTTTTATGTATATTTTAGTGTCCTTAGTTATGTTTAAATTTGTATTGTGGTATGTTTTTAAAATCCCCATGTGCGATAAATTGGACGGAATGGTCAACGCCAGGGGCATGTCTTTAGATTATGTGCGCGAATGCATTGTATTTATACTTAATTTTCTTTTTCTTTTTTTTTGTCCGCTTGAACTACTGTGTATGTTTTGAAGCGGTTATAGTCCTGATATGGCTCTACGCAGTCGGCTGGGTTTTCAACAACAATAACAAGACAAGACGTCCGGTAGTGGGGTTTTGTTTTAGAACAGTAGCTTTACAATAGGACAGCAGAGTTATGTGTCTGTACTTAGGGAGTGAAACGTTTCTTGTCCCTAAGGGTACATAGTTGCAACAGGGATATTTACCAAAAAGTATAAAAACAGGCGTATTATTACTTGAAGCCTTGTTCGCTATATAAACGTTGCTTCCACAGGCACAGATGTGTCGAATTTCATGACGCTTTTTCCACCAAGGCAGATAATTTGCTCAAAGACAGACGAAAGGCTTTCATCCGACTTTTCTTTCCGCAATTTGTTTTCCCTTCAGTACCAACCTCCACGCCTATATGCATGTTTTGTCTGATGCTTGTGCTTATTGATCTCAGATGGGAGCTTCATGCACCGTTACGTATGCCTGTTAACTGCAGACTTACTTGTCAAAGCTACTAACAAGAGTAGGCCTCTACACGATGATTTGTAAGGGAAAGGGAGAGGAGAAGAGACAGACTGCTCAGCGCTCTGAAAGAGATAAGATAAGATCAATCTTTCTTCCAAAGATATGGATAAGCATTATGCTAGCTTTTTTTTTTTTTTATCCGGCCTTTGCCGATAGAGGACTAAATTGTTTTGTTTTATGTAAATGACTAAATATTAAAACGTATTACTTGTGGAGAGGAGGAGAGAGAGAGAAGAGAGAGAGGAGAGAGAGAGGAGAGGAGAGATCGAGGAGAGAGGGGGGGAGAGCAGGACGGAGTAGAGAGAAGAGATCGAGGGGGGGGGGAGAGCAGGACGGAGTAGAGAGAAGAGATCGAGGGGGGGGGGAGCAGGACGGAGTAGAGAGAAGAGATCGAGGGGGGGGGGGAGAGCAGGACGGAGTAGAGAGAAGAGATCGAGGGGGGGGGGTGAGGAGCGGGGGGAGAAGGACGGAGTAGAGAGAAGAGATCGAGGGGGGGGGGAGAGCAGGACGGAGTAGAGAGAAGAGATCGAGGGGGGGAGGGGGGGAAGGGGGGGAGGCAGGACGGAAGTAGAGAGAAGAGATCGAGGGGGGGGGGGAGAGCAGGACGGAGTAGAGAGAAGAGATCGAGGGGGGGGGGAGAGAGCAGGACGGAGTAGAGAGAAGAGATCGAGGGGGGGGGGAGAGCAGGACGGATAGAGAGAAGATCGAGAGGGGGGGGGAGAGCGGACGGGTGAGAGAGAGATCGAGGGGGGGGAGAGCAGGACGGAGTAGAGAGAAGAGATCGAGGGGGGGGGGGAGAGCAGGACGGAGTAGAGAGAAGAGATCGAGGGGGGGGGGGGGGAGAGCAGGACGGAGTAGAGAGAAGAGATCGAGGGGGGGGGAGGAGAGCAGGACGGAGTAGAGAGAAGAGATCGAGGGGGGGGGGGAGAGCAGGACGGAGTAGAGAGAAGAGATCGAGGGGGGGGGGGGAGAGCAGGACGGAGTAGAGAGAAGAGATCGAGGGGGGGGGGAGAGCAGGACGGAGTAGAGAGAAGAGATCGAGGGGGGGGGGAGGGAGAGCAGGACGGAGTAGAGAGAAGAGATCGAGGGGAGGGGGGGGGAGAGAGCAGGACGGAGTAGAGAGAAGAGATCGAGGGGGGGGGGGGGGAGAGAGCAGGACGGAGTAGAGAGAAGAGATCGAGGGGAGGGGGGGGGGAGAGAGCAGGACGGAGTAGAGAGAAGAGATCGAGGGGAGGGGGGGGGAGAGCAGGACGGAGTAGAGAGAAGAGATCGAGGGGAGGGGGGGGGAGAGCAGGACGGAGTAGAGAGAAGAGATCGAGGGGAGGGGGGGGGGAGAGCAGGACGGAAGTAGAGAGAAGAGATCGAGGGGAGGGGGGGGGGAGAGCAGGACGGAGTAGAGAGAAGAGATCGAGGGAGGGGGGGGGGAGAGCAGGACGGAGTAGAGAGAAGAGATCGAGGGGAGGGGGGGAGGGAGAGCAGGACGGAGTAGAGAGAAGAGATCGAGGGGGGGGGAGAGCAGGACGGAGTAGAGAGAAGAGATCGAGGGGGGGGGGGGAGAGCAGGACGGAGTAGAGAGAAGAGATCGAGGGGGGGGGGGAGCAGGACGGAGTAGAGAGAAGAGATCGAGGGAGGGGGGGGGAGAGCAGGACGGAGTAGAGAGAAGAGATCGAGGGAGGGGGGGGGAGAGCAGGACGGAGTAGAGAGAAGAGATCGAGGGAGGGGGGGGGGAGAGCAGGACGGAGTAGAGAGAAGAGATCGAGGGAGGGGGGGGGGAGAGCAGGACGGAGTAGAGAGAAGAGATCGAGGGAGGGGGGGGGAGAGCAGGACGGAGTAGAGAGAAGAGATCGAGGGAGGGGGGTGGGAGAGCAGGACGGAGTAGAGAGAAGAGATCGAGGGGGGGGGGAGAGCAGGACGGAGTAGAGAGAAGAGATCGAGGGGGGGGGGGTGAGCAGGACGGAGTAGAGAGAAGAGATCGAGGGGGGGGGAGAGCAGGACGGAGTAGAGAGAAGAGATCGAGGGGGGGGGGAGAGCAGGACGGAGTAGAGAGAAGAGATCGAGGGAGGGGGGGGAGAGCAGGACGGAGTAGAGAGAAGAGATCGAGGGGGGGGGGGGAGAGCAGGACGGAGTAGAGAGAAGAGATCGAGGGGGGGGGGAGAGCAGGACGGAGTAGAGAGAAGAGATCGAGGGGGGGGGGGAGAGCAGGACGGAGTAGAGAGAAGAGATCGAGGGGGGGGAGAGCAGGACGGAGTAGAGAGAAGAGATCGAGGGGGGGGGGGGAGAGCAGGACGGAGTAGAGAGAAGAGATCGAGGGGGGGGGGGGAGAGCAGGACGGAGTAGAGAGAAGAGATCGAGGGGGGGGGGGAGCAGGACGGGAGTAGAGAGAAGAGATCGAGGGGGGGGGGGGAGAGCAGGACGGAGTAGAGAGAAGAGATCGAGTGGCAGTTTTTGTCATCGGTAGAGTACTTATGAAAAGTATGCCCACAAAAACAAACAAAAGTGTTTCCGAAAACATTTCAAAAACTCAGCACTGGGTCAAGTAATGTTTTGTTTGGCAGTGCCGTCATGTACATCAGACGAGGATGGCTGTCTTTCATCGTGCAGGATGGGACAGTGCCGGGTCCTGCACATCAGTCTCCCTCCCTCATGGCAGACTGCAGGAACATGTAACCTCATTCATCGTCAGATGTGGCCTGACATGTGGACCTTGAACGAAAGAAGTAGTTCTGTTTTTGCGGATATCGATGTTGAGAATGAGCAAGTGTGTTTGAGAATGAGCAAGTTTGTTTATTTTCTACTCTTTTGTTTGTCAGGGTAACCTGTACTTAGGGAGGAGGGGGGAGGCTAGGGGACGGGGGGATGTGTTCTGCACCAGCGAGGGTGGGTTTCTTTTTTTGACTTTGTACTAGATTATTCCACAACGGAAAAGGGAATAAATTATTTTGCAGTGCCGTTGCACACACATTTCTTTCTATGCACTTGAAGCAGGTTCGCATAAACAGAGAAAACTGGGATGCTTGATGGAAAGAAAGAACACAAAAACTTTCGCTCGGAACACGTTCACACACGTTAGAAAATTGGAATGATTAATTGGAAAAAAATCGACTGGAAGTAGCAGAAATGTACTCTATAAACGATCTCAAACACGTCTTGAACACATCAATGGAGCAGTATGCGTCCTTGACACACTTCCTCTTTACTTTGTGACATGTTGCATGTGACTGTCTCCGCCATTGGCGTGATCACAGAAGAGACAAACGGAAGACTGTACATGTGACAACAACAAATGAATAAAGTTAATGATTAGTGCCTTATCTGACGTTTCAGACATGCCTTGTATCAGCTAACGTATCGATCGAGAAGAGAAAAAACAAACGACATGGGCGGGATGAGACTGATTTATACAATCCATTTGCAATGCCGTGTGAGGCTTTAAATGTCAGTCGACTTCGACGTGGAAGAGGGGAGGTAAAGAAAACAAAAGAAAGATAAATAAATAAACTTCATCTGCTTATTGGCTGAACGGGCGGTCTGGGTGGTGGTGGTGGTGGCGGAGGTGGAGATGGGGGCGGTATATATGGGCGGCGTGCACTTAATTTATGATCCAGTTGCGGTGCGGCGTGTACAATGATGTCAGCCAGCTTCGATGAGGTGTGAGGAAGGAGGGGGGGGGGGGGGGAGGAGGACAGAAATCAAGGTAAAAAGATAGAAAGGAAGAACACACACACACAAAGGAGGAACACACAAACACACACACACACACACACACACACACACACAGTGACACAGAGAAGGGGGGTATGATGACGCCGACAACAACAACAACAACAACAGAACAACAAATCTGTATCAGGTGTGTACGGTTCAGACGTTGAAGATCATTAATTGAATATTGCTTGAAGCAACGGATGTTTTTGCCCTTTTGTCCCTAACGGCACAGTTGACAAACGCGCGTTATTCTTTCCACCCACTTCCCCAAAACACACACACACACACAACACACACACACACACACACACACACGCACGCACGCACGCACGCACACACTTTCAAGCTTTGACTATCATCATAATACCAGGACGCACGAATGTGTGAAAGTTTCGTGATACCACTAGATCTATCACAAAAAAAATTAATGCAGATGATTTATACAGACACGCGAGAGACCCTTTTACCATTCGCTCCTGCGACGCTGTTGTGTGTGTATGGTGTGTGTGTGTGTGTGTGTGTGTGTGTGTGTGTGTGTGTGTGTGTGTGTGTGTGTGTGTTTTAATCTCATGTTTCTTTTAAAAAAAAAGATTATTTCGTATGACTGGTGCTGTGTGTCTATCTGCCTGTCTGTCGGTCTGTGATAAAATCTGTGGACGCGAGTTTCTCACCTCGTTATAAATGGATCATTACCAAATTTGGGTCAGAAAACCGTTGAGTAAGTCTAAGAGGTGAGATCCCAAGGTCGAGGTCTTACACACACACACGTGCACGCACACACACACACACACACACACACACACACACACACACACACACACACACACAACACACACCACACACACACAACATACACACAACCCTCGTGTCCCTAACTGCATTCTGTTTACCAAGGAACATTACCGAAAGTGACAGTGAAGTCACAATACGTATAAAGTACAACCTTATCCACCACTCATCCCGGAGCAGAGTGTAACAGGAACCAGGAAAAACACGAACAAAGAATAAGAACACGTATTACAACCAGACAAGGCAGGCGCAGATTTTCGGCCAACTGGCCTTTGTCAAGCGTAAGATCACAAACAAACGAATACAAAATACAAAATTAGGAGAAAAAGACAGAAACTTCCCTGCTGCTTTGTCCAGTGGGAGAAAAGGACTAAACTGTATATGAGAGAGAGAGAGAGAGAGAGAGAGAGAGGAGAGAGAGAGAGAGAGTTTTTAAATTGTGACTTTATTGTCTTGATGGCAATTGGTTTGTGGAAGGACGAGCCAGAAGCTTCCCCCTCCCCTCCTCATCCTCCTTTCTCAGTCTGTCATACACCCCCCCCAACCCCCACCTCTTCCATTTTCTTTCTTCGTGTCCCTCCCGTAGTTGTGACGCTTGCACAATTGAGTGGTTTTGGAAGTAGAAGAGAGAAGTCGGATCATTTGAAAATGGGACATCGGTGTACAGTTTAGAAAAGTATGCTAGCAAGAAATTAGTTATTTTCTTTAAATGAAATTTGAGTCACAGAATCACACAACTCATTGGATTGTTCTGTAGCGAACTTTATTTTTGAATCGGCGTTTGCTTGGTTGTTTGTTTATAGATACGATTTTTTTTCTAAAAAAAAAAAGGGGGGGGGGGGGTTGATGCTCTGTATCCACAACAAGGTTTCACACTTTTACACGGATTTTCCCCATATGCAGACTTCGATAAGAGATCAGACATAAGAGGAAATACGCGGATAAATGATTTTGCGGTGGCGTGGCTAATTAAAATTCTGTTCGATAGCTCAGAGCACATTCAAATAAAAACAAAAAACGAAAAAAAAAACCTGGATGATTAATCAAAATGTTGCGCTCGAAGCACATTGACAGTCAGAAGAAAATTGGGATGATTGATTAAGCTTGATTCGATCCCTCACGGCAGAGCACCAACCTCGTCTAGAACTTGTACGTCTGGGTCTGTGCACAGTTGTCTGTAGACATCTTTGAGACAGTTCCTCTCACTCTCCTTCCACCTGGGGCATGTGACAGATCGTACATACGGAAAAAAAAAAAAGGGCAAAACTAAAGAAATAAAGAAAGAAAGAAAGAAAGAAAGAAAAAAAAAAAAAGATTGAATGATGAATACGAATGGTACATCACTCATGTGATAAACCTGACGTTTCAGACCTGCCTTTCATTAGCTGTGTATTGATCGAGAGAGAGAGAGTGGTGTGAGGTGGGGTGGGGGTGGGGGAGAAAAGCGACACGACAAGGCAGGATGCAGTTGACTTATGATTTCAACTACAGTATACTATTTCTGATGTCAGTCTACGTCAGTATGAAAAGGAATGAAACGAAATAAAGACAGAATGATGAACCTCAGCAGGTTATTGAGTGAACGAGGAGAACAGAAATCGACACATATTGGCGGTATCAATTAATTTATAATCCAATTGAAGCGCGGCCTTTTTAATGTCGGTCTCTCTCAATGTTGAAGAAAAGGGAAAAATACGAGAAAGAATGGCTGAAAAAAGAACACACACAACACACACACACACACCCCACACACACCACACACACACACACACACACACACACATGAAAACAAAAAGATAAAAACGGAAGAAAGGGGGAGGGGCATGAAAGACCATGCTCATTCAATTGCGATGTGATGTTTTAAATTCGATTTATAAACACACACACACACACACACACACACACACACACACACACACACACACACACACACACACACACAGTGAGTGAGAGAGAGAGAGAGAGAGAGAGAGAGAGGAGAGAGAGAGAGAGAGAGAGAGAGAGAGAGAGAAGGAACGAAAGACAAAAACGATTTGAATTGGAAAAGAAAAAATGGAAGAAAGAAAAGAAAGAGGGGCAAAAAGGTCAAACCATACAAACCAGTAGATCTATCCTTTTTTCGCGTTTTTAAATAAACTTGGCGTAATTTTTTTTAGTGGCTGCTTGTGTATGGAATTCATTCCGCCTGCGAGCAAACTTTGTGGCGGTAATTCTCCCATTCCCTACGTCATCGCCATACTCGGAACAAAAACATAAGCTGTGTCCAAGAGACGCAAGAAAGGGTGGCCTCCCTTCCAGTGGTACGCACAGACAGACAGACAAAGCTGTCAAAATAAGACCTGTTACTTGACAAAGTAAACTGTTTAAAATACAAAACTAAACAGAAACCTTCGGGGAGGACAAACCAAAAATGAGTAAGTCAGTAAAAAGTAAATATTAAAAAAAAAAAAAGGGGGGGGGGGGAGAAAGAAAAGAAAACTTAAAGGTTTGGGAAGCAAATCCTTGCGGTCGTTTCCCTTTCTATAAGTACACTAGTTCTTCTCTCTCTCTCACACACACACACACACACACACACACACACACACACACCTTTTTCCTCTCACCCTCCCTACTTTCTTTCTTCACAAGATATTACATTGGAGTGTAACACACGAACAAGCGTGTTAAAGACAAGGTGAAACTTTTTCACCTGGCCCCACCCAAGGCTACAGCGCACGCGCACGCACGCACGCACGCGCGCACACACACACACACACACACGCACGCACACACACCACACACACACACACACACACACCCCTTGCAGAATCAAGCCTCATGGTGTCCTGCTACTTGTATTCGTCACAAAACAAAAGTAGCGGTTGTGAGGCCTAACAGCGGGAAAGAAAAACCTCGATGTTTGCGGTGGGGGGTAAGTTGGGGTGGGGTGGGGATGGCAGTCATCTGCTTACGGGGCTGTTTCAGCCAACCAGAAGGTGCACACCTGCCCGCTTATCTCCGCCGTTCAACGCAATCGGTGGTGATAGGCCAGAGAAAGGCCTGTGATTGGATAAACGGTGACCTACATTCTGTTATGGCGCCGCTTTAAGAGAGAGACAGAAGGTGAAAAGGGGGTGTAAAATACTGATAATATTCTAATTTCTTTAGCGCTTTTTGTGATGGTACTGCTATAGAAAGAAAAAAGAAAGTAAAAAAAAAGGCTGTCTTTGTGACGGGATGGAAAACACTTTCCATTACACCTGTATTTTGATTTCTGTAGCACTTGTGTGTGTAGTTTTGTTTAAAAAAAAACGGGTGGCGGGAGCCAAAACACACGCGCACGCACGCGCACACCCCCCCCCCACACGCACAACACACACACACACGTGCATGCACGCACGCACACTCTGTTTGATATGTGTAAGGAATTCCTTCCTTACCATGTGTCTGTAACATGCTGTTGTTAGCCGGTATTTTGACCATAAGAGTTCTGCAGCTACCTACAGCTTTGAAATCATAACAGAAAGAAAAGTGTGCGCGTGCTTGCGCGCGTGCAAGCGACCACCGCGATAATCAAGTGGGTAAGATCTCAGACTTAGAATTGGAAGGTCCTGGGTTCGAGCCTGCCTAGGTTACCTCCCGTCTGGCAAGAAAGGTCGTCCCAGGTAAACGCGTGTGCAGACCTGCTATTATCTAAACTCCCCATACTGTGTGTACGCATGCGGAACTTCAAGTTTGCACATTAAAGATCCTTCTGTAAAATTCTGCCAGTGTTCGAAGGCTTATGGAAACATGAAAATACACAGCATCCACGGCCATCAAAGACGGAGTATGCAGACTGTGCATCAACATACAGTCTACACAGTGTGGGCTAAACAATGTGAGTACGCGCACCGGATGATAATCGGAACAGGCTTTTAAAAAAAATCAGGAGGGAAACATGTCCTTGGAAAAACACACACACACACACACACACACACACACACACACACACACACACACACACACACACACACACACATACACACAGACAGACAGACACAAACAGACACATACTCACACACTCTCTCTATCTTTCTCTGTCTCTGTCTGTCTCTCTGTCTGTCTGTCTGTCTGTCTCTCTCTCTCTCTCTCTCTCTCTCTCTCTCTCTCTCTCTCTCTCTCTCTCTCTCTCTCTCCCTTTTTTCTGTTGTGACTTGGGTGCTTGTAGACAATCCAAAGAACGAGCTGTGTGTTCTTCTTATCAGGACGAACATCATTACTTTATTTCTGAACGTGAAGGTTACAGGCTACTGCTACTGAGAAGATTTGGGTGGATCCGAGTCCGTGTGTGACAAATCCCCCTTGAGGGTAAGTGAACATGTAGAACTTGGACAAGTTTGTCTACAAGAAACTTCTCCTGTCATCCAGTTTAAGGGGGGAAAACAGCCAAACAAAAAACCCCAGTGACAAAGAACAACCAAAGAGAACGAGCAGCAAAAAGGGGAGATTTACACACATGCCACACACACACACACACACACACACACCACACACACACACACACACACACACACACACACACACAACACACACGTACACACAGACACACACACACGTACACACACACACACACGTACACACAACACACACACACACACACTCCTCACTCCTCTCTCTCTCTCTCGTCCCTCCCCCCCCCTCTGTCTGTCTCTCTCTCTCTCTCTGTCTCTCGCTCTCTCTCTGGCGTGCGCGCGCGTAGTGTTCAGACCATATTGCAACAGTTTCCATCCCCTTTAATTAGGTACCACATAATCGTAACTTTGAAGTACTATATCAGTATTAGTTTCAGACAGCCCCCACTGTTACACGTGACGTTTCACATGCCATGTGCGTGCGTCCACTTACCACCCGCTCATTATCTTAAATGTCACTGTCTCTTTCATGCAGTGATGACCAACACGGCAGGTAGCTGATATTCCCTGGCCTGACGGACCTAGGTTTATGAAATTGTAATGACAGTGAACGTGGAGGACAGCCCTATGACGCCTCGTCTCGTGCTGGATTGATGACCATGGCCTCACCTGTTGTCACTCATGTCATTGTCATTATCTGTACTGTTATAGTTGGTACTTTGTTCTGCCCTCTGTGATCACTAAAAGATTAGGCTGTTGGGGCAGGGTTAGAGTAGGTGAACGGTCTACAGTCTAATACTTCTGCTACTGTTATTTCAAAACTTTAAAAAGTTTGCTCCCTGTTTCTGCCTGTTTTTCTCTTTGCCTCTGTCTTTAGTCTGCCTGTCTGTATGTCTGTCTCTGTTTCTATCTCTGTCTGTCTGTCTGTCTCTGCGTCTCATTCTTTCCCTCTCTGTCTCTCTCTCTCTCTGCGTCTCACTCTTTCTCTTGCTGTCTCTCTCTGTCTCTGCGTCTCACTCTTTCTCTTTCTGTCTCTCTGCGTATCTCTCTCTCTCTCTCTGTGCCCCCCCCTCTCTCTACCTCTCTCTCTTTCTCTCTCTCACTCACTCACGCACTCACTCTCGTCATTGTTTTTACCGTTGGAAAATAAAGGTAGGTCGGTCAGTCAGTCAGTCAATCAGTCAGTCAGTTTCTCTCTCTCTCTTCCTCTCACATCGGTCTGCCATGTCTCTTCTCTTACGGTAGCTCCCTGTCTCGCTAACTGGACATGTTAAAGATCTTGTAAGTCATGTCAGTGGTTTATTTACGAAAAAACAACAAACATGAAACGGGCTTGAAAATATCAAAACATCCACTTCAGCATACAAGCAGTAACAACTTTGAAAATGCTGTAGCACGTGCGTTGAATCGATTGAAAGTGATGTAGATGAGATAAACGCTTACACATGTCATCCACTGTCAGACAAAAAGGTCAACAGGGTGAAAACTACATATGATTAATTCAAAAAGATGGCCGAGCTATACATAACCTACTTTTATTTGTGTATGTATGTATGTATGTATTGATGTATGTATGTATTTATTTTATTTATTTATTCATTTGTTTATTTTTGATCAGCGGACAAGAAGCTACATGAGAGAAAGTTGTGGTGAGGGATGGCCAACGTCAGAGGCATATCTTGAAATTACTGCACGATTGCAGTGATACGTATACTTAGTTTTCTTTTCCATGTTTCCTTTTTTCGAGGGTATTCGGTATGTTTAGATGTGTGAGTATTGTTTACATGTAAGATGATTATAGCCTTGATATGGTTCTAAGCAGATCGCTGGCTTCAAATATTAAAAACGCGGATAATGTTATAGTTCAATTTAAAAAAAAAAAACTGATTGCCTTGTAGTATGCGAAGGATTTTCTTATGATCAGTATTAAAAAACGCGGATAATGTTATAATTCAACAAAATTTTCTTTTAAACTGATTGCCTTGTAGTATGCGAAGGATTTTTCTTATGATCAGTATGGTTGCATATCGAGGTTGTGTTACTATATAAAGGTAATAATTGTTATTGTCTATTTTGTGTAGATACCTTTCCTCTCGATATACTGTGATCTAGATGTAAGGGTCCATATCTTCGTGGCAAGAGATTAAGTGTAAATCTGGGTAGCTGCTCTCTCTCTTGCTCTCTCTCTCTTCTCTCTCTCTCCTTTCTCTCCCCCCCCTACCCCTTTCTCTCTTCTCTGTCCAAATTTTGTTGTTGTGATAATTTGATTTGTTTTGTAACACCCTTTCGTGGGGGACTATGGCCTTAATGAATAAATCATCAACATCTGAATTATCGGTATCATCTCTCTCTCTCTCTCTCTCTCTCTCTCTCTCTCTCTCTCTCTCTCTCTGATCACTGAAAGATTAGAGTGTGAAGCCGGGTTAGGGTACGTGAACAGTCTACATTCTACTACTTATACTACTGTTATTCCAACAAACTGTTACAGTTTGCTCCCTGTTTCTGCCTGTAGAGAAATAGACAGAGAGACACAGAGAAAGAGAGAGAACTCTTCCTCTCTCTCTCTCTTTCACACACAGACACACACACACAGACACACACACACACACACAACACACACACACACACACACACACATACAAGAGAGAGAGAGAGTATGTGTGTATGTGTGTGTGTGTGTGTGTGTCTTTATCTGTCAGTCTCTATTTGTCTGTCTGTTCTCTCTGTTCCTCCCCTCCCTTCCGCTCTCCCTCCCTCCCTTCCTCTTTTTTTCTTAGCTTTAATCAGAGAAAGTTGGGTATTGCAGATGATTTATACATTTTTTGTGCTATTATCTTTAAATCCACGAGAGTGAGAGCGAAAGGAACGTCTGTGGTCACAGCAAAGCGTGACGATTTATGAGAGGACAGGCACTGGTCAGGGCTAATCAATGGGGCGTGTCAGCTAGCAGGCCTGTACCAGTTTGTCATGGCGTATCAAGTCACCCGTCCTTGGCGGACGTGGATGGGTGAATATCACGTATGTCGATCGTGTCAGTGTAGCAGTATCCCATCATTATTACCACTAGCAGCGAAAGTCCCTGTCTGGTGGTCCGGTTGCGGTTATATCTGTTACGTTATTTTGTTTTCTTTTTGTTTTGTTTTCGTTCTGTTTTGTTGTCTCTTGGATTTGTTGTATGTTGCGTATTTGTCCTTTGGTGTCCTTGTTTTCTGTTGTCGTTGTTTTGTCGTTGTTGCTGTTGTTTGGTTGTTGTTGTAGTGGTGATGATGGAGCGCAGGCGCTTGCTTGCTTGAGAGTGTGTGTGTGTGAGAGAGAGAGAGAGAGAGAGAGAGAGAAAGTGTGTGTGTGTGTGTGTGAGAGAGAGAGAGAGAGAGTGTGTGTGTGTGTGTGTGTGTGTGTGTGTGTGTGTGTGTGTGAGCGTGTATGTGTGTGTGGACTTGGAATTGATGAGGTGAACCGTTTCGTCTGTGGGGGTGTGAAAAAACATTCTTGTCTGTGGGTGGACTGTTTGGAATTGATGAGTGTTTGGTGGTTCTGTCCGTTTTGGCTTGTGTGGACCCTATGCATCAAGCAGTTCACATTGCAGGAAGCCTGGATTAATTACTGATTACCACTAAACAGCGAACTTTGTCGTTTGGTTGGCTGGGTACGTCCATCATGATTGTTTTGGTTATTGTTATATCGCGTTTGTTGTCTTTTGTTTTTGTTGTTTATGTTTCATCCGTGGACAATGAGTTGTTGCCAAGTCAAGTTGACATGCTTGAAATGGATGACTCTGTTATACTTTCATTTGTTTCGAACTGTGATTTACACTGATTCTTTGTCGGTTGAAGCATGGCTGATGTAGAGGTAGAGCTTCCCTTTCTACTCTGGCTGCGTGGCTTCGAGTCTGGCTGTAAATGATGTTGGTTACTTGTACATTTGGTCCAGTATGTGGACTGCTGTGTTGAAAATGTGGACAGGATTAAATATTTAGGTAATTATGTTGTGTTCGGAATGTGGTGACGATTAGATACTTGCACATGTTGCATTAAAGATGTGGAATTGATTGAATACTTACAGATGCTGTGTGAAAATATGGAGATGATAAGCAGTTACATATACTACACGTCATTATTGAAGGGCCAGGAACGTTTTTGAGTCAATTTTTGAAAGGAGAAATAACCTATTTTCTCTTACTCTTTTCTCCAATTCGTTGCCGTAACTGAATGGATAAGAGCTCAGACAACATTGCAGTTTCCTTTTGGCACGTGTTTGGGGATTTGCCGATTTGCAATGGGCGGCCCAAGGAAGACAATTTCCACACGAAATTGTCGAATCTTCAGCAGGGTCTCTCTGACGACGCAGGCAAGGTAGCGACCAAATTCGCTTTGCACGTGCAAGGCAAGCCCTTTTTGAACACTACTCCAGCCAAAGTTGCCCGCAGACGAGGATAAAAAGGACCCGTTCTTGGTTCGTTTTAACCATGCTTGCAAGACGACGGATGACGGATGAGCAGCGGGGGAGAGCCCTCGCTCTGCTTGATGAAGGCCTAGCGCAGCGGGAAGTTGCTAGACGACTTGAAGTGTCGCATTCCACAATCCAGAGACTGCTGGAGCGCTTCAATGAGACTGGAGCAGTCCAGGAAAGGCGTCACACGGGTCGACCCAGAGTAACGACAAGACAGCAAGACCGCTACCTTGCCCTCTCCGTCCTGAGGGAAAGGGCATCCACTGCGGTGACCTTGAGGGGTCAGCTGAGGGACGCAACAGGTGCTAACATCAGCTGCAGCACGGTGAGAAGACGGCTACATGAGGCAAACTTGAGGTCACGGAGACCGGCCGTCCGACCCGTGCTGTCACCGGTCAACAGAGTGCGCCGCATGACCTGGGCCAGGGAGCACGTGACCTGGACAAGGCAACAGTGGGCCCGGGTCTTGTTTTCGGATGAGTCCAGGTTCACCCTGACCTTTAACGATGGCCGGGCTCGGGTGTGGCGACGTCAAGGGGAGAGGTTCGCTGACGCCACTGTCCAAGAGCATAACCGGTACGGCGGCGGGTCGGTGATGGTGTGGGGTGGCATGAGCCGTGGTACCCGGACCCCCCTGCTCCCCATTGACGGCATCCTGAACGGGGTCCGGTACCGGGACGAGGTTCTGGCGGCCGTGGCACTGCCTGCGCTTGTGGACCTTGGTCAAGGCGCCATCTTCCAGGACGACAATGCACCTGCGCATCGAGCACGCCTTGTGACCGACTTCCTGGAGCAGCATGAAGTCGTCCGTATGGCCTGGCCAGCGTGCTCACCTGACCTGAACCCAATTGAACACCTCTGGGATGTGCTCGGGAGGCGCATCAGGGACAACCACCCCCCACCGGGCACCCTGGCCAGGCTGGTCGACATCCTGCAGATCGAGTGGGCGGCCATCCCTCAGGACACACTCCGTACCCTTGTGGGGTCGATGCATCGGCGCTGTGAAGCATGCATCCAGGCTCGGGGCGGACACACGCGATATTGAAAACAGATTGGCCAAATCTGACACTTTCTGTTTTTTGAAAAGGGGGGGATGTTCCTTTAAATGCATGTGCTGTTCACTAATGGGTCATTGTGCTAATTTCTTTTTCCAAAACAGGTGTGGAAATGATGAAATAAAACATAGAATCAATTCTAAACATTGTCAATTATTTCAACTTAAAATTAGAGAGGAAGGAAGAAGTGGCCCTTAAATTATGATTAGGAGTATATGTTGTGATAAAGTGAGATGATCAACTACTTATGTGTGCTTTGTTAAAATTTGGAGGCTATTTTTATTTTCTTCTTTCTTTCCTTTCGTTTTCTAAAATATACATCGGACGATAAATGTTAGGATCTGTAGGAGATTGAGAGTTAAGAAAAGAGAAAGATAGTTGATGGTCCCAGCAAAGTGTGACTATATATGTACGACAGGATCGGCACTAGTAAGGGCTGATCAGTGGGGCGTGTCGGGTAGTAGGCATGTTGTAGTTTGTCACGGTGAATCCATCACTTGTCCATCAGTGGACGTGCCAGAGTGGAACCCGTAAACGACGAACGTATCGACCCGGGTCAGTGTTGCAGAAAGCCCTCACTCATAATTACCGCTAGTAACAAGCATCCCTGTTTGGCTGGCGGGTAACTGTGTCTGTGACGTTTTGTTTTTACTGTAGTTGGTGATAGTTGTCTCTTGTATTTGTTGTTTCCATGTCTTTGTTGTTGTTTTGTGTTTTTAACCTTTTGATTCCTGCACCCTGGCCATCAGTATCCTACGTTGTCATCCATGCTGGCAAAGCAAAAAATTAACCCTTTGACTCCCTCGCCTTGTCCACCAGCTTCCTGCAGGAAGCTAATGGAGACGGTGAGGGAATCAAAGCGTTAGGATTTTGTAGTTGGTGGATAGGGTGCGGGAGTTAAAGGGTTAATTGGGATTTATGAGGTATTCGCAAAGTGCCTCATCCATGCTGGTGAGGAGAATAATCCTTGTCTTGGTAAGTTATATGATTGAAATGACTGTGTCTTTGAAGTTTTTGTTTGTTTGCAAACTTGATTCATGGAGATTTCTTCATTTTTTTCATTGTTTATTCATTCATTCGTTTGCTGTATTCATTCAGACTTAGATTTGATTGATAGCTAGTTCTTTCATGAGCTTTTTAATTTATTCATTCATTCATAGTGTGATTAAATACGGAATCGCCATTTGCCCTTTTTGTGTCTACCCGCTTTTTTGTCTCCACTAAACGGAAGGCAAGGGAGAGGCAATCTGAAGTCGTTTACCGTGCCTCTTCCCTCCCCCTCACACTCATATGCTACCTCCACTATTCACATTCCTGTCTGAAATCTCGAGGCTGTTGTTGGTTTCCCTGTAATTATCTTCTTTCTGATCTTTCTATTTTAATTTTCTTCTTTCTTTTCTTTCCGATGAAAAGTAATTCATCACAAAGTAAACGACGGTGCGTTAGGGCATCAGAACTGCTTGAAATAACTGGAACTACCAGCTTATATTTTGCTTGCTTTACAGGAATGCCTGCTCTCTGCTAGTGATGTGTTGTCTTTCCAGATTTCAAAAACCAGGCTCTCAGGTTCATTTGATTTTTTTCTTAGACAACAGTGTTGTTGGGAAATAGACTATCAGGGTGGCTCAACGTTTTTTTGTGGGGACTGGGGGTTGCAGAACGGGATAGGGGAAAGGGGGACTGAGAGTGAAACATAATCTCGTCGGTCTCCATCCAGCAAAGCGTGGCAATTTATGACAAGACAGACACTAGTCAGGGCTGATCAATGGGGCGTGCCAACTAGTAGGCTTTCCCCCATGAGGATGCCGGGGGTTCTTTCAGTACAAATAGTATCCCCACCTTTTGTAAATTCTGTGCTAGGAATTTCCTCTTTTATGTCACTCTCTTCGTTTCTGCCTTGTTCCTTTGCTTTCTGTCATTTCTTCCTATCATTTTCTGCCTTGTTGGTCCATTCACCTGTATGTGTTCGACAAAGTCTTTACGTATTTTACCTTAGGATTGATAATTGAGTACATGTGTTTAGTGCATGTTTGGCTCTTGGGAAGTGAGATTTGTGGAAGCAGTTATAATTCATGCCCGTTTTTATATGTGGTTTGGTGTCCTTAGGTATGTTTAAATTTGTATTCAGGTGTTTTTTTAAATCCCCTTTGCGATAAATTGGACGGAGTGGTCAACGCCTGGGATATGTCCTTAGATTATGTGTGGGAATGTGTGATATACGAACTAAAATTATCTTTTCTTTTTTCTTTTCCTGTTGAAGGTTTGTATGTTTTGAAGCGGTTAAAGCTCTGATATGGCTCTATGCAGTCGGCTGGGCTTTAAACAACAATAACAATAAAACAACTAGCAGGCTTGTACTAGTTTGTCATGGCGCATCCATCAGTTTGTCAATCAGTGAACGTGGACGTGTGGAATCCATGTTACATTGATCAGGGCACTGTAGTAGCAAGACCTCATTATTACGACTAGCAGCAAACTTGTTGGGTCAATTGGCCGCTGTTTCGGCCGTGATGTTTTCTGTGTTTCTCGTTCGCTTGCCAATAACTAAACTCGAAGTTCTAGGGTTGGCTTCCTGTAGAGGCCTCGACTTTTCTCCTCAGTTTGACTGGATAATCAAACTGAACGTCAGGTCCTTCGGAAGGGGACGAAAAACGAGTCGGACCCGTGTACCTTCTGGCTGCTCACGCTAAAGATCCCACAGCAGTCGAAAATGTGAGGAGCAGGGCATTGCCCGGCTGCCTTGGTATAAAACATTCGAGAGAGAGAGATTGATTTCCCAGGTCCCACCCCTTGCAGACCAATTAGCCTTCTTGACTTTCTGAAGTCTTGCTTAAAAAGAAAGTGAATATGAATTTGAAGGGAGGAATAGGGGATGGGCGCCGCCCTGGTGGTGTTGGCCCCGGAAAAAGTTGGTCTCTGCTACCTCTCTCCCCTACGACCCCAGGGTTATGGAACTATCTAGGTAGGACCTCAGGACCTGGCCAGCTCGTGGGTTTATGTGCAGGCTTAAGGCTCGTGCCGTGATCATTCTGGATCTTCTCCATCACATTGTACGTGTGATGTTAGTGCATGTGGAATTCATTCCGAGCGCGGAGACGTCATCTTGAGAAGTTGAAACTGAAACTGTGAAACTGTGTTCCTCGTGAAACGTTATGTGTTGTGTCTGGTAGCCTTCGTTGATGTTGATTTGTTCGTCTTGTTTGGTTTGTTTGCTGGTGCAGAAGAATGTTTGTGTCAGGATTGGTAATCGCAGTTGAACTAAACGAAACATACCTATATCAGGTTGCTGATATGATTTATACAGAGTAATTGAATTTGACATTTTTAAATGCTATTCAGTACTGTTGTTTTGTTTCTTGTTGGGTTTGTTCTCTTTCAGCTGGAATTTATGAGGTAAAGCAGTCTGTTCCTGCTGGTGTGGAAAATGCGTTCCTACCTTTAATATATTACATTGGGGAATGCCATTGGAATGAATGAAACCTTTTGTCTGCGGATTGTCTGAAATTACTACAAAGGAATTCGATCAATCATTCCTTGATTGTCGTTTGTTCATATGTTTATTCATTAATTTGTTTGGTTGTCTGTTCCCTTGTTCGTTCTTTAATTTATACATTTCTTTCTTGCTTTAGTGTGTTCCTTCATTTGTTCTTTTCTTCTCGTGTTCGGTCCATATTTTTTTCTTTCTTTTATTTTTTCGTTCTTCCGTTAGAGTGTATTTATTTCATTCTTTCCCATCCATCAGTTTGCGTTTTGCGTCCATCCATTTGCGTTTTCATTTACATATTCATTGATTGATTCATTCATTCATTAACTCATTCATTTATTCGTTCGTATTGATTGATCACGTGTTTGGAAACTGTCTCGTCAAATGTCCCTTCTCTTTCCACCTCACCTTCGTACCCCCCCCCCTCCCCACCCGCAGAGAAAGACCAAGGGGATGAATTCTGATGTCATTCCCCGTCTCTTTCACCACAGTCTCTCCCCTTCCCCTCTCCCCCTTTCCCACTTAAGAAGCAAGTTACTCCACTGTCTGAAACCTCAGGGTTGTCCTTGATTATCTTAATTCTTTGACGTCTTTGCTTTCTTTGTTACATTCCTTATATGCTTTCTTCGTTCTGTTTTTGTTTTTCCTTTTTTTTGTGTGTGTTCTCTTCTTTCTTACATTTTTTTTGCTCTCCCGATCCCTTTTTTCCCGTATTTGTTCCTTTTGTGATTGTATTGCTTTTATATTTCATTTTCTTCCTTCTTTCTCTTCTTGCATTTATTTCGTTCTTTCTTTTTATATCTTCCAGCTTTCTCTTTCTCTATCTGTCTGTCTCTTTCTGCCGGTCTGTCTGTCTGTCTGTCTGTCTCTCTGTCTCTGTCTGTCTCTCTGTCTGTCTGTCTGTCTTCTCTCTCTCTCTCTCTCTCTCTCTCTCTCTCACTGGCCCGCTCTCCGTATAAGTCATTTATTCGCTTCACGCTTTTTCTGTTTCTGTCTCTCATTCTCTCTCCTCCCATCGTCTCATTTTCTCTTTCTCTCTTTGTACCCCCCCCCCCCCCCCACTCTCTCTCTTCCTGTCTCCTCCTCATGAAAAACGAAAGGGTCAATGGAAAGCTCTCAGACCTACAAATCAAGTGATGGAAATGAGGATGGACACCCATGCATACATTATAGACTGGGCACAGTCTCGTCTTTGTCTCTCTTCGTTGTCTCAGACATTTAAACAAGCGCCATCCTGTGCTGTCTCCTCCTCTCCTGTCAGCTCTGTGTGTCTCTTCTGTCTGACTTCCAGTTTGTTTTTCATCATTGTGCCTGTTATCCGCTTTTGTGTCGCACCTTGTTCTTTTGCTTTATGCCAGAAAGCAGTTTTTTTTCAGGCTGTACATAGTGCCAGAAGGTGTGTCTGTTCTCTTTGTAATTGCGGATGGCCCATAAGCTCTGATGGTTAAATCACTTTGCTGATAATGCAGGGATCTTGGGTCCGAGTCTTAGGCAGACTGTACTTTTTAGATCTGAAGACCTTGTCAGTGCCTGGGTTTTATGCAAGTAGCTTGTGGGCAGGTTTGTGGTTTATGCCATGATCATGTTGGATCTTCTCCACCACTTGGTATTTGTGACGTCAGTGCACGCGAAATTTATTCTGAGAGCGGAGGCGGTATCTTCTGAAACAGTGATTATTGTCAGAATTTTTATCATCTTGCTTACTGTCACATTGTGTCAAATGTGTGTTAGCGTTTTGCCTTACTGTTTGAATTTGTGTCTGTTTCTATTCCTACTGTCAGAGTGTATGTTCTGATTTTGTTTTTGTCAGAATGTGTCAGTTCTCATATTGCCAAAAACAGAATATGTGTCAGTTCTTATATTGCCCATTTGTCAGAATATGAGTCGGTTCATATCTTGCCTATCGTCAGAAAGTGTTCTTATATTGCCTATCGTCAGAAATTGTGTAATGTTCTTATCTTGCCTATCGTCTGAACGTGTATAATGTTCTTATCTTGCCTATCGTCAGATCGTGTATGTTCCTATTTAGTGTCTGTTCCTGTTTTGCCTACTGTCAGAGTGTGTGTCTGTTCCCATTGTACCTATTGTCAGAACATGTGTTTGTTCTTATTTTGGCGATTGTCATACTGTGTCTATTCTCCTACTGCCTGTTGTCATAATGTGTCTGTTCTTATATTGCCCACTGTCAGAAAGCGTTGGATCTTGTTTTGTCTGCTGTCGGAAAAATGTTTGTTCTCATATAGCCAACAGTCAGAATGTGTCTGTTCTCAAATTGTCTGCTGTCAGAAAGTGTCTGTTCTAAATTTGCGTACTATCAGAATGTGTCAGAGTATTTGCCTGCTATCAGTTTACCTGTCAGAATGTTGTGTTTTCATTTAAATTTCTTTTGTCCTTTTTTCTTTATTGTCTTTTCTCGTTGTAATTTCTGTTAAAATTTTGTTGTTCTTGTCTTCAGCCTGCAATGAAATATTTAGGCAAAACGGCCATAGGTAGAAACACAGCACTTAGGCGAAATAGATTGAAGTAAAGTGTGTTGCCTGGATGCACACAATCCATGGCATCTGGTGGTCAAATGCTTTACAGCTCCGTTTGACTTTTTGTTGGTCACACGATACAGAACACACGAGAAAGTGTAAGCGATAGTCGTACATTTAAAAGCTCTGTATGATTTTTCAGCAAGGTTATCCATAACTTGGCGTCTGTGTGTAAACTGCCGAGCTATTGTAACATAATCCAGGGTGCTTGACAGACCATTAACACAGCCGCACATTATGTGTGTGCGTGTGCGCGCGCGTGTGCGTGAGTGTGCGCGCGCGCGTGCTGCGTGTGCGCGCGCGCGTGCGTGCGTGCGTGCTTACTTGCTTGTGTGTGTGTCATTTGCACGCATTTTGTAGTTAAGGTGTCTTAACCAAATCATATGGCTCTGCGTGAAAAACTTGCTGAACACGCGATTGGTATTTAACCCTTCGACTCCCACACCCTATCCACCAACTGCAAACACTTGACCCTTTGACTCCCTCACCCTATCCACCAGCTTCCTGCAGGAAACTGGTGGATAGGGTGAGGGAATCAAAGGGTTAAGTTTTTTTCTGTGCTAGCAAGGTTGGCAATACAGAATGCTGGTGGACACGGTGCGGGAGTCAAAGGGTTAAACAGGCAATTTAATGGAGGATTGAACACACCCAAACAGTGCCATAGTTCCATTATACTCCTTGGTAGTTACATTATCAGTGATGATCACAGATCGTATCAATCCCCAAGTCCATGCAAAAAGCATCCTGTATACTGGCGACTATCTTCGTCTAGGAAAATACCAGATTACCGATTGTATATCAGAGCAAACTGACACCATCAAAATTAACGGTTGGTCCTCCATTCATGCTGACAGGGAACGGACCCAGTTTTTTATGTCACGGGTTAGAATTGAACCCGAGTCGTTACCTTTTAGTCCAGGTCTCAACCCACTGAGTCATTCAACCCACTGGGTGATGTAGACGTTAATTACGATTAATATCCCCTTTCATGTTTGTTTTTTATGACCTGGCGGCCTCTTCCCGCCTATAAAGGTGAGGGTATTTTCGGGGCTTTTAAGTTGTTATTGCTCTTTTTGGTATCGTTCCTTCCTTTTCGTCAAGTCGTGATGCTAAAAGTTCAGGGGAAAGTTAATAAATCGTGCGATGTTTTTAATGGGCAGGTGATCGTGCTGAGCTGTGCATTCGAGTTCATTTAATCTTTGCTTCTCTACAGGAAATTGATCGGATCGTGGTGACCTTGGGGGATATGTGTGTGTGTGTGTGCCTTTGTGTGTGTGCCTTTGTGTGTGTGTGCGTTTGTGTGTGTGTTTAATTCAGAGGGAAAGGCGCGGAAATGGATTAAGGCATCAACAGTGTGACCTTTAGATACTTCACATGAGGGAAATAAGCGCGTGCGGTCGCTCTCTAGGACACACACCCACGCACGCTTGCGCACGAGCAGGCCACACACAACACACACACACACACACACACACACACACACACACACACACACACACACACACACACACACACACTCGCGCGCGCGCGCGCGCACGATAAACATGGCACAAAAGATTTTTTTTGCTGAAAAGAAGCCTTAAGCACACAACAAACAAACAAAAAACGGTTTAGCTTATTTCTGCATTTTGTGATCATATTATGATTTGGTGCAGAGCACATGAAAAGTCATGGTTCATTGGAATGGAAAGCTGGTGACCTTATGTAGACGAACGTTAACCAGGTAATACATCTGATCCATTGTCTTCGGATCTCCAGCGGGTGATTTGCTGCATATGCACTGCATACATTACTTATGTCATGAACAAGTATGAAGCGAGATCAGTAGGTTGATGCACCTCAGGAACCGCTTCTGGCAGCAGTAAAATGACGAGGGTACCTTTTTCCATCATGACCACTTTTCAAGACATCTCCCAAAGTGCCTTGTAGGGAGGCCATCGCCGAGGTCTACAAAGAAAGAGCGTGGTGGCGAATGTCAGGGAGGACCACAGGTGTTATTTTGCCTCAGCTGCTTGCTTCTGCAGTCCAGGGACGACAGAAAAAACAAAAACAAAGAAACAAAACAGATGGACTGACAATACTGAACAATGGACAAAGAAACCATGTGCAAGGATCCAGGCTTCCGTCATTTTACTGCTGTCAGAAGCGGTTCCTGAGTGCATCAACCTGCTGATTTCGCTTCATACTTGTTCATGACATAGATAATGTACGCAGTACATATATGCAGCAAATCACCCGCTGGAGATCCGAAGAAATGGATCAGATGTATTACCTGGTTAACGTTTGCTGCTGCGTCCTGTCAGTGCCCTGACGAGCAGGCAGGTTCAGGGATATGATGAAAATGATAGATAATTACATAAGACAGCTAGCTCTGTATATGGCATGGTCACTGTTATCAGGTGTTAATTTTAAGCTTGATGGGCACCAAAGTCGAGTGACTAGGGCCACTGGTTTCCATTTGGAATGGTCTGGGTTTGAACCTGCCCGGATACCGCCTGGTGGGTTTAAGTGTGAAGGTTTTCCCGATCTCCCAGATCAGCATTGTGCTGAACTTCTTATTTTCTTCTTGTTCTCCTCCTCCCTGCACTCCGTGAAGAATCTGTGTGGCGCCGCACTAAAGAACTGTTCACCAGATTCCTCCACCTCTGTCGGCTGTGTGCCAAAGCCTGGATTCTTGAACACGGTTTTTTTGTCCATTGTTCAGTACTGTCAGTCCATCGTTTTTGTTTTGTTTGTTTTTGTTTAGTTTTCTGTGTCCCCTCTGTCTCCCTCCCTCGGCATTCTGTAGAGGATTGATTCAGCAAATCCAGTGGATCTTGTTACATGGGTTTACCACCATAATTTTCTTTTCTTATGCCAGCAGATCTTCATATGGTCCAATGCGCTGCTGTGTGGTTTGGCGCACTTGTTCATTGGTGATACGATCAGTGTCTCTGATGTTTATATCTTGCGTTAACGCCCGATTTCCATCGCTTGGATTCATTTTTTTAAATCCGCTCTGAGGGTCCATGTCTCTGATGGCATAGGAAGAAATGTTCAGAACTACAAGTTCATAAATCATCTTCGTGCACGCGGAACATCAAACACGCACAATAAAAATCCTACATTCCATATTAGTGGTCAGTGGTTTATGGATCGGCGAAAACGCTCAGCTTGCACATTGTCGAAAATGGAGTGTGCCGTCTTTAATGGCGGGTTATTAAGAACGGCCATACGTTTAATGGCACACTCGTACGATATTCGTGTACACGTGAGACTTACAGCTCACAAACGGGGGAGGGGGCGGAGGTAGAATTGACCCCCAGACGTTCATGACTGACCTGGCGAAAATTCTAACTTTCCATACGCTACTACCACTACTCTATTTCTCCATACAGTTCTTCGTGAAAGATCCAGCCGATGCCACTATTAATTTCCTAAAATCCTTGCCAGGGAGAGGTTCTTCTGGTCTTTTCTCTATCCTTGTGCAGACAAATATTGTAGGTTCGCCATTTACCAATATACTAAAAGGTTGTCACACTAGGCGTCAGGATAGTATTCTTCGGTGTTTTTTCACCAGTTTGGTTTCTGTCAGCTGGGTACAGTCACTTATCAAGCATCTGTCAGATTTCATGAGTCAGTGATGAAGGGAATTTCCTATTCCCCACACGCAACTGGCCATATCTCTCTCTCTCTCTCTCTCTCTCCTCTTCTGTCTCTCTCTGTCTCCTTGTCTTGTCTTTTCTCTCTGACTCTCTCTCTGTTTTTGTCTCTTGTGTCTGTCTGTCTCTCTGTCTCTCTCTCTCTCTCTGTCGTTCTCTCTCTGTGCTCTCTCTGTCTCTCTGTGTGTGCCTCTCTCTCTCTTTCACTCTGTCTCTCTGTCCTCTCTCTGTCTCCCTCTGCCTCATCCTCTCTCTGTCTCCTCTCTCTGCCCCTCTCTGTCTCTCTCTGCCTCAGTCTCTGTCCTCTCTCTCTGTCCTCTCTCTGCCTCTCTCTGTCTCTCTCTCTCTCTATACCTCCCTCCTCTCCTCCCTCTCCCTCCCTCCTCCCCCTCTCTCTCGCACCCCACTCAGTCGATAAAGCAGCAGACGGTAACAGGAAGTTCTGAAAAGGGGTTTTGTATGAAAGTGGGCAGAAAAACAGCCGACCTTGTTTGTGTCATTTTCAGCGGAGTGTCGGCCGATTCCCGCATTTAGCGGATAAACTGGACTCTGTCCGAATATTTCACTTGTCTGTTTTCCTTGAGTGGCGTCTCTTTCAATTTTTCTCTGCCCGTTATTGTACAAAAGAAATGAACAGTTTGCTGCTACATGGAAACGACCAGTTTTCCTTTGAAGACTTCCCCACAAACCTCACCCCCACCCATAAGTTTTACAACAAAAACTCATGTGTAAACTAATCGCTGTGATGCAGTGGTTAGCGGAACAGATTCTGACTGGAAGAATGTGGGTTCAGATCCCATCAGTCTTTTGAAAATGATTGTGGTTTTTTTTGGCCACAGTGGGCTCTTTCCCAGATAATGAGTGTGTTGAAAGGTATTTTGAGAGAGTGGGTCACACAGCCGAGCCTCTTCCACTTCACGGATGCGTCAGAGAGGGTGTTGCTCAGATCTCCTGATCAGCATCGCAGTTGTCTTTATTGGTCGAACCTGTAATGATAGTAAGTGTAGAATACAGCCCTGTTATGCGGTTGCAAATCTAGCTGGTCCTCCATAGCATCATGAGTATCATCCTTATCGTCGTCATTACAACGCATCATAGCATTGTGAAAAAATGTCCCTTGTTATGTGGCCATGAATGTTGCCGAGCAAATGGGACAGCAAAACAGAAAGAAAATAATCTTTACAATTGAAATGAAGTCGTTACTGTTAAAGACTGAACAAAAACAATATCAATTTTTATTAATTTTTTATTACCGAGTTCTGCGACACCATTATTCTTCCTTTGGAATATTGACTGCATTGATGATCGCTGCAAATTGTTTGTGTAGGTTTTTCGACATTACAGGCAGAGTGAATCAATGGAAGACAAGCTTTGTGATCATTAAAATATTGGCAGCTTTCTTCTTGGTGGTCAAGAATACCTGTAAGTTGTGGCAAAATAACATGGCATATGACAGCTTGACCAGGTTTAGTTCACATGGGGTTATAATTGACATGCGCTGAAGTTGTTTGCATTGACAGTACACTTTCCTTGTGTTTTTGTCTGGTGTGTGTGTGTGTTGTGTGTGTGTGTGTGTGTGGTGGTGTGTGTGAGAGAGAGAGAGAGAGAGAGAGAGAGAGAGAGAGAGCTGTTCCTTTACCCAATTATTTTGTTCAAAGGTGTGGAGCGCGGAGTCACGATTGCACAAGATTGAAAATCACAGCACAAGTTAAAAAATCAGCATTTGTTAACACAAATGTAAAAACAGCACGTTCTTTAAAAAAAATCGACAATAATTAAAATTAGTTTTCGTTGTTATGACGGCCAGTGTGTGTCCTCGACACACGCCAGAGTTCTATTTTCTCTGCAGCTTCTCCAAGGTCACGTGTGTGTGTGTGTGTGTGTGTGTGGTGCGTGCGTGCGTGCGTGTGTATGTGTGTGTGTATCTATGTTGTGTGTGTGTGTGTGTGCGTGCGTGCGTGAGAGAGAGAGAGAGAAAGATTTTGCCTATTGCCAGAAAATATCTGTTCTTATTTTGCCTGTTGTCAGAATACGTCTCTTTTTGTCGTAGTTCCTTTGAAATTTTTGGTGCTCTCATTGTGCCTGATCAGATACGCCTATCAAGCTTAACAGCAGTAGCCAAACTAATCAGGCGAAATACGATCAGGCGAATGGTGATACCCTAACACACGGTACAGTGCCCATGGTCGTGTTGAAACGGTGGTCGTACGTTTTTATACAGTTCATGTGACTTTTTAGCTAGGTTAGTCATAACATGGTGTGTGTATGTGTTAATTGCCCAGGTATTGTTACAGATGATCCAGGGTGTTTGACGGACCATTAACGTTGTCGTGTGTGTGTGTGTGTGTGTGTGTGTGTGTGTGTGTGTGTGTGTGTGTGTGTGTGTGTGTGTTGTGTTGTGTTTCCTTGCATTCAGTAGAGATCGTACAAAGTAGACAAGCGAAGCGTAATTATCAGCGTGTAGAGGTTCGTTCACCTATCATACAGCTTCATTTTGAAAACATTTTGTAGTTCTCACAGTACTACAGAGACCATGTATTATTATACTGTCTGTGTGATGAAATCGCTTCACATCGCGATTGCCGTTTGAATAAGTATGTGTTAGGGAGGGGGGGAGGGGATTCGTTGCGTGCCATATCATTCAAAACATGGTTTATGTGAGGCACTCGCTTCACTGCGCGATTGGTGTTTTAATGTGTGTGTGTGTGTGTGTGTGTGTGTGTGTGTGTGTGTGTGTGTGTGTGTGTGTGTGTGTGTATGTATGTACATGTGTGTGTATCTTGTGTGTGTGTGTATCTCTGGTGTGTGTTTGTGTGTGTGTGTGTGTGTGTGGTGTGTGTGTGTGTGTGTGTGTTCGTTCGTTCTTTAATTTAACGTCTTTTCACTATAAGTGATATTAGACGGAAAATAAAAACAATTGAGGGCAGTGTCAGAAGTGAACTTAATGCTGAAATTCCTTTTCTTCTTCTTTGTTGATCTGTAAAAACATTGAAAGTAAAAACAATTGAGGGCAGTGTCAGAAGTGAACTTAATGCTGAAATTCCTTTTCTTCTTCTTTGTTTGATCTGTTGTGTTGTTGTGTGTGTGTGTGTGTGTGTGTGTGTGTGTGTTGTGTTCTGTTTGTTTCGTGGTTTAGTCTGTCCCTTTGAGCACTATATGGTTTTTGAAGTTTTCTTATCCAATAGATGACAAGGTTCCCCCCGTGGGGGTGCCGGGGGCTCTTTCAGTATAAAAAGTACCCCCACCTTCTGGATATTCTGTGCTAGAAATTTCCTCTTTTCTGTCACTCTCTTGTTTTTTTCTGCCTCCTTTGCTTTCTGTCATTTCTTCTTATCGTTTGTTTCCTTGCTGGTCTATTCACCTGTATGTGTTCGATAAAGTCTTCCGGACTTTCTTTTAGGATTGATAATTGGGTACATGTTTTAAGCTATAAGTGCATTTTTTGGCTCTGTAGAGATGAGAGATGTAGAAGCAATTTTGGGTAATTCATGCGTTTTTATATATGTTTTAGTGACCAAAGTTATGTTTAAATTTGTTTTCAGCATGTTTTTTTTTCCTTTGATTTTATCCCCTGTGCGATAAATTGGACGGAATGGTCAACGCCAAAGGTATCTCCTTAGAGTGTGGTGCGAATGCATTGATATGCGTACTTAATTTTCTTTTCTTTCTTTTCCTGTTGAAGTATTGTGCATGTTTGGTTATAGCCTGATATGGCTCTACGCAGTCGGCTGGGCTTTAAATAACAATAACAGTGTGAGACACTAGCTTCACTGTGCGATTGGTGTTTGACCAAGTGTGTGTGTGTATGTGTGTGTGTTTGTAAATGTGTGTGTGTGTGTAAGTGTGTGTGTGTGTGTACGTGTTGTGTGTGTGTGTGTGTGTGTGTCTGTGCGTATGTCTGTGTGTGTGTGTGTGTGTGTGTATGTTTGGAGGGGTGGGTCCGTTGCACGTAGACCGTTTCCTTTCAAGTGGTGAATACCATACCTACCAGTATTGATCACGAGACGACACCTCGACCCCACACAAAAGTATCCTTCACATCAGCCAGATCTGGTGATAGAGGAGGCGCGGTTTCAAGAGCGGCGGACTCTGGGTTGTATATAAAAATAATTAACGGACACCATCAGAAACGGTGATAGGCAATCCATTAGGAGGGGCCGACAGCAGGCCAGCTTTTTATGTAGCTAGCTGGGATTGAACCCGAGTGATTAGTCTTCAGTCCAGGCTTTGTCTGCTGAGCCCAGCCTGCCCAGTAGGTGATTTAGACAGACGTTAACCGCGATTAAGATTCCTTTCATGTTCCTTTTTATGATCTGCCAGGCTCCTCCCGCCCGTAAAGGTGAGGGTAGTTTTCGGGGCTTTTAACTGGTTATTGCGCTTTTGGTGTCGTTGCCTCTTTTTCGTCGAGTCTTAGTGCAAAAAAGTTCTGGAGAGATTGATAAATCGTGCAGTAGGCGGGTCTTTATGCCAAGGTGTGCATCTGAGTTCTCCAGTCTTTGCCTGAGTAGGAAGTTGATCGAATCGGGTGACCTTGGGTGGGGTGTTGTTGTTGTTATTATTTTCATGAAGGAAAGGCGCAGAAATGGATAAGAGTATAAAATTATGACCTTTAGATACTCTGCACGAGGGAAACACGCACATGCATTGGCTTACAAGCAGGCATGCGTGGGCGGACACACACACATACGCACGCACCCACACAAGAAAATTATTCTGAAATTCATTTTAAAGAACTAACACCAGGTCAATCTTCGTTAGTTGAAATTTCAGAATAATTGATTCGCAGTAATATTAATACATTACTTTTAGTTTGTAAAGTTTGTAGTTTAGTGTTATAGTTTTACTTCACATTCTTGATGTTAGTGTTAAGTTCTCGTTCCATTTTTCTACTTTCCCACCTACTTCTGTCTCTTGTTTTGTCTCCTCTCTGCCGCCATTCCAACCCGACCAACTCTCATCCTCCATGTTTTGTTTGTTGGTTGGTTTTTGTTTGTTTTTCGTCTAATATCACTCATAGTGAAAAGACGTTAAATCAAAGAACGGACACACACGATAAACATGGCAAAGCGGATTACGGACCGTTCGTTCTTCTGAGAAAATGAGAGGAAGAAAATGCTAAAACTTTTAATGCTTGTATTTCTCACAGTTAAAGATTATACGTCGATATTGATGGGTGACTGGTGATGTTTCATTTCAATGACAAACCGATACGACCAACAAGAGGCAAGCACATGATCACATTGTGTCTAATGATCCGAGTCGTGTGATTGTATTCATACGTGCACTTCATACATTGCCTATCTGACGAATAAGTACGGAACAAGATCAACACCTGGATGGGTACACGGGGTTTACTTCTAGCACCCGTGACGCAGCAGAAGCTTTTATGGTGTGGTCACGTCACCCGGTATGATACCCTAAGACAGTATTAAGAGGTACCCGAAAAGAAGGCCACTCACCCAGGTCGATAAAGTGGAGCTGCTTGGCGGATATCACAGACTGGACCAAACCTATGTATTCCTGAAAAAATAATGCTTGCTGCAGTCACTCCAGAGTGAGAGATGTAGGAAACTGGTTTACCATAGAGTCTAACAGCCCATTCCCAAGCAATCACATCCACCACAGCACCAGATGACATCACCACAGATGTTGTGTGTTTATATGACAGACAGCCGCATCTGAGACACGCTCTTGGCAAGTAATGAGATTTGACTTTCCGGGAAATGATTTAATAGGATTTGAACTGGAAAATGTCGTGATCAGTGATTATTTGGTGTTCTTTTTCTGCACGCTGAATTAGAAGAACATCAAGAGTCTATTTCTTTTTTCTCCTTTCTGGGCAGTACAGTGGTGACTCTTTCTTTCTTCTGTAGCGTTGGAATTGAAAGGCCACGAAATGTAAGGTTTAAATTCTTTACAGTAAGTGAATGTGGTGCTTTGAACAGGTCTGGGATTGAGAGTAGTCTCTTGAGGCTGCCACCTCGCCAGCTCTTGACTACTTCGAGCGATGACAATTATACAGCATGTATTATTGGTAAATGGTTCCGTTTATTCATTGTTTGAGGAAACAAATATGAAATCAAGTGAGATGGCTTATACGCCCATGACGGAATCTGATAGTTCCTCAGGTCCTAGAATCTTTGATTGTATCTCAAAGGTTTTCAGAATTTTAGCGATGTTCGAGAACACCTTGTTATCGAAATACCTATCAGTAGTATTGTAAGTTGGATCGAAGTGACTGCCAGCGTTCAAGCAAATACGAACCAGAAAAACACAAAAATAGATTATATATACTTGATAGAACAAAACAAGACAGGCGCAAATTTTTTCTCCAACTGGCCTTTGTCAAAAGACAACCGCATCAACAACAACAAAAAACGATTAAACGCACAACACTTAGCCCCCCCCCCACCCCCACCCCACACGCACACACACACACGCACACACATAGACACACATACACACACACACACACACACACACACACACACACACACACACACACACACACACACACACACACGAGACAGCTTTACAAACGTGGCCTCGGACGCTACGTTAGGGAAATTGTCTACTTTTTTTGTGGTAAGTGGACACATCGTTTGGGAAATTGTCCACTTTTTTGTGCAGTGTTGTGCATATATTCTGTTTTGCCTTGTGTATACACTTGGCAGAGGCCAGTTGGCCGAAAATTTGCGCCTGTCTTGTTTTGTTATATTAAATATACGCGTTTTATTTCTACAGTGAAACTGTTATAGCGAGAGCGGACGGCCCAGGCACATTTTCTCGCTATTGCCGAGTTCTCGTTATTCCCAAATGACGAATTTACCAAGGGAAACAAAGGGAAATAATCTTGGCACCGGCGCCGTCGATGTGTTCATAATTAATCGATAGTGTCCCTTGATTACACACCGCCCAAGGACGCGCCTTTCGTTGTTTTTCTTTGTTACCGGCCACCACGAGATGTGCCCTACCGGGAACTTGACGACGAGGTGGGGGTGGGGCGAGTGGCGAGAACTTTTGTGACCAGGAAGGATAGAAAATCTCTCGTTATTACCGAGATGATTATCCACTAACTCTCGTTAAACCCAATGGTTTATTCTTAAAGATTAAGAAGGATAAAAAACGGGGATTGAAAAATGTCTCGTTACTACAGTGTTCTCGTTATTACAGTTGTCGTTATTAATAGACTCCACTGTATTTGTGTGTGTGTGTGTGTGTGTGTGTGTGTGTGTGTGTGTGTGTGTGTGTGTGTGTGTGTGTGTGTGTGTGTTGGTAGGTATTGTAATGATATGAGACTTCTGGATCTATGGCATGATGACAAATCACTGGTGACTTATCTTGAGACCCTTCATGATTAACGTGGAATGAAATATTAGTCACCTATTTGTCATCTTACTTCTCTTTCTCTCCAACAAATCCCTCCACTCCATGTTCGTGTCATTCTTTCCATGGGATTCAGTTATTGTTACTATTTTATTTCCTGAGATACTGTTTTGGTTGTCATCTTTTCCAGTCTCATGGAAACAGATTCAGAAGTTTGACGTTTTTTCAGCTTTCTTAAAGTAGTCAGAAGAAACACTACAATGTTTTGTCTTTGATATTCTTTTCTCACTGTTTGATTTCCCATCAGTTAGGTACTTTCACATACCAAGCGTCTGTCAAACATCAGGAGTCAGTGATGAAGGGAGAGAACTATTCCCCACACAGCATCCCGTCTGTCCAGCCCTTCCCCTTTCTTTCCTCACCCTATCACTGCTCGATAAGGCAGTAGACTGTAACCGGAAATTGTGAAGAGGAGTTTTCTGTGAAGGAGGCAGATAAATAGCAGACGTTGCACTGCTGGCCAGTTGCGGGCCCCAGTAGATCATCTGGTTGAGCGTCGGATTCACGTGCTAATGGTTGTGGATTCGAATCCCGGGGTGCGCTACATTAAAACTGACCTTCTCACTATCCCATCTTAACATTATTGTTGTTCTGGTGGAGTCAGTATAGGATTAGATAGGTCTCACTTCCCCCACTTCCCCGGGATGGTTATCGCCGTCGGCCATATCACCTGAGGTGGGTGCCGACGTAAAAACTGAACCAAATCAACTTTAAAAAGCTGGCCGGTCCCGTTCCCCTATCAGCTGACTAAAGGGATGTGGTATTGTTTCACCTATCTCAATTTCCATGCAAAGGTTTTCCTTTCTTCATTTTCGTTTTCCCACCGCACCACTCGTTTGGGGGTACAGAAATCAACATTGTTTTTGTACCGTGGAAACAAAATAGTCGCAGACGACAGCCCCACCCACCTGTAAATTTACAACAGGAACCATATTTGTCACTCTATTGAAACTGAACAGTTACTCTTGAAGACGTTTAGAATGTATTGATTTCTTTACCTCAGTACCCCGCCTTATTCTCACCTCGCACAATTCCTTGTTTTTCTGCCAGATTTTAACGGTATGATTCTTAACGTGGTTTGTGTTTGGGAGTGGGTTTTTTTTTCTTTCTTTCCTCCAGACCGATTCTGCGACTGTCTGATTCTCAGTTTGGATTATTGGCTGTGTGGGTGATCAATATAGGTGACTTATGTAGGTTTTTCGACATACACCAAAAGAGAGAGAGAGAGAGAGAGAGAGAGAGAGAAGAGAGAGAGAGGATCAATGGAAGGCACGTGTTTTTGATCATTACAATACAGGCAACCTTCTTGATAGATGGACGAATATTGCAGGGAAGATAGCAAAAATAACAACGTGCTGTATGACAGACCTGACCAGGTTTAGTTCTTCTGGTGACGTTATTGATGATTACTGAAGTTTGTTGCTTTGCTGTTCCATTTGCCCCCCTCTCCCCCAACCTCCCTCTCTCTGCCCCCCCCCCCCCCCCCCCCTCCTCAGATTGGGAATGCCGAGGCTCTTTCACTATGAATAGTATTCCCACCTTCTGGAAATTTTGTGCTAGAATTTTCCTGTTTTCTGTCACTCTCTTTGTTTCTGTCTTGTTCCTGTGCTTTCTGTCATTTCTTCCCATCATTTTCTGCCTTCGTGGTCCATTCACCTGTATATGTTCGATAAAATCTTACGTACTTTCTCTTAGGATTGATACTTGGGTACATGTATTAAGAGCATTTTTGGCTGTATGGAAACGAGATATGCGAAAGCAATTTTAGATAATTTAGGCCTGTTTTTATATTACGTTTTACCGTCTTCAGTTATGTTTAAAACTGTATTCAGGTACGCTTTTTAAATCTCCTGTGTAATAAGTTGGATGGAGTCGTCAACGCCAGGGGCATGTCCTTAGATTATGTGCGCGAATGCATTGATATGTGTACTTAATTTTCTTTTATTTTTTTTCCTGTTGAAGTATTGCATATGTTTTTAAACAGGTTATAGCCCTGATATGGCTCCGCGCAGTCGACTAGGCTTTAAACAGAAATAACAGTAACAGTGACCACGCCCACCATCGTTGTTAAAAATTTGGCCTGTGACCGATGTCCAAGAAATCAGTTTGTTCTTTCTTTTATTTATTTGGTCGTTCTCGCCCTTGCGTGTCTGTGTGTTGGTTTTTATTGTCGTCGTTATGTTGTGCTGTAATGTCTTTAGCCCTGATGATTATGGTCCTTGCAGTAGGCGGGGCGATAAGAAACAAACGTAAATGTGTTGTATGGTGGTTGTGGTCTAGTGGTGGTTGTAGTGATAGAGAGAGAGAGAGAGAGAGAGAGAGAGAGAGAGTGAGTGAGTTAGTAGCTTTTCAAAAAGCCAGATTTCCAGTCAGTGAAAAATGGTTGGATGTTTCCTGTTTTGATGCTTTATTATTCACGACGCAGATTTAAATTTCCAGTACGTGCGCGCACAGACAAGCGCGATCTTTAAAAAGAGACATGATAACAGGAAATAACAGGAAAAACAATGAGCAAGTCACTTCTTTCTATCTGTCTCTTTCTGTGTTTCTCTGTATGTGTCTCTCTCTGTCGTTCTGTCTTGTCTGTCTGTCTCTCTCTCTGTCTCTGTCTCTCAGTCTTTGTCCATCTCTCTCTCTCTCTCTCTCTCTCTCTCTCTCTCTCTCTCTCTTACACCCCCCCCCAAAAAAAAAAAAAAAAAAAAAAAGTATCGGTTAACAAAGTGTTCCTCGGCCCTTTCTAAATGTATCTGTGCGAAGTCGGTTGTAGATCATCAAATTGTTTCCTACTCCTTTGAGTTGGTGCCTCTAGTCTCTCTGTATACATATAGGCACACGTGTTGCATTTTCGGCTCAAAGGATATGTGATGAACGGAAGAAAAGATAGGTGAATTAGGTCTATTTTTTATACGTTTTAGAGTTCTTGAGTTACTGTATACATTTGTATTCATTTTTTTAAACCCATGGTGATAATTTGGATGGAACGATCAACGAAAGAGACATGTCCTTAGATTGTGTCCGCGAATGCATTGATATGTGTACTTAATTTTCTTTACGTGGTTTTCTTTCTTTCTTTCTTCACTTTTTTAAGGTAAACGAGGTGTTTTTGTGTTTCAAGATGATTATAGCCCTGACATGGCTGTGCGCAGTCGGTTTGGCTTTAAACGTAAATCTCTCTCTCTCTCTCTCTCTCTCTCTCTCTGTCTCTCTCTCTCTCTCTCTCTCTCTCTCTATCTCTCTCTCTCTTATCTCCCTCCCTGTCTCTCTGTGTCTGTCTGTCTGTCTGTCGGTCCAGCCTCCTTTCTCCTACTTTTTTTTCTCCCCCGTTTGTTTCGTGTGAACATCATCTTTGGTGTGGGAGCTTTGTTCTGTAGAGGGGTAATGGGGGTCTTGAGTCAACACGAAACGTGCGATCACTGCCAACAGCCAACCAGTTCGTTTGTGTTGATGTTTTTGCTAGGTGGGGCTGAACTCTTAGCGATATTCTAGAAGGCTGTACAAGATTCCATAGAGAGAGAGAGAGGGGGGGGGGGAGGGAGGAGCGAGAGAGACAGAGAGAGAGAGAGAGAGAGGGTCAACAAACATGGAACAGAGATGTTGAACAGACGTTGCCATCTGTTATCTGTTCAGTCACACTTTAAAATGATTTAGGTCGACAGGAAAAGAGAGAGAGAGAGGGGGGGGGGACAGAAGGGGTGGGGGTGGTGGAGAGGCGTTTACAGTCAACAAGCCTCGAAGGCAGAGGAGAAAAGTTCCACCACAGACGTGCGAACAGTTGTGATTTTTCTTCCGCTCCAAGCATCAAAGCGAAAAGGTGGCAAGGACAGTTGGAGGCTAGTTTTGTTTGAAAACACGGTATGGTGAACGAGCTAGCAAGATATCGACCAGCTGTTACACTGAGCGTAATCGCCAGCTCCGTGTATGTCCGTTTTTCGTCATCACTTTGCGTTTCATTTATAAGATGGAGTAGAATATAAGATTTGAGTTCGTAGTCTTTAATATTCGTCCAAAATAAACAAACGATAAAAGCAATGATTTAGACCTACCACTGGCATCACAGTGTTTATTTGCCCATCTGTTTTTGTTTTTTTGTCTCACGTTTTCCTTCGTCAAGTACATTCTCTCTTTCCTAAAGTTTCACTTAGTAGGCGTAAGATGAGGTTCTTTCCTTAACTGGCACAAAAAGGGGATTTCGACCATCCGATTTTCACTTGACACTACCATTTGAAGGAATGGGCGTTTTCTCTCTCTGTCTCTGTCTCTTGTCTGTTTCTCTCTCTCTCTCTCTCTCTCTCTCTCTCTCTCTCTCTCTCTCTCTCTCTCTCTCTCTTCTTTCTTCTCTCTGCTACTTTTAATGTTTGATTGCTTCATCCTTTCTTTCTCTTCTTCTTCTTCTTTCTCTCTGTCTCTCTCTCTGTCTCTGTCTGTCTGTCTGTCTGTCTGTCTTCTCTCTCCCCCCTGCCTCCCTCGCTCCCTCCCTCGTGTGTGTGCGTTCTCTGTTGTCCTTTTGGTTTAAAGATATTTCTTTTAGTCAGATAACTTTTTCATTCTTCACCTTTAGTCGTTGAATGGAATAATCAGTGTGAGGGTGGAGATTGCATAAAATGGGACAGGAATATACAAAGTTGCCCAGACACAATACGCCACAGCTACATCACACGCAGCAACACCCACTCCAGAGGGATCGAAAAACAGTTCAATTAGGCCAGTTGAAGTGATACTAGAACCGAAAACAATTTGGTTTTTGAGACCCCTACGTACAAGGAAAAAGAGCGTGAGTGTGGTGGCAGAACATAAACAGGTGTGGGATAGAAAGCAAGTTGCGTGTTATGGCTGCCCCCTCATTGACGACGAGAAAGTGAGAACAGTGATCAGAGATTCCCCGAGTCCTCTTGGCATAGGAAAAGTGGAATGTAATGATGGGCAAGTGAGAGGAATGAGTGACTAGATTAAGGGCGGAAGCACTTACGGAGAACAGAAGCTAGGACATGACAATAACGAATGGCTCAGGCCTTTGACGCCACAACACGTACCTTGCACGCGGCAGCTCCCTCCCACTCTAAGCTGGAACGAAAAACAGTTGATTGAATTACGCCAGTTCAGGTGATGCTAGAAAATGACAACAGTTCGATTTTTGAGCTCGTTTCGTATCAAGGAAAGAGCACACACGAATGTACGTGGATGTTGCTGTGACGGGCCAGAAACTGGTGTGGGATAGAAACAAGTTGTTATCGCTGCTCCCTCACTGACGATGATGGGAAAGTCGAAACAACACAGACATGGTCATAAGTCATTTTGTACATAGCAGTGGAATGTATTGATCTTAGCAGTGGATCAGTAAGAAGAATGGGCAGCTTAACCCTATGACTCCCGCCCCCTATCTACCAGCGTCCTGCATTGTCAACCATGCTAGCGAAGCAGGAACTTCATACTTTGACTCCTTCACCCAATCCACCAGCTTCCTGCAGGAAGCTGGTGGACAGATTGAGGGAGTCGAAGGTTTAATTTTTTTGCAGTTGATGTATAGGGTGCGGGAGTCAGAGGGTTAAGAGTATAGCCGCCGACGCAGAGCAAAATGTTGGGGCAGGCAAACATGAAATATCGCTGGGACTCAGCAGGTCATGACTACATCATACGCAGCAACACCCACTCTTGATCAAGCGATAAACGATCGACCTAATTGCACCAATTAAAAGATGTTAGAAAATGAAAACAGTTTAGTATTTTGCGTCACTACGCACAAGGAAGGTGTTTGGCGTCTGAAGAGAAAGGAGTGTGTGGGTGGAAAATGAGGTGTTTGTTGTCGTTTTCCCCCTCATTGGCAATGGGAAAGTCAGACGATCGATTACAGATCCTCATGAGTCCTCTGGCATTAGACGCTGGAGTTTGCTCAAGAAGCATTCATCGCATTCGGGCATGTCTGGTAGACTCCTTAAGCCTGTGCAAAACCCTATGCGCTTGGAGTGTCTTGAAATAGGGACAGGGGCAGAAAGGGATCTATGAAACACTAAGCGGACACCACCAGAATGATAAGGACATCAAGATGGGCAGCAGATAGGTCAGTTTTTATGTTGCTGGCTGGGATTGAACTTGACACATCATGATTATTATGGCTCTATCGAAAGAACAGCCAGCCAAAATACTCTTGGAATATACTGAGTTTGGTGATAGGAATTGCGCTTCAGGTTATGAGTAGTCACTGACGCAGAACAAAAGATGGGACCGGGAGGGAAAAGTTACTCGGGCCTGTGACATCACAACACCTACATTACACGCAGCAACACTCTCTCCCACTCTTGATCGATGTGAGAAAATGAAAACAGTTCGATCTTTTAATTTACTCTGCACAAGGAAGTGTGTGTGTGTGTGTGTGTGTGTGTGTGTGTGGTGTGTGTGTGTGTGGTGTGTGTCTGTCTGTCTGTCTGTCTGTCTGTCTGTCCTGTCTGTCAGTCATCAGTCCCTCTGTGTCTGTTTCTGTCTGTCTGGTGGTGTGACGGAGCAGACACTAGTGTGTGGGATAGAAAAACAAGTTGCTTGTTACCGCTGCCCCTCGTTGAAGATTGTAAAGTCAGAAGAACGGTCGAAGGTTTTGAGTCATCCTTGGCGTTGGAAGGAACTGCGATGGAATATACGTGATCTTGTTTATTATCGGTCATCAGAAATGAGTGACCTATGAGTAATGCCACTGAAATGGAGTAAAAGAGAGGGCAGGAAAATATGCAATGTCTCGAAATCCAGACCCCTACATCAGCAACATCTATTCGAGATGGATAACAAACGATCAGTTCGATTATGTCTTCAGGTGTGATAGTCGGGTAGTTAGTACACTATTGAAATGTCTGGGTTCGAATCCTGCTTGCCTACCGCCTGGCGGGTTAAAGATGGAACTTTTTCTGATTTCTCTCGTCAGCAAATACGCAGAGCTACTTGTAGCTGACCTCTGTATTGTTTATAAACACGAAGAACATCAAATATGCACGTTAAAGATCCTGTGACCCACACTAGTGTTTGATGATTTATTGAAAATGGAAACACGAAAACGTCCAGCATGCACACTTCAGAAAACTGAATAGAATGGAATAATGGCATGGTTAAAAACAAACAAACAACAACAACAAAGAAGGAAAGAAGTGAAAACAAAGAACACAGCAACAAGAAAACCCGGTCATAGACATAAAAGCCCACTCGTACATTCGAGAACACCTCGGAGTTGCAGCCCACGAACGGGATAGAAAACAACGCCAATTTTAGCGATACCAGAACATGAAAACAGTTTCAATTTCTTTTAGCTCAGTACCACACACACACACACACACACACACACACACACACACACACACACACACACACACACACACACACACACACACACACTCCTCTCTCTCTCTCTCTCTCTCTCCCTATCTCTGTCTGTCTCTCACTCTCTCTCTCACTCACTCTCTGTCTCTGTCTCTCTGTCACTGTCTCTCTCTTTCTTTAGGAAGCGCGTATGTTGTGGCAGAACATAAACCAGCGTGAGAGTTGAGAAAACAAGTCGGTCGTTGTTGCCCCCTCGTTGGTGATGACGGAAAGTCAGAACTGCGATCGATGGTAAATTCTTGGACTTGGCACTGCGATAGACTGTACCTGCGTTTGTACCGGGAATGAGCGGTCTACTGACCGGGAGCAAACGATAGGACAGGAACATATAAATCGACTCGCGCCGACGTTGCCATAAGTTACATTACGCCAGTAGCGTCCCCTCCAGATGAAAGGAGAAACACTCGATTTAATTAAACCAGCTTAAAGTGATACTAGAAACTGGAGACAATCGTACGATTGATTGATTGATAGATCAGTTTATTGGTTTGTTTTACATGACTCGCAGTAACACCCACTCTAGGATCAAACGAAAAGCAATCAGTTTAATTAAGCCAACTGAAGTGGTACTAGAAAATGAAGACGGTTGTGTTTGATGGGTTGGTTTTGTTGGTTGTTTGTTTTTGAAATATCACTGCGTAGAAGGAAAAACGCGTGTGGCAGCAAACAGAAATGGGTGCGCGTGATGTGACGGAACAGAAAATGATTGTGGGGGTAGAATACAAGCCGCTTGTTGTCGTTGCCCCCCCAATGACGATGGGAAAGTCAGACCGGCGATGGAAGGTTTTAATCAAGGACGGCCGGCCTACTGTCTATGGGCCACCATGGCCTGAAGGAAGCTGAAAATTTGATCAAAGATTCGCCACCCCCTCTCTTCTTCCCTCCACTCACCTTCCCATCTCTTGTGCTGTTGTACTCATCTCCAAAACCTGCTGTGTAACACAGCTGCAAGCTATGCTTATTCTATTCTCTCTCTTCTTCTTTTGATGACCCCCCCGCCTTCCCGGTTTTGTCTTTTCAAACTTTTGGGCTGATCATGTTTAAATCTGTTTGCAAAGTAGCAAAGGAAGTTGTGCAACGTATTCACCCTCATACCATCCCACCCTCTTCGAGAAGTACAAGTCCCACCCACCCTGCTCTTCCCCCCCCCTTTTTTTTTTCTGGTGTTTTTGACTATTCCATTAATAAAAACAAAAACAAAAAAAACTCATATCAGTTGAAGACACGCTGTATAAACATGACTTCCCATCCGCACCCTTTTCATGAGACTGTGACCCATCATATGAGTATCTAAGGATCGCAACATATGAATATCTGAGGATCGCCTGAGGATGTTTATTAACACATTAATAATGCACCTTGGTATTGCGCTCAGCACATATCAAAATATTAACGTCGTCGGTTAAAAGAATGTCGAGCAGGTTTCTGTATCCTTGTTACGCGATTTGATCACAAGAAAAGAAACTGTCAGTTTACTATGAGGGCTGGTGTAAGTAAAATAGAAATCTAGTGTGGCTTGACCATTTTAGGAGATTTTTTGAAATTTTGTTTTCTTTCCTCCTATAAGCCTTGGGCTGATTTATTATTAAAATCCGTAGCCAGCGTTTGTATTTTGTATATTTTCCTTCCTTTTTCCTACGCCCCCATCATCCTTATTTTTTTAAAGCCTGCTTGCTGACGTGGAAGTTTGTTGCAAAGCGAAATTCGGTGCGCTTGCCCTTTGCCTTACCATAGACATGGACAGGGAGACAGGCAAGTAGGTCTGTCTGCATGCGGTGATACAGTCATCTGGGTATGTAGAGCCACGGGCTGGCAAACACACCAGAGCTAAGTAGCATTTAGCATTTCCAACCATATGTGGGGAGAAGGGGGGGATGGCCACAGCAGAAGCGTATACAGAAGTCATGACCGTGATGCGGCCCGGCTCCCTTTGAAAGTCGGGAGTTAAGAGCCGAAACGCTTGATGCGAGTTTTTCCTCTGATGACCTTCTGCTGTCCGGCTGTCCCCAGAGTTGTTTGCTATATTTCTGGTAATAATGCAGTTTATCTCTTTCGTGGATTTTGCATAAGGACACGATGTAATCTGTGGTAGTTCAAACACTACCTCCACCCAAAACCCTGACCCTGGTGATCGGTTTTCTCCGTGCATACATCGCCAACCCAAATGGTGAGGGTTAGGGGTGGGGCTAGGATTAGTGAAGGTTACATTTTGTCAAAAGAAGTGAAGACTGGCAGTGTATTTCTTTGCGAAATCTGCAGGAGCAAGAGGCTTAAATTGCACCGTTATTAACGTTTTTGTGATTCAGTTCGCTTCAGTTGAGTTTTGTGGCATATTTCTGATATTAGAAACACAGGAAATGATAAGAAAGTAAGTTATAGATCATTCTGGAGAGGAATTACAACTAGAAAGAAAACATAGCATAAAACCGTCCATTTTACGCTAAAATCTAAAGGGGCACAGGAATACTCAACCAAAAAGACACCATTTGAAAAAAAAATATTTGGAGTGATGAGAAGAAGGATGAGCTGTATAGTAATATTTCTTTTGCCAATTTGGTATATACATTAGAAATAACATTCCGGCCGGTTGGTAAGGACATAGATCTAGTCTGTCAAAAGTTTGCAGCAATGATCGATGCAACAAAAAGTTTGAATAGAAAAACAGGGACTGGGGGTAGATTTAAGAATTTGTCTAAATAGTTTTGTTATAATGATTGTGTAGGAAGAGAACTGTCAGACGATTATTACGGAAATATTGTAGACCTAAAGATGACATGGATAAAGACTGTTATAGTAAAGAAAGAAGGGAATGTAAACAGTTATAGGAAAGAAAAAGGAATACAATACTTTTTGAAGTCCAGACAACAGGGAGACAAGAAAGCACAAGTTCAGAATTTGCTGACTTCAGTAGACAATCCAAAATATTTAAGATCAGAAACCCAGTGTACTTTTGTGAAATTTCGAAAGAGACGTGGTTTGAACAGTTTAGAACCGTGCTGCGTGCAGGGATGGAAGAAAACGTGGTCCAAGAAGATTATTTCCCAGACCAACGTACAAATGAAGATTTGTTAGATGCTATTATAACAACAGTCAGTAGTGAGAAAGGCAATTAGAATTGAAACAAATAAAAACGGCCGAGATGCATGCTGTACGAGACGGTGTTTTAGAAGAAATATAAAAAATGTCAGAAAACGTAATTATTCCCCTCTTAGTTAAACTATTTAATTCCATGTTTGAGAGAGGAATTTATCCTGTACATTGGACCAAATCAGTGATTGTGACTCTGCATAAAAAGAGTAATACGGATGACCAGATAATTACAGAGGAATATGCCTTGCCAACGCATTGAGCAAGTTGTTTTACTTGGGTATTGAACAAACGATTATCAGTCTGGTCTGAGACAAATGATACTATACATTAAGTCAGACTTGTTTTTGCGGAAATTACTCAACTTTGATCATGTTTTTACTCTCTGTGCTTGTGTATAGAAACAGTTCTCCAAAAGTGCAAACTGTACATGGCATACATAGATATTTAAAAAGCTTATGACAGTATCAAACGTCCCATTTTGTGGTCTTATTGAGAACTGGTGTTCAAGGTAAAATGCTTTGTGTTTTGTAGGAAACTGTTAAAGCGTGTGTTGGGTGTGGTGATAAATTTTCATATTTTTTCGAATGCGTGCAAGGTCTGAAACAAGGCTGTGTAGCATCGCCAATAATTTGCTCATTTCTAATTAATGCACGTGCTACTGAAATATTTTGGAAGAAGGCGAGATGGTATTCGTCTCTCACTGTCCTCTTTTATAGCTATGGCCATTCCTGTATGTTCTTCCTGTCTTCTCTTCCCTTTTATAGCTATGGCCATTCCTGTATGTTCTTCCTGTTTTCTCTTTCGTCCTAATGTACACTGTAGCTTTCGGGCCAGAGAGGATTTTTAAGCTTGATCGCTTACATTGTAAAGAGTGTTGCAAAGTTTTTTTGTGTATCTTCAGGGGTTTCTAGGTTCTTCGTGTTCCTCAAGCACAAGTATGCAGTTTGAAAACTGACGTAGATGTGTTGTTTCGTGCATAATTGACCCGATCTTCCCCGATCTCTTTGTCTCTGTCTCTCTGTCGTACGTTTGTCTTTAGTCTGTCTGCTTGTTTTATCCACTTTCTTCGTCACCTTCACCGCCACCACTACCCTCCGTCTGTGTGTGTTGTGTGTGTGTGTGTGTGTGTGTGTGTGTGTGTGTGTTTTTCTCTCTCTCTCTCTCTCTCTCTCTCCCTCTGACGTTCTCTCTATCTCTCTCTCTCTCCCCCTTCCTCCTCCTCTTCTTTCTGTCTCTGTCTCTCTCTCTCGTACTCTCTCTCTCTCTCTCTCCAGAGGCACAACACATATTATCATTTCCCTCCGTCTTTCACTATCGACAGGTACAGTGAACATTCTGAGCATTTATGCTCCCACGCTTTGTTTTCAAAAAGAGGAAAAGGATGATTTCCACGAGGAGATTGAGGCCATTATAAAGAGATACCTGCCGTGGAACAGTTTTACTTCTTAGGGGACTTAAGTGCTCCAGTCGGAGCAGACCACGACTCCTGGTCCCGCAGCATCGTCACTTTGGTGTTGGGAAGTTGAACGAGGATGGGCAAAAGACTGTTAGAGCTACGCTCATAACACGACCTGTGTGTAACAAATACATCCCCCCCCCCGGGGGGGCACGGAGTATCCTGGAGACACAAGCAGGTGGAGAGATGTGCGGAACATCATCAAGAGCTTTACTAAAGAGAAACCATCGTCAACAAGATGGCAGTTCAGAATACACCCACCCACCCCTACCTCTTGGTTGTCATGGAAAAGCCTGACATTCTACCATCAGCAGAAGAGCTCCTTTGTTCACACCTGCAGAAAGTCTGGTCTCACAGTAAGTCTCAAGAAGACAACATCTTAGGACAAAACGTCAGCAGAGTCCTCAGCGTCGCGATAGAGGACTACACCTTGGGGGTAGTGGAAAAATTCGTGTGCCTCCGATTTACCATGTCGAGCAACCTCTCCCTGGTGCCTCTGATTTACCATGTCGAGCAACCTCTCCCTGGTGCCTCTGATTTACCATGTCCAGCAACATCTCCCTGGTGCCTCTGATTTACCATGTCGAGCAACCTCTCCCTGGTGCCTCTGATTTACCATGTCGAGCAACCTCTCCCTGGTGCCTCTGATTTACCATGTCCAGCAACCTCTCCCTGGTGCCTCTGATTTACCATGTCGAGCAACCTCTCCCTGGTGCCTCTGATTTACCATGTCCAGCAACATCTCCCTGGTGCCTCTGATTTACCATGTCCAGCAACATCTCCCTGGATACAAAACTAGATGAAAGGATCGGCAAGGCAACAACAGCGGTAGATCGCCTTACCAAGATGGTGTGGGACAACGCTACGCTGACTACAGAAATCAAGATGAACATCTACAAAGCCTGCGTGCTCGGCATTATGCTTTATGGCAGCAAAGCTTTGAACCCATATACCCGCCAAGAGCACAGACTCAACGCTGCGCTGCCTTCGAAGGTTCCTGGGCACGATCTGGTAGCAGCGCATCCCCAACAAGGACGTCTTAGCGAAATTAGGAATGCTGGGCCTGTTTGCTTTGCTATCCCAAAGCCGCTTGCGCTGGCTTGGTCATGTCATACAAATGAAGGATGACGAATCGCAAAGGACACTGTATAGGAGCTTGCCACCAGCACCACACCCTCAGGAAAGCCTATCCTTCGATACAAAGATGTCTGCAAACGTGATGTGAAGACGGGCAGCATCAACACTGCGGGCTGGGAAACCCAAGCTGTAGATGGCAGTAGTTGGAGGGCTGCTATCAGGACGTGCATCCGCATGAGTGAGAGGCGGAGATAGGAGCAGTAGGAGGAGAAGGAACGTCGGAAGCACATAGCAAAAACAACTGCAGAGCCAAATGGAAATATCTTCAAATACAGCAAATGTCTGTGGCTCAATAATCAGACTGTATAGTTACATCAGGCGTCGCAGCAATCTAGACTGGCAAAGAACCCACTGGTTTTCGAGACAGGAGGCCAACATATGTATTGTCTGTCGTTGCTAGCATGCTATGTGTTTTCATGTTTTCACAAACCAGCCTTTGACATAACTTCCAGAATCTTTAACGTGCATGTTTGACATTCTGCATGAGTATTCACTTGGAAAAGATTTAGGCACTGACAGATCTGCACACATGTTGACATGGGAGGTAGAAAAACAGCTCCACCCTTACCCATCAGGTGGATGTGTCTAGGCGGATAGAACCGATTGGAAGTCCAACATTTACATATAAAGGCACATGAAGGGCAGGTTAGCGGTGGAGGTCTGTACAGAAAAGGGTTGATGGTGTGGTGATGGAGGCTGAAATGGAGTGGGAGGAGGGGCAAGCATAAAAAGAGAGCTCGTGGATTTTGACAAAAAACGTTATATTGCTGTGTGAGCATTTCGTGAAATAAGCGGTCTGCTGAGGAAGGCCACATAGGCTGATATGTTGGAAGGGAAAACAGTCTAGTATTTTAGTGTTCTTTTTGTTTTGTTTCTGCTTGCATTTTCACACTTACACACACGCACGCACACATACATACCACACACGCGCGCGTACACATACATGTATGTATGCGCGTTTGTGTGTGTGTGTGTGTGTGATTATGTGTGTGTGTGTGTGTGGATCGATAGATAATTATATCGATATCGAGGGCTGCATATAAGACGGCGTTGTTATCTTATACCACTGCTCTTGTTAATGAAAATGTGTATTTGTATGCAAATGCCCTTTTATTCTCCCTCTCTGCCCCCTCCTCTCTCCCCCCTCTCTCTCATATGTGAATCATTACAAAAATCAAAAGTACAGGCACATCGCGAAAAGTAGTGAAATTACCGGAGTAGTGGCTGCCATTATTTGCATTATATGGACTGGATATTTTAAAGCTTTACTCTCATTTTCTTTTGTTTATAGACATAACTATTAAACTTTCTCTCTTCGTCTTCGGCTTGTCACATGTTCTGCCAACTGTGTTGTTATTGGACAGTTTTCAGGTGTAAATTGTACAGTCAGAATACGTGTAAAGGCACTGGTTGATCCTCTCATGCCGTTGTCTGTTACAGGTTTGGGGACTTCGTCTTCATGGTGTAATTGGAAATTCAGAGTCTGCGTATTTTCTTGGATTGTCAAGTGAGTATGCGGGATTTTTTTCTCCCTTTCTGTCCTTAATGTGTTTAAGCAGTAGCTTAATAAGAAACTGACAACACACACAGTATATCTTATTCATCATAATGAAGAAAGAGGTATAACAGTTCATACTTTCAGCACGCTCCTGTTACATAAATCTGTATACAGTTCATCATGCATAACATTTTTGTTTTTGTTGACTTCTTTTTCTTTTTAAACTTTTTGAAATTCACGGTGAACACGTAATACAAACAAAATGAGGAAGAAACAGCAAACGTAATTGTAGTCTTCAGTGTTATTCATAGAGGAAGGAAATGATGTGTCTCCATGTCATGAAACTTGTGACAGAATAAAACATTACTTAATGACAGTGGACGTGTATGAAAAACAGACCCTGTCAGTTTAGGAATAGATAAAAACTTGAAATTGATACACAGATTGAAGGAGAGGGGTATATCACTGCAAAAAAAAAACCTTCAAATAATTGTTTTGGTCCTTAGTGACTGGAGCAGATACTAGCAATGTATGTCGGCATTTACATTTCTGTTATCATGGCCATGTAATGGTGCCCTTTAACAGTTAATTTCTCTTGTATCATGGCTAATCTGGCATTTCATTTTATTTTATATTGATTGTATATATGTAGCTGTCGTCTACATATGCCTGTTTTGTTGTAGAATTGCACGTAATCAGACGCGTAAAAGACAGACAGAATTGTAGGATTTGGCACCAAGAATGTGAAGGGAAAAAACTCCTATCCCAAATTATTGCATTTTGTTTTTTGAGGCTGTAATCGATTTTGTTTGTTTTTAAATCACGTAGAAAAAACTGAAACTGCAGGACTGTATTTTTCTCCTGTGATTTAAAGCTAAACACACTTCAGTTGGATGTGTATATATGAATCAGGAACGGGGGGGTGGGGGTTGCAGCATGAAATGTAACAACAGTTGGCTTTTGTCTTTATGTGTCCTTGCCAGTTTATCCGTTCGTTATTTATTTAAACATCCATGCACATAAATGCTTAGAGCCATTTTTGGGTGCTTTTTTGTGTGTGTTGTGTGATGGCTAGTTTATATTTTTCCGTTCATTTTTACGTAGTTACTCAGTGTCAAAAGCCAAAAGAAGACAAAAAAAATATGTATACAGACACACAGTCACCCATGCATATACACACTGACGCACAGGCGTGCGTACGCACGCACGCGCGCGCACACACCACAACACACACACACACACACACACACACACACACACACACACACACACACACACACACACACACACACACACACACTCGCGCGCGCACACGTGCAGTCAAGGCGACACAATAAGAAGAAAAATTTCTTACCTGTTTTATATCATGCACTTTTTAACTCCCGTTTTCCGTCTTCATAACTGTATGGGTTTGTGCGTTTGTGATGACCTTTAACAACCGCTTCCTATATTTCCATTTATTGGCAGTATTGACTGATTAATAAGTGAAGGCTGTATTTATATTAACTTCGTTTCTAGAACGCATGCATTGTGTGTGATGGGAGTGAAATTGGCTGCAGTCCCACGTTTTAGTGTGTTTATGTACAGCAACATTAAGTGTCTGTCTCTCTCTCTCTGTCTCTCTCTGTCTCTCTCTCTCTCTCTCTCTCTCTCTCTCTCTCTCTCTCTCAGCGCCGAAGCTAAATAAACAGCAAGAAGACTATAGTCGTGGTAATCGGTAAACAACAAGAAATCCCCTCATGCAAAATAACAGCAAATAGCACACATTCAGACAAGTTAATAAGTTTAAATATCTGGGAACAGTCATCTCATCAAACGGCAGATGCACATTAGAAATAGCCAACAGAATCGGCCAAGCTAAAACAGCATTCAAGAAAATGAAAAGCATTCTTACCAACAAATGCTTATCAGTTAACATGAGGAAGAGGGTTTTTCAGTGTTATATAGAACCGATATTTTTTATACAGATGTGAAGCATGGGCAGTCAACACGCAAAGTCAGCACAAGGTTGAGGCAACTGAAATGTGGTTTCTAAAGAAGCATGTTAAGAGTTCCATGGACAACAAAGAAAACAAACGAGACAGTCTTGAAAGAGGCAAATACGGAAAGAACATCAATGCTGAAGATTAGGAAAAGACAACCAACATTTGTAGGAAAGCTGGAGGGAAAACAGCACCGGGTAGACCCAGGTAGAAAATGTTGGACGGATTTGCGGAGTGGATGAAGACAGGAAGGATTTTTGGGTGTCATTCTGGAATTTGAGTATGTTTATACGGAGTTACCTTTCTATATAGAAATCACAGACAGCAACAAGGAAGGAGAGAAACCTAGAGGAAAACTGAGCTCCAGGGAGAAAACGGTTTTGCAGTGTGGATGGGGACAGAAAAGGTAGATGTACTTGCAACGACAAAAGATACATCCGTATGGAGGGCCATGATTACCAGTGCCATGCGGCATAGCACATGATGGTGATGATGGTGACTTTTTGCCAACATGTTTTCCAACAGTTTATCAAGACACGGCATTTTATGCTGCAAACGATACATGCGTCACTCAGAACTGTTCTCTACAACCAGAAACAGTGAAGGCGACGGATTTAAGTTTAACAGGACCTGTCAGCAGTGGCCTAAGAGGTCTACTTAAGGCGGTGGATGTCCTTTGATGTTGAGTCCTATTTCATGGAGATTGTAAATGGAGATTGTAAATTATAATGAATGTCTTGGGATTGGGTGGAGTGGTTGTGCTCTGATAAATCTTTATTAGGACAGCGGTAGAAATTGGAAGGCAGGGGGTTTGAAAATTGGGCCAGTGTGTGAAGGCTGACCAAGCCCGGAAACCGTTGGGAATACTCGTTTATAGTGAGGGTTTTATGGCTGTTGGAGAAGTAGGTGTATGATTTGGATGGTTTGTTGTCGCCAGTGACTTGTCCTAGGCCTTAACATTGAGACAGTTTGCTCCGCTCTTGATGTATCTGAGGGAACACTACACATTAGATTCGCACAATATCTCAGAAGAAACGTGTCCTCAGTTTTTATTATGATGCAAACTTGTCTACAATTTCAGCGTTCTCATGATGTCTCAGTCTAAATACTAAAACATACTTCAAGTTAGGTAACCAACACGTTTCATAGTTAAATCAGAGGAACAAAGAGGTTGGAGGAAAAAACAAATTAAGAGAAAAATATCCTTTTTACATAAGCCATACATTTCTAAACTTTTAGAGTTTTACTGAAGCTCCGATTTCACAACGCTTTCACCATTGGAAAGAGCAAGGGAAATATGTTTAGATTCTGTACTACAGTGAACATGACCGTCTGATGACCATGGACTGTTTCCAAGGTGAAAAGTCACGTGTATACCTAACATGGTGTCAAACGTGTCACTTTTTGCAATTCAATGCGAATCGTAAGATATGGCGCGCAGACGATTTAGACCATGTCGGTGAAGTTGTTGTCCTGGCAATGTTGTCCGTAATTGATGACTCTCAGAAGAATGTGGGAGAAAAGAATTCACGTCTTTAAATTGTGATATATTCCTGTGTATAGTGATACATTTCTTAAACCAGTGTTTTTCCAGGCTGTGTCTAGAGTAGAATGGAGAAGACTGTACAGCGTTTTTAAGACATGACATTCTTCCTTTGACGGTTAGCTGGGCGCATAGAAAATGTAAAATATGTTTGTGAAATATGTTAGTTTTGTCTGCGCATTGGTGATTTTCTCGGAATGGAAATTATGCTGGTAACGCTTGTGAAACGTGTTGAGCCCGCCCGTGTACATTTATATACACGTTGCTTTTCACAGGCACTTGGAAATTTACATCTGCTCTTAGCATTTCTCGAGACGCTTTGCAGTTCACATCTGCGGTTAGCGCTTTCTTAAGGCAGTAGTACATCTACCTAAATTGCATGCGTGAAGTAGATCTATTTAGTTTTCTGAATGTTTTTGTCGTATCAAGTTTTCTGATGCATAAAGAAATTGTGAGGCATGTGGATGGACTGTCTTATTCACGGTATTGGTATTTTTCTTAAATGAATAGTTGTGGAGACAGTTGGAAGTGTTCTCCTGTTACACAATCTGCAGGACGCATAGAAAATTAACTTTATGATATGAGCTCTCTGTCTGTCTGTCTGTCTGTCTGTCTGTCTGTCTCTCTCTCTCTCTCTCTCTCTCTCTCTCCTCTCTCCTCTCCTCTCTCTCTCTCTCTCTCTCTCTCTCTGTTATTGATATACTCAAGTGAATTGAGTTTCTCGATGTGTTTGTAATTTTCTGGAGTACCTGTGTTTGTGAGATGTATTATAATGTGCGCATTTTATTATTTTCAAGGTAACCATACATCAGAATTTAGCACATTTTAGATATCGTCATTATTTTTACATTAATTCTCCAGAAAAATATCGTGACGTTCTTTTTTTTGTTGCCAACCAGGAGCCATAGGCTGGTCATGTGGTGCCTAAACTGACTGGTCAAGAGGGCCAGGCGGTATAGCGGGTCTCTGGTGATCGTCAGACCTAATCAATGTGTTGGTGGTCAGCGTCTGGCTATCTGCCCGGCCCCCTGTTAAACAAGTTTAGGGGGCCCTCATTGATCGCGCTTTCCAACATCTGGAAAAGTTCCGAGCCTGGAAAGAGTCGCAAGGATATTGGGGACATTGGTCACACGTGTGGCAGGACTTTGCTGTTATGCAAGCGCCTTGCTTCATTTTAGGGTTTGCTCACACATGGCAAGTTTGATGTCGCGGATGTCATGCTGACAGATAGTTTGATAATAAGGGCTTAGTCACACGTGATAGTTTGATAATAAGGGCTTAGTCACATGTGATAGTAAGCATCGTGCTTGTTGACAGATACATTTGGACTTTGTCACACGTAGAAGGCGTTGCTGCTGTAGGAGGCAGCGCTCTGTATAAGGTGGAGACAATTTGGGCTTTCATTTACCGATAATGTTATACGGTTGTGAGGAGTGGACAGTCAACAAGCAAAGCCAGAACAAGATTGAGGCAGCCGAGATGTGGTTTCTAACAAGATTGTTGAGAGTTCCATGGACAGCAAAGAAAACAAACGAGAAAGTCTTGATGGAGGCAGACACAAGATCATTCATTATGAAGATTAGGAAAAGGCAACATTTATAGGCCATTTTATGAGGAAAGGGGAATTAGAGCACTTGGTCACGACAGGAAAGGTGGAGGGAAAGAGAGCACCAGGTAGACCCAGGGAGAAAATTTTGGATGGACTTGCAGGATGGCTGAGGACAGAGAGGGAGGACGATGTGCTTGCGGCAACAGGGGATGGATACATATGGAGGGCCATGATCGCCAACGCCATGCAGCAGGGCACTAGATGATGATGATGTACGTGCTTTTGCAGACTTCACAAGGGTTATAACAACACTTGCTGTTTATACTGGCTAGAGAAGTTCCGTTAGTGGTCAGTTTGACTCTTCTGTCCGATCATTTTTTTATCGGTAGTAAAGCAGTAAAGCTTAATCGTATAGCACTCGACATTGAAAATGATTCTGAGCTACATAATGAATTGGTTTCTGTCATGATCATTTGGGAATAAAGCGTTCAGATGTTAGTGAAGGAAAGGGTGTGTTACGGAGAACACTCAAAGTTTGGGCTTAATTGTTGCTTACTTCTCTTCTCAAGAGCATGCAAGTATTTGAGAGGGAATACAATCTTCCTCCGTACCATCTGAGCTTTGTTTGGTTTTCTTGTTCTTCTGGTTCCTTTTTTGTTTGTTTTGTTCACTTCAGTTTTTTTGCTTTGTTTTTGTTGTTGTTTTGTTTTGTTTTTGATGTTTTTAATGTGGAAGAAATTCGAGTTTGGAGTTTGTTCAAGGGGGATTCATCGGACTCGGAAAATCGCATATGCCTTCCACCTTTTCTGCCATCTGTTATGAGTGGGCCTGTGCAAAACCCTATGCCCTAGCAATGTCGTGAGATGGGGGCCCGTAGCTGCACCTAGAAAATACCAGATGGAGATCTGAGTCCATAGCTGTATTGACAAGTGCCGGCCAGCCCGCTAAAACTTCCAAATCAACAGTCACCATGTTCTTTGTGTGTACTGTCACAGTTACGACTGGTATTTTTTCACATAAATTGTATGAAAGTTATTGGGTGGAAATTCGTATTGCATTGTAAAACTTACAATCGAGTGGCTTTTCAGATGTTTGAGACTATCATATATACAGATAAAAGGCATATGCGTGCATACAGTTCGCTCACACACATCATGATACATGGATGTTGTGTACACATTTCAAGTTTTTTTTTGTCAGTGAAAATCGTTGAAAGGTTTTTGCTTCTTTTAAACAAAGACTTTGTCTCCGTTTTTGCTCACACAAAGACATACTTTCTCAGTCAGTTGTTACTTTTTAATCTATCCGTTTATATATTTATCTCCAGTTCCCCCTCTGTCTCTGTCTCTCTCTCTCTCTCTCCGTCTCTCTCTCTCTCTCTCTCTCTCTCTCTCTCTCTCTCCTCTCTCTCACTCTTACATGTGAACTTTCTCTCCCAACACTCCTGTCCCTCTTCCGCTTTTGACTAGCGCGTGTACGTATAGTCTAGACATTTACAATAATATGTTAAAGAAATTTTAATAAACTTTCCACAGTCAACTATGTATAGAGCAACTAATGCCGCCTCAGTCTTCACTCACTCCCCTTTTGTGTTGAGCAGAAGTTGTCCAGATGGCCCAGAAAGACCCCGGGGAGTGTTTGTGCAATAGTTGTGGTGACCACTGAAGTCGGACCCCGAGTTGTAAACGGTCACAAGTGGATAGTTTACAATTTTGCCGCTCGCACCTCTCCGCTATGGTGGTGACAGGAAGGCTGAAAGCCTCGCCACACCATACACGCTCAAGAAAAGGAGAAACAACGGCCTGTGATCTGAGAAACAACGGCTGTGATCTGATAAACAGTGGTCTGGAATCTAGAAACAACGGCCTGTGATCTGAGAAACAACGGCCTGTGATCAGAGAAACAACGGCATGTGATCTTGAGTTACATGCAGTTTTACTGTGCCCGACAATAACGCGGAAAACGGTAAATCCAGCACGAAGCTTTTTCTTTTTCCCTGACTGGAAGGTCGTGGAGTTTCAATTCAGTGTCTTCTTTCTTGACAGTCGGATGGCTCCATATGTGCTTCACAGAGTCCCGTCACCATCTGTTTGGCGAATCTTTTGCAAAATCTGATGCACAGGCGAGGGTTTGAGTTGGAAGACAGAGGAATAGAAACAATACACAGACGCTTCCAGAATGATTGGAAGATTAAGATGGATATCGTATAGGCTAGTTTGTGTGGTGTGTGTGTGTGTGTGTGTGTGTGTGTGTGAGTGGAGTGTGTGAGTGAGTGAGTGTGGTAGACTGGGATTGAACTGGAGATCATGACGGTCCACGAAGGGCAACGCTGTCACACCCAAGTCATGTGGAAAGTCATGCGGCGTGTACACTGCGGACTGGTCGATAGTTAGTCCCTGTCCTGTATGTCCTTGACTCAACGGTTCACTTCTTCGTTAAATTAAGTTTACTGGACACGACTTTTAGTGCTGTTTGTCGAGCGGAGATTTCAGGGGTCCTGATTCGTCCACGACCACTGACCAATTGACTCAACGGTCACTGAGGCACGGGTAGACAAGTGTGGAAGGAAGAGTGGGGTACAGTGAGACAGTGGGTGTGGGTATTCTGACAGGCCCCAGTAGAACTGTTTTCTCTGTGTGCAGTGTTTATAAATAAACATTAATGCATGACTAATACAGGTCCTTGTTGATGAATATGGCATTGTGGATAACTAACTCCAACCCTTTTCTCCTTGGTAAGTTTATTTTATTTGCCTTGCGTTGAATGTGTCACACAGTGTGTAGTAGTTTCTGATTGTAAGGACAAACGCTCGCTCTCTCTCGCCCGCGCACATACACGTACGCACGCACGCACACGCACGCACGCACGCACGCAAGCACGCACGCACGCACGCAGTGGTGGCGAATACCCTGAAAGAGTGCTTTTTCCCCCTTCCTTTTCTTTTTCTCTCCCCCCCCCCCCCCCCCCCCCATTTTTTTGTTGTTGTTGTTGAAGAAATCGGTGCAGTCACATGCACCACAGTACTCCTTTTTTCCACAACCAGTCGACAACATCATCATCGTCATCATGCGCCTTGCCTGTCCTCGTCCACTCTGCAAAACATATTTTTTCACTGGGTCTACGTGGCGCTCTTTTCCCTCTAGCTCCCTGTTGTGACAAGGACACACATTTTCCTTGTCTCAAAATACCTTTAAATGTCGCTTTTCTTTTCCTTATCTTGTTCATTAATATTCTTTTTGTGTATGCTTCTTTCGACACATGAACTGGATATTTCTTGATGATTCACTTATTTGACTGATCTCTGTTGCTTTTTTAATTTGTATCACTACAGACCATCTGTTTTCTTCACAGCCGAAGGGATGGACAGTTATATCCTCAACATTATGTGTCTTTGCTGTTAATGCTTTTGTTAAACGCTTTGTCCCCCGGCTCCCCTCCCCTTCCTGTGGGGATGCCGAGGGCTCTTTTAGTATAAATAGTATCCCCACCGTCTGGAAATTCTCTGCTAGACATGTCCTCTTTTCTGTCACTCTCTCTGTTTCTGCCTTTTTCCTTTGCTTTCTGTCATTTATTCCTATCATTTCCTGCCTTGCTGGTCCGTTCACCTGTATATGTTCGATTAAGTCTTATGTACTTTTTCTGAGGATTGATAATTGGTACATGTATTAAGTGCATTTTTGGCTCTAGGGAGGTGAGATATGCGGGAGCAATTTTAGGTACTTTATGTCTGTTTTTATATATGTTTTAGTGTCCTTAGGTATGCTTAAATTTGAATTCAAATGTGTTTCTTAAATCTCTTGTGCGATAAATTGGACGGAGTGGTCATTACCAGTTGCATGTCCTTAGATTATGTGCGCGAATGCATTGATATGTGTACTTGATTTTCTTCTTTTTTTTTCTGTTGAAGTATTGTGTGTTTTGAAGCGGTTATGGCTCTATGCAGTCGGCTGGGCTTTAAACAACGATAACAACAAAACACTTTGGGCTCTTGCGAGATGAGGCGCCGTACAAGTAAACATTATTATTGTTACCATACGATTTGGCGTGATCCGATGTATATCACAAGTATGATACAGTACAACGGTACATACAATACAATACAATACAATACAATACAAATACAATACAGTGCATTGCAGTTCAGCTCAGAATAGCACATGCAACACAATACAAAACGGCATAACGCAGTGCCTCGTGATTTTCTGTTGCTCGAGTCTTGATGATGATGTGTGATACCCCCATCATTTTCAAAACTAGACAGTATCACTTTTGCATGGATGGATCATTTTCAAGTTATAATGCTCTTAACGTGTAAGCTTCTGCAGTTTGCCGACGTCAGGCGTTCGACCTATTGGAGATTTCATTTTATTTATGGGTGGAGAAGGTGTTGAGGGGATGAAAAAAGCATACATACATCAACTTTCTTTTTAAGTAGATGTTGACCTGATTCTCTCTATCTCTCTCTCTCTCTCCCCCTCCCCCTACCTCTCTCTCTGTCTCTGCTCTCTCTGTCTGTCTGTCTCTCCTCTTCTCTCGTTCTTCTCTTCTGTCTGTCTGTCTGTCTGTCTGTCTGTCTCCCTCCCCTCCCTCTCTGTCTCTCTCTGTCTCTCTCTCTGTCGTCTCTCTCTTCTCTCTCTCTCTTCTCTCTCTCTCTCTCTCTCTCTCTCTCTCTCTCTCTCTCTCTCTCTCTCTCTCTCTCTCTCTCTCTCTGTGCGCACACGCGGAGATTGGACGGGAAGAGCACTATGAAGGAGTGTTAACAACGCATTTGTATTTGTTTTTTTTTTTTCTTTTTTGTTGTTTGTTTTGTCTCGATATAAATATTTTCCGCGTATTGCGCGTACGTATATGTATACATTTGTGTATGTAGGGGATAGGAGTTAAATGTAAGAATGTGTGTGTGTGTGTGTGTGTGTGTGTGTGTGTTGATTTCCTTTTGTTTGTTTGTTAGTTTGTTTCGTTTTTATTTTGTTTCTATTTTGCTTGACAACGTCCTATTCCATTCTTCCACATAGATTAAAACGGACTCCCGCAAGAAGACGAACAGCCGCAAGGAAATTTTCATTTCAAGGATTTGCCGAATCATTTCAATTTCATGCGAAGATTTTTTTGGAAGTGGCGTGAGTGTTGGTTGGCAGATTGGCTCCTGGCAAACGAACTATTGATCTGTTCAGGTATGGGCTGTTCGATAAGGGATTGATGTTTGCTGTTGTGACCTGCTGCGTTCATTTCGTTTCCCAGGAAACGCGCGTACGATCGATTTTTTTTTTTTTTCCTTTCGATCTTTAGTCTCCATAAAACTTAATCGGATCGAACCTTTTCGTGTTGAGTTTTTGTCTCTCTATCTCTGTCTCACTCTCTCTCTCTCTCTCTCTCTCTCTCTCTCTCTCTCTCTCTCTCTCTCTTCTCTCTCTCTCACTCACTCACTCACTCTCTCTCTCTCACTCTCTCTCTTTTCTCTCTGTCTCTGTCTGTCTGTCTCACTCTCTCTCTGTCTGTCTCTGCCTTTCTCCGTCTCTGTCTCTCTGAATGTCTTGCCTCTGTCTCTGTCTCTCTCTCTCTCTCTCTCTCTCTCTCTCTCTGATCACACTCGTGCGCACGCGCGCGTGTCATAGTCCGCCACTGTTAAGGTCTACAAGACTTTGGATTTTGTGCTATGCGAATATGAGGGTTACAATATTGTGTATAAAAATAGCGTGATGATGTGAAACTCTCGACTGACTGCAACAAGGCTGCATTTCGGCAAACGTCGTAAAGCATCTTGACTTAGTACTTAGGCACCACTACTGGATAGCTTATAATACAGATAGAAAGCAAAAATACAGGGCTGGAGCTAAACAGGAAGAAGGTGAAGTCATGGTATTAAAAACATGAAATCCTCTCATGCAAAATAATGGCAAATGGTAAAACTTTGAGACAGGTTGATAAGTTAAAATTTGGGAACGGTCATCTCACCAGACAGTAGATGCACATCAGAAATGGCCAGCAGAATCTGCCAAGCCAAAACAACATTCAAGAAGATGAAAAGCGTTCCTGCCAACAAATGCCTATTAATTGACATCAGGAAGAGCTTGAATGTTATAAAGAACCGATACTGTTGTATGGTTGTGATGCGTAGACAGTCAACACGCAAAGTTAGAACAAGATTGAGGCAGCCGAGATGTGGTTTCTAAGAAGAATGTTGAGAGTTCCATAGGCAGCAAAGAAAACAAATGAGACAGTCTTAAAGGCGGCAGACACAAGAAGATCATTCATAAAGACGACTAGGAAAAGACAAGCAACATTTATAGGACACATTTTATGAGGAAAGAGAAATTAGAGCACCTGGTCACTACAGGAAAGCTGGAGGAAAAGAGAACGCCAGGTAGAGCCAGGGAGAAAATATTGGACGTACTTAAGTGTGGCTGAAGACAGAGAGGGTGGGAGATGTATCTGAAACGACAAGAGATAATTCGTGTGGAGAGCCATGATCGCCAATGCCATGCGGCAGGGCACATGATGATGATGATGATGGTGATGATGATGATGATGATGATGATGACTGGATAGCTAGGTTTGACTAAGCAAGCCTGCTTTCATGGCATAGTTGGGGCTCAGTTTGATTGAGGAAAAACAACAACCAAAAAAGAAAAACCCATTGTGGAATCTGGATGTTCGGAGTCTTTGATAACAGTTTCTCATTAACCCTTTGACTCCCGCACCCTGTCCACCGCCATCCTGCATTATCAACCATGCTAGCAAAGCAAAAACTTAACCCTTTGACTCCCTCAACCTAGGGTGAAGTAGTCAATGGGATAAGTTTTAGCAGTTGGTGAATAGGGTGCGGGAGTCAAAAGGTTAAATCGCCACTGAATCATTGCTTTCTTGTATTACGTACAAGAATGTAAAGCTGTAAAGCTTATTTTGCCATTGGTGTAAGGAGCTGCAACGAAGGTCCGCCACCCCTGTCTGTCTTGGATCGGCTTCTGTATGGTACCCTAGGTGTATGTGGGTCAGGGCCTTGAAGCGGGATGTGTTTTTTGGAACGCTTAGTGTTTCTGTAAAGCTGGTACAAAGTTATGGGATAGCTGTTGATTGAAAACATTTAATAGTTCCCAAGACACAAATGGAAGAAAAGTGGTGAGAAGCCGTGTGCGCGTACACACGCCCCCTTCCATATATATATATACACAGGGGGGTGCAAACGTAGGTATACAGTAAGTATCACATCATTATTATAACGCTTAATTCCGTTCTCGACTAGAGGAGTGTGTGAATACCGACGGCAAGCAGAGTATCTGAGGGATTAAGGCTGTGCTTGTTATTATATGTATATGCAATATTCATTTGTTTGTATAATAAGTGCAATGAGTATTG
>CM060310.1:47271227-47273727 GCA_030674185.1 Monoplex corrugatus
ATCGACGCAACGACTATTATTTCTTTGTGTTGTGTGTTGTGTGTGTGTGTGTGTGTGTGTGTGTGTGTGTGTGTGTGTGTGAAGTCCTTAGACGAGATTGCCCATTTCAGCATGCGTCAAGATTAAATTGTTTCCATTCAAAACATTTAATTTCAATTTGGTTGATTGAACAATCAAGGAGAGAAAGGGTCCGGAGAGAGAGAGAGAGGTCTCAACGCTTTTAACCAGCTCTTTATATGAAAAAAAAAGATGTGATGTTTGATTCTTTTTATCGGCAGAATTGATTCTGCGACGAAATATAAAACAGCCGGACCATTAATCAGCCAAAAGAATGAGAGAAAAAAAGGCGCTTGTTTTTTTTTAGAAAGATCGACAGATGTTATTTGAGCACAAAAGACAAAACGAAAAAGTTGTTTTTGAGAGATGGACTGAAATGATTTTACTACGAAAGACATACAAAAGGATGCCAATCGCCATTGGCGCCATCAATTCGTGAAGCAGATTATCGCTTTTCTTTTCTTTTTGGTACTCCTCTCTCTCTCTCTCTCTCTCTCTCTCTCTCTCTCTCTCTCTCTCTCTCTCTCTCTCTCTCTCTCTCTCTCTCTCTCTCTCTCCTCTCTCTCTCTTCCCCCTCCCTGCACAAGTTGTATGTTTTAATATTTAGTCATTTAAATAAAACTCTCTCTCTCTCTCACACACGCACACACGCACACACACACACACACACACACACACACACGCGCACACGCACACACTGTCGCTGTCTGTCTGTCTTCTGTCTGTCTTTCTGTCTGTCTGTCTGTCTCTCTCTCTCTCTCTATATATAATATATATATATATACTCACTCACTCACTCACTCACTCACTCACAAACACATATACATGTATACAGAGAGGAAGAAGTCAACTTAGCTTTGTACGTTTTCTTGTTCAGTTCTAAAATATGTTAGAAAAACAGTCGATTCCCTAAAATAGTTTGTGACTCGTTTACATCCTTGTTTCTTCAAGTTGGTTCTATTAATGTTAGTCCCAAATGAAAACATTGTTTAAGAAAAAGAAAGTGTTATTATTTGCACAGGGCGTTTGAATTACGAAATTGTATTATAGCATTGTCAAACCGTACTAAGGTTTGAACCAAAGTCAAGCACAGCATTGTCAAACTGTACTAAGGTCTGAACCATAATCAAGCACAGCATTGTCAAACTGTACTTAAGGTTTGAACCAAAGTCAAGCACAGCTTTGTCAAAGTGTACTTAAGGTTTGAACCAAAGTCAAGCACAGCTTTGTCAAAGTGTACTAAGGTCTGAACCATAATCAAGCACAGCATTGTCAAACTGTACTAAGGTCTGAACCATAATCAAGCACAGCATTGTCAAACTGTACTAAGGTCTGAACCATAATCAAGCACAGCATTGTCAAACTGTACTTAAGGTTTGAACCATAATCAAGCACAGCATTGTCAAACTGTACTAAGGTCTGAACCATAATCAAGCACAGCATTGTCAAACTGTACTTAAGGTTTGAACCATAATCAAGCACAGCATTGTCAAACTGTACTTAAGGTTTGAACCATAATCAAGCACAGCATTGTCAAACTGTACTTAAGGTCTGAACCATAATCAAGCACAGCATTGTCAAACTGTACTAAGGTCTGAACCATAATCAAGCACAGCATTGTCAAACTGTACTAAGGTCTGAACCATAATCAAGCACAGCATTGTCAAACTGTACTAAGGTCTGAACCATAATCAAGCACAGCATTGTCAAACTGTACTAAGGTCTGAACCATAATCAAGCACAGCATTGTCAAACTGTACTAAGGTCTGAACCATAATCAAGCACAGCATTGTCAAACTGCACTAAGGTCTGAACCAAAAATCAGGCACAGCATTGTCAAACTGTACTAGGTCTGAACCAAAAATCAAGCATAACATTGTCAAACCGTACTAGGTCTGAACCAAAAACCAAGCATAACATTGTCAAACCGTACTAGGTCTGAACCAAAATCAGGCATAGCATTGTTAAGCTGTGCTAAGGTCTGAATTCAGAATCAAACCAAGACAAACCCTCCCTGGAACTAACCGTACCCAGCTGCTCCACAGCCACAAACAAAGCGCCAAGTCACAGACATTACCTGGTAGTTGACAAAACAAGACAGTGTTATTCACTTCTCACCTTCCTCCCACGTATAGGTACACACATAACGTAAAACAACAGTAGAGAACACAATGTTATGAAAGCATGTAATTATCACTAACAATATCAAAGCTTCAGGTCAGAAATCATGATTGAAGACTAACGTCCAGATAACTTGTCTAGAATTACCAGTGCGACTAAAAAGTTAAAAAAAAAAAAATTAGCACCGGTACACTCTTTACAGCGGAAAGTACACACTTTATGACTATGTATATTAATCTGCGTCCTCAGCAGCCCACGTTTAGTCACCAGGACACAGTCGATGTAGTGGCATTGGTATATTCTCACAAGGACAATATATCGC
>CM060310.1:47281227-47376227 GCA_030674185.1 Monoplex corrugatus
ACACAACACAAGGACTGAAGGATATTGTTCTGTATTGTGATGCTCTTGTCCACCGGAAATGCTCGATTGTCCTATTCCTTTTTGTCTGACACCATTGTTCCATTTGGTATGTATGACTGAGGGAAAAATGGACGGGTAGTAAGTGATTTTGTAATACGTATAATTCGTTTTACTGTCACACTACTCGATTCTTCATTATTTATTGGAGTTGTACTGTACACGTATTCTAGTCTACAGACGGAGCTTGACTGTACTGGTATTTCCTTTGTATGGAGCACCACTACTCGACTGTAAGTGAGGAAGAAATACCAAGATTTAGGGGAGAGAGTTTTGTAATGTCTATCGTTAATGATCGGTTGCCTGTTATTGTTATATTGCACTAGCGCTGGATTGTGTACAAGTAAACAACAGCATTAGTAATAAAAAATAAAGATAATAATGATAAGAATAACTTTAAAAAAAAGTGGCACTGCCTGTAGTTTGTAATTTATCTTAGATTAATCGCGCTTCATCCAATCTGCCATCTGTTGGGCTGACAGATTACGAGAGCATGCACAAAACACCCACTGTATTGGGCAGGTCTTGATGTGGAAGAGGGGAAGGGGACCAGGTTCTGTGAAACACTGAGCGGACAACACCAGACGATTGGAGCATTAACCATTTGACTCCTACACTCTGTCCACCAACAGCAAAAACTCAACCTTTTGACTCCTTCACCCTATCACCAGCTTCCTGCAGGAAGCTGGTGGATAGAGTGAGGGAGTCAAAGGGTTAAGCTTTTGCTTTTAGCTTAGTTGACAATGCAGGATGCTGGTGGACAGGGTGCAGGAGTCGAAGGGTTAATGGGCAGCAGATAGGCCTGTTTTAATATTGTAGACTGGGATTCAACTCCAGATAGTAGATCTGTTTTACAAGAGCTAGCACGCCTGCTGGGTATAGAATACTGAGAAGTGTCTGTTGCGTGTTTCAGTATCTCCTCAAAGAAGTGACCAGGAGACTGCTTGATATCGAGTTTGTTTCCCTGTCATACATTGGATTTACACGTGAGTACCGTCACTTGGGCGTTGCCTGTTTTTCAGTGCTTCTGTCTTGTCTTTCGTCATTTCTTTTTCTCCTTCCTTCTCTTCTCCTTATTTTCTCTGTCTTTATGTCTCTTTCTCTGTCTCTCTGTCTGTGTTTGTCTCTCACTTTCTGTCTCTCTCTTATTTTCTGTCTCTGTTTTTCTCCATCCCCTCTTTGTCTCTGTCTCTGGTCTGTCTCTCTGTCTCTGTCTCTCTCTCACCCATACCTCAGTTTCTCAGTACTATTAATAATGCAACATATTCCAGTTTTTTGATGATTTGATGCCTTTATGCTTTTATTGTTCATTTGTATTGACATAGATAGATTTTTATGAGCATTGTTGTGCATTTATGTTAGTGTAGGCCCTCTGTGGACGAGGGCTAGATGTAAAAAAAACAAACAACTATATCAGTGCCCATAAATGCAGCTACGCTCGAAAAATATAAATGTGTTCTTCGTGTTCTTTTCTCTTTCCCTCTCCCTCTTCATGCCTCCATCTTACCCCTTCTCTTTTCTTTTGTTTATGTACGTTCCCTCTCCTTCTTCATACCTCCATCTTACCCTAACCCTTCTCTTTTGTTTTGTTCGTGTACGTGTTGTGTGTGTAGTGTGTGTGTGTGTGTGTGTGTGTAGTGTGTGTGTGTGTGTGTGTGTGTGTGTGTGTGTGTGTGTGGTGTGTGTGTGTGTGTGTGTGTGTGTGTGTGTTGATCGGCTTAATGTTTACTCGTGTGATGTGGATTTGGTTTCAGTGTCTGTGCCGAGTGTTTCCATCACCGTCAACAGTTCAATATTTTCGTCTGAAATGTAGGGTTCAAATTTCTTTGCTGCTTTGTTGATGTGGTTGTTTGTTTGTTGCATGTCATCTTTCTCCTTTCCTTCCTTTCTCCTTTTTCTTTTCTTTTCTTCTCTTTCCTTCTCTCCTCTCCTTTCCTCTTTCTTTTCTCTTCTCCTTCCTCTCCTCTCCTTTCCTCTTTCTTTTCTCTTCCTTCCTCTCCTTTCCTCTTTCTTTTCTCTTTCTTTCCTCTCCTTTCCTTTTCTTTCTCTTCCTTCCTCTCCTTTCCTCTTTCTTTTCTTTTCTCCTTCCTCTCCTCTCCTTTCCTCTTGTCTTTTCTTTTCTCCTTCCTCTTCCTTTCCTCTTGTCTTTTCTTTTCTCTTCCTCTCCTCTTCCTCTTTTCTTTTCTCTTTCCTTTCCTCTTCCTTTCCTCTTCTCTTTTCTTTTCTCCTTCCTTCCTCTCCTTTCCTCTTCTCTTTTCTTTTCTCCTTCCTCTCCTCTCCTTTCCTCTTCTGTCTTCTCTTTCCTCTCCTCTCCTTTCCTCTTCTCTTTTCTCTTCTCCTTCCTCTCCTCTCCTCTTCTCTTTTCTTCTTTCCTTCCTCTCCTCTCTCTTTTCTTTTCTCTTTTCTTCTCCTCTCCTCTTCTCATTTCTCTTTCCTTTCTCTCCTCTCCTCTTCTCATTTTCCTTCTCTTTCCTTTCCTCTCCTTTCCTCTTCTCTTTTCTCTTCTCTTTCCTCTCCTCTCCTTTCCTCTTCTCTTTTCTCTTCTCTTTCCTCTCCTCTCCTTTCCTCTTCTCTTCTCTTTTCTTTTCTATCCTCTCCTCTTCTCTTCTCTCTCTCTCTCTCGTTTTTCTCCCTCCCTCGCTTTCTCTTTTCCCCCTCTCTTTCGGTGAGAGGGTGGGAGGCAGCTTATTTTTCGAAATATAAATCAGTTTGCAGAAACAATCGTATAAGTGTGAGTGCTTCTGTGACTATGTTGACCTTTCATATAAGGAGTAAGAGACAGATAGAGCTTGAGAAGGAAACATTCAAAGACAAAGGAGATGCGAGTTAGATATATGCAGCTGGGAAGAAGAAAAACTCTGTGTGTGTGTGTGTGTGCGTGCGTGTGTGCGTGGTGTGTGTGTGTGTGTGAAGGAGAGGGGGTGGTCAAGATTTTTATTTACGAGGGTAACAGATAAGCGCATGTGTACCCTTTAACATCCATCACTGGCTTAGCAGAAAAAAAAGATGGGGGAAGAAGGGTCTCTCTTAGCAGCTTTTTGTTTTTTTATCGGAGAGGAAAACAGATGGGGGGGGGGGGGGGGCGTATAGAACGGTCGATTTTTCCCCTGTCGGCTGAAGTGAAACAAGTGTGTGTGTAAAGGGGCGAGCGAGAGAGACAGACAGACAGAGACAGACAGACAAACAAACAGAGAGAGAGAGAGAGACAGGCAGAGACAGAAAGGGGAGGGAGAGAGACAGAGATAGACAGGAGAAAAAGAGAGAGAGAGACACACACACAGACTGACAGAGGAGAAAGAGAGCGAGAGAGAGAGAGACAGACGGACAGACATAGAGAGAAACAGACACACACACACACACACACACACACACACACACACACACACACACACACACACGCACACGCGCGCGCACACAAGAGAGAGAGAGAGAGAGATCAATTCAGGCAAGCCAGTAAGCAAAGGAAGAAGCAAGTGTATGAGAATGCCAGACAGCCAGGATTAAAAGTAAACCTGACGTGCATGCCGTTCTCTGGCTCTTGTGACTACATCCTCCTGTCTGTGTGTCCTGGTCTTTGTGTGTGTCTATGTCCCTGGTTGTTGTTGTTGTTGTTGTGCCCCTGTTTGTCTCTGTGTGTCACCGTGTCTGTCTGGTTTTCTGTGTGTATCTCCGGGTTTGTGTTTCTCTGTGTCTGTGGTTTTTCTGTGTCCCAGTATATATATTTGTGATCGTGTGTCCCTGTGTCTGTATATGTTTGTTCTGCGTTCCCCTGTGTGTATGTCTTCTGTATGTCCCTTCGGTGTCCCTGTTTCTGTCTGTGGTCCGGTGTGTCCCAGTCTCTGTGTATGTCTTCTGTGTGTCCCAATCTCTGTGTATGTCTTCTGTTCTGTGTGTCCCAGTCTCTGTATGTCTTCTGTTCTGTGTGTCCCAATCTCTGTGTATGTCTTCTGTTCAGTGTGTCCCAGTCTCTGTGTATGTCTTTTGTGTGTCCCCATCTTTTTGTGTTATTGTTTCTTCTGTTCTGTGTGTCCCAATCTCTGTATGTCTTCTGTGTGTCCCAATCTCTGTGTATGTCTTTGTTCTGTGTGTCCCAGTCTCTGTGTATGTCTTCTGTGTGTCCCAATCTCTGTGTATGTCTTCTGTTCTGTGTGTCCCAGTCTCTGTGTATGTCTTCTGTTCTGTGTGTCCCAGTCTCTGTATGTCTTCTGTTCTGTGTGTCCCAATCTTTGTGTATGTCTTCTGTTCTGTGTGTCCCAATCTCTGTGTATGTCTTCTGTTCTGTGTGTCCCAATCTCTGTGTATGTCTTCTGTTCTGTGTGTCCCAATCTCTGTGTATGTCTTCTGTTCTGTGTGTCCCAATCTCTGTCTGTAGGTCTTGTGTGTTCATGTACCTGTATGTCTCTGGTTCTGTTCCTGTCTCTGTGTGTCTTGTTGTGTGTGACCATGTCTTCGTGTCTCCATGTCTCCATGTCTCTGGTTCTGTGCATGGTGTCAAATATCAAGGTACAGGATGACGAAGATGCCATTTCGTTTACCACATTTAGCTCTGAAAGTTTACATTCTCGTCAAAACATATGAAGTGCATGAAAACACTTATATATTCTAAAGGAGAGCGGAGATTTTTGTCTGTGAATTTATTGGTTTATTTGTTTGTTGAATCGATTTATTTGAGAGATAGAGAGAGAGAAGAAAAAAGAAAAGAAAAGAGAAGAGAGAGAGATTGATTGAGATTGATTGATTGATCGATTGTTTGATTGATTGATTGATACTACCACATACTATTCAGACACAGCTTACAGCAGCACACAAAATGGAGCGTGCCCGCACACTACATCTGTGTATGTAGTCTGCAACTTGCTACTTTTGTTTTGGGTCACAATCGGCACGGGGAAGGAATGAGTGGGTGTGGCAACGGGGAAAGAAAATTTGAATGATGGGAGAGAAGGAAAAAAAAGGAATTGAGAGTGTCGGGATGCTGGAGAAAAACAAACATGCACACGCAAGCACGCGTACGCTCATCAGACAGACAGACAGACACACACACAGACACACACACACACACACACACACACACACACACACACACACACACACACACACACACACACTCTCTCTCTCTCTCTCTCTCATTCATTCACTCACTCACGCACACACACATACACACGCACACATTCACTCACTTACTCACACACATACACACACACGCACGCACACACACACACATTCACACACACACACACACACTCACACACACACACACACACACACACACACACACACACACACACACACACGAATACACATACACCATACACCCCCCACTCACACACACACATGAACACACTCACACAACACAACACGACACGACACGACACAACACAACACAACACAACACACACAACACACACACACCACAACACACACACAACACACAACACAACACAACACAAACACACACACACACACACCACCACCAACCACCACACCACCACCCCCACCACCACCCCCACACATACACACACACTCACACACATTCACTCACGCACAGAAACCTACACACTTCAGAGAATCTCTATAGATTAGAGCATAAATCAGGATGCATCACTTGTGTTTGACAGTAGGGAAATGCGGCAGAGATGGAAACAGCTGAACCTATCATTATCCAGCCCATGTCGATGGCAGTAAATGCCGTCGATGGCTTGTCGGTTCGCTATTCTCCTTTGACGGGGCAACAGCTTAGGCCAGGGTCAAACTTTCCCTCCTACTGCCAGGTCGTTTGATGTGAGAGGTTATCTGATGGTCGAGACCAGTTTTAGTCTTTTTGGTTTATTGCATTTATGCTGGTGATTTTTGTTCTTGTTGCTGTATAATATTGATAGAGCTTCCAGCTTGGTCTGGGCTGTGTTGTTAATTTGTTTTACAGGGTTCTAAAAATACTGTCGGGAGATATATCAGAAAGTTGGCAAGAAGTAATAAGCAAGCAAACTTTCAATCAAGCAAATAAAACATACTAATGTTTTAACACACACACACACAACACACACACACACACACACACACACACACACACACACACACACACACACACACACACACACACACACACACACACACACACGGCGCTGTACGGATGAATACGAATCAGTTTGCTTTTTGAAAACACACACACACACACACCCCACACACACACACACACACACACACACACACACACACACACACACACACACTCTCTCTCTCTCTCTCTCTCTCTCTCTCTCTCACGCACACGCAACCAAACTTATGTGTTGACATGGGATGGGGAATAGGCGGCAGTTTGAAAAATGAGTGTTTTCCAGATTTAATTAACCTTGAGAGAAGATGGTATATATCTTCTGCGCAAGACCTTTGAAAGTTTCGGAATTGTGCCACTCCGCGGAATTGAGTTTACATCAGCTAGCCACTCAGCACATGCATCAAACGGACGGCTGGACGAGATAAACGTAAAATGGCAAGAAGTAAAGGAAAAAGGTAGGTGGACGTAAATTGGGCACTTTGGTAGAGGCCTTGTCTTGTTATATTGTTGGGAACATGTTGGCAAACAGTGTGTGCGTGTACTGGTTATTTCCCTTCGTTCTGGCTAGCCTGTTTGTTGTGTTTGATGGTTGGTTTCAGTTTCAGCTGTCTTCAAGAAGGCGTTCCAGCGCTCTTGATGATCCATGCATTAACACCAGATATGTCATGTGATGGAACGGCCATGTCATATACGCCTTAAGCCCGCGCATAAACCCTGTGGTGGCGAAGTCTTGACAAACGGTTTATTGTTTCAAAGCTCTTGCTGTGTCTGTTTCCAGCTTTGCAATGCTGGCTGGTAGTTTATAACCTCAAAAGACAGCTTTTGAAGGAGTGGATGTGACTGAGTTATCTCCCAACTGCGGTAACAGTGCACGTGGAAACGCTAAGTTGTGGAAGCAAACAGCGCGCAACACAACAATGCACGGGTATTTAGATCCACATGTTTGTCAACAGAAGCTTATCTTTCAGATTGTTGCAAAATTTCTTCCTGTGTTAGTATGGCTTTGTCCTAGCCCTGACCTCTTTTTTTAGCAGTTCACTGTTGGGAGGGAACAGTAGATTCTTGACCCTTCGCTAAAAATGTGTAATTATTAACACATATTTTCACCTTGATGTGCGACAGCGTCTGGTGTAAAAGCAATGGCTGACCACCTTACGATGAGGATTTTCTGGCATCAGTCGGGTATTTCCTGATATCGTCATTCTTCAGTTCCAGAAGCGTTTGGGTAAGAAGCTGAAAGCGTTAAACCACTACAGCACGGGTGGAAGAGGAGGAAACTAGTATCACTCACATAGAGGGACAACTGTTGCTGCTTGTTTGTGTGAGAACCACGCTGTACCCAAAAATCTGAAAATAACTTACTGTGGCCTCTGGATTTTTGCAGTTGTGGTTTTTCGATAATTCGTCATCCAACAATTCACTGGGGGAAAAAAATGAAGTAAATGTAAATTTCTTCAGATAAGTAAATTTCTTCAAGTATCTAAGTGAAGTAAATAATTTCTTCAGATAGTTAATTCAGCTTACCCGTTTGCCATCATCTTTAAAAAGGAAAAAAAGATAGCCTTCTTGAAAAACTTGACCGCCATTTTCAACTCGTCTGCCAGTGGACACTTCCGATTTTTTAGCACCGGAAAACGTTGCCCAGAACGCCAGACTTACGAAACGCGCAATTGGCTTAAAGGTCAATTAGAACACAATTTCAAACAAGGCACTGTACAGGTAACTGATCATAACTGGTCAGTGTGGAGGTTTGGGGGGTGGGGAGGGGAGGGGAGGTGTTTTGACTGTTCGTGAGCGGGTAGACTAAACAACAATGAAGGTTGGTATCTCACAAGACGATCATATACAAGCTTGGCAAGTACCCCCACAGCCTCATCAATAATTTCGTTCCGCTTCAGTCCAGCCTCTTAATTGCATGCTTCCCAGGGAAGCTCTCTGTTTGCTTCCAACTTTATTCTGAAACAAGCTCATCGCCAGAGAGCGCAGCAGCGCGCGTGCATTTACAGACGTAGGCTTGCGAGCATGCGCGCTGTCATGTTGTTTTTTTTCTGTCCTGGTTATTCTCGCTTTTGTGTGTGTGTGTCTGTTTGACGATTCCCTTTCCCCCTCCCTCTCTGTCTCTTTGTCTCACAGTCTCTGTCTTTGTAGGTCTGCCCCCCTTCTGTCTCTCTCTCTCTCCTTCTCTCCCCCTCCACTCTCTCCACTCTCTCCCCTCCTCTCTCTCTCTCTCTCCCCTCTCTCTGTCTCCACCCATCCCCCCCCCTTCCACTACATGTCAACACCATGTAACTGAGCTACTATCGAGAGAGAATAGGTTCAGGGAGATGGACAGTAAAGACAGAGAGTATGCCTGCGCAATGTAAGTATAAATTTATCAGTCTTGAATTGATTTCCCTGAAATTTTATCTTCTCAAGACTTCGTGTTTCATCATCATCATCATATCATCATCATCATCATCATCATCATCATCATCATCATCATCATCAATGACCTATGATGATGGATTCTTACGATGCACTAACACTGAACCTACATAGAAAAACAGTATTTTCAAACTTCCAAATTATGTGCAAACAGCGTCCTTACATTCGTATATATACTCTTACAGTGCACATGTAGTGGTAAAGCGACAAACGTCAGAATTTATTTAAATGGAAATAGATCACGTTTCTTTTGAAATTCACATGACAAATTATACCATTATTAAAATTCAGATATAAGTAGGGTACGTTTCTTTTGAAATATACTTGACAAATTATACCACTTAAATGTTAGTGGGACATGTTTTGGAAATACACATGACAAATTATACCATTGAAATTAAGTAAGATTCGTTTCGTGTGAAGTACACATTACAAATTACACCGTTAAAATGGTAGGACATTTTTCTTTTGAAATAAACAGGACAGATTATATCATTAACATGGAAACTTGGCGCGTTTCTTTTTTTAAGTCCAAATGACAAGACCAATAGAGTGTAAGCAGACACGTTTTTTTGTTTGAAATATAACAAGAAAGACGTGTTGACAAAAGATAGCAATTAACTGTGGAACAATGCACTGCAAGACCCCCACACCGCCCTCCCCCACTCCCTTAATGTCAATCATTGTTCAATTTGCAAAGGAGGATGTAATTCTTTCTCTCGGTCTGTCAGCACACGCAGGATGTATCGGGTGACAACTCCCCCAATATCTCCCCACCACACAGTAGCCAGTGATTCCCACATGTTCCAACAGGCAGCAGGTGTGGGTTTTGAATTGTATCATGGCATGCTGTGTCCTTGTCTTTGTCTTTGTTAAGTCAGTCTGTCTGTCTGTCTGTGCATCTGACAGTGTACGTCTGTGTCTCTCTGTCCCTATGCCCGTTTCTTTATCTGTCTGTCACTTTGTTTCTGCGTGTGTCTGTGTCTCTCTGTCATTCTCTCTGGGTTTCTGGTAAGATGGTGTTCTCTCTCTCTCTTTCTCTCTCTCTCTCTGTGTTCTATGTGTATCGTGTTCTCTGTGTGGGTGTGTCTTTTTTCTTCTCTGTGTGCGTGCGTCTGTGTGTGCGCAGGCATGCTCTTGTTCGCGCACTCTCGCGCGCGTGTGTGTCCTTTCCTCTCCTTTCTCTTGATTTACAAGATGACACATTTTCCCTCCCCCACCTCCATCTTCCCCTCTCCCACCCCGTCACCCATCTCTTTTTATCCCTCGACTCATTTGCTCGGTTGTTCCTGCTCGATCTTGCTGCAACAGTATCCATTCGATAGTGTTCTGGGTGGGGAGGTGTTTTCTGATTGCGGCACGATAAAAAGTAATTTGACTCGTTTGTTCCGGCCAGCGCCCCGTTGTCCATATGACGAACCTGTTTGAGCTGTCCTCCGCTTTTGATAGATGAGGCGTCTGCGAGGATCAGGTAGCCTTCGTTGACTCTGTAAACTGTCCCTCCCACTGTGTCTTTCAAGGCCACCACCCGCCTGGCTACCCCCCCCCCCTTCTGTGTAAAATCATACCTGCTTCGATGGTGAAACTCTCCTCTCACCCCCCCCCCCCAAACTGTCGTTCAGTATTATCGATATTCCAGTGTTTGCATTATTTTGATATCTGTGGTGTTATATATGGTCCATTTGTGTTAGTGTAGACCCTCTGTGGATAACGTACTTTAGTTGCATTAGTGCAGGTCCCCAATGTATTGTTAGAATGCAGTGTACCTGATACGTGTACAGGATGTAAATGTGCGTGAAGTGTGAATATTACCATGATCTGCATTTTATGTCGCGAAGCTCCCCACTCCTCCCCCTCCCCCTCCCCTGCCGCCCCCTCCCAATCTCTACCATTCCGTCTCCCCCCTCATCTCCTTTGTCCCTCTTGCAAATGCGTGTGTAGCCTGGCTCATTAAATCATCCCGTATTCTTATTCTCTCTCTCTCTCTCTCTCTCTCTCTCTCTCCTCCCTCTCCTCCCCTCTCCTCCTCCCCTCTCCTCCTCCCTTCTTCTTTCCAATAAATATCATTGATATCGTCTCTCTCGAAAAGTAAAGAATAAAGTTCTCTCTCTTCTGTCTCTCTCTCTCTGTGTCTGTCTGTCTCTCTGTGCCTCTCTTTTCTCTCTGTGTCTCGCTGTGCCTCTCTCTGTGTCTGTCTCTCTGTGCCTCTCTCTGTCTCTCTCTGTGTCTCGCGTGCCTCTCGTCTGTGTGTTGTATTCTGTCTGTCTCTCCCTCTCCTCTCCCCTCCCCCTTTTTCTTTCCAATAAAGCATCATTGATATAGTCTCTCTCGAAAAATAAAGAATAAAGTCTCTCTCTCTCTCTCTCTCTCTCTCTCTCTCTCTCTCTCTCTCTCTCTCTCTCTCTCTCTCCCCTTCTCCCTTCTTCTCCCATCCCACTCTCTCTGTGTAATCGTCTCCCTTTCTCCCAGTGCAGCGATAAATTGGAGTCTGTGATTGAATTTGACTTGGGAGTGTTGGCTGATACAGGAAGGAGACACGCGATCCCATCATTCTTACATAACGTCATTGGCCGTGGTAAACGATGAAACGGCCTTGCATCTGTCCCTCTTTCGGACTAGTATTTGGCTGGCGGCTGGTGGCTGTGCTGGCTGTGTGAATTTGAGTGAGTGAGTGAGCGAGGAGAGAGGAGAGAGCTATATATCATGCCGACAGAAAACAGGTAGCCTACAGGGTGATTATTATATAGATGCAATGAGACTCCAGTAACAGAGAGTGAGTGTTGAGTTTGCATCAGCTTAGAACCTCACTTTACATCTGTTTTGTCTTTCTCTGTTTCTGTCTCTCTCTGTCTCTCTATCTGTCTGTCTGTCCCACCACCACCTGTTTCTGTAGATTTGCATTATGATTGTATTATCTATGCACTATCACAAAAAAACGGAGAGACAGGGAGAGAGCGATCTCATGTTAATGTTAAAATTTGGAACTGCTTGCCTTTCACAGTGCGACGCAGTCCGTCCCTTCCTTCATTTAAATCTAATCTCAAAACGTTTCTTTTTCAGCAGTTCATTCGTTAGTGCCAACCTCCTGAATGCCCCTAGCCTGCTTATTTTTTCCCCAAAATGTATTGTGTAGTTCGGTGTGTGTGTGTGTGTGTGTATCCACATGCTTTTGACAAATTGTAAATTGTGAAGCTCTTTGTGCGTGATAAAAGGCGCAAAATATAAATGTCCAGATATTATTATTATTATTATTATTATTATTATATTATTGTTGTTGTTGTTATTATTGTTAGTAGTAGTGGTGGTGGTGGTGTTAGTAGTAGTTATTGTTGTTGTTGTTGTATTACGCATGAATGTGTGCGCACACTCAAAAAGTTTTGTGTAAGTGTGCAGTAAGGATTTATCAGTAGTATGTAAGTAATAATAATAATAATGATAATAATACTAATAATGAACCATTCTTGAGTACCGCTATTCTCTAAATCAATAAGGATTTACCGCCGCACATTATCTGTTTTACATGACAGTGACACAGAATATAATACGTACAGGGCTACATGTCACATATTTGCACATACATCAGAACGCACACATGTATACACGTGTACAAATGAATATCTTATACTAACAGTGTGTAATCATACATATAACTCTGGTTATAAACGTGTACGTACGTGAATGATTACATGTCGCATGATGGCTAGTTAGGAGTAATAATAGCGATTTTTTTTATTACTAATGTTATGTTTATTTCTTTATTACATTGTATTGATATGTGTGCTTAAGTTTCTTTTCCGTTTTCCCTCCTGTTGAGGTAACTGTATATGTTTTGAAACGATTTTAGCCCTGATGTGGCTCTATGCAGTAGGCTGGGCTTTGAATAAAATGACAATAGCATATGCATGTGGGCCAGTCGACGGCATGGTAAGTTTGCAGGTTTCAATGGAAATTGTGTGTTTTTATTATTCAGACTTTAAGAATGCACTGTGTTAGTAAAACAACATGAAAAAAAAAACGATAGCCTCATGTGATCAGTCACAGTTTATGGATTGATTGGGTAATTGGGTGATTTATGAATGTGTTTGTTGATTTTATTTTTAATCTGCTTGTTGGCTTATATATTTTTCTGAAGCAGAAAAAAAAAAAGGGGGGGGGTGAGGGAGGGGATGGCCATGTAGTGGTTGACATGTTGGGAGGATAACTTTTTGGGGTTTGGTTGTTTTTTGTTTATGAGATCAACAAACCCACGTTATCTCAAATTAATAACCTCTCAAAACGACAAGTCGGCAATGATAAAACGATAAAGCCGGAGCTCCTTGCCATCCCTTCAGCCAAACCATCACCTCCGCGCGTGCACTCTCTCACTCTCTCTCTCTCTCTCTCCCTCTCTCTCTCTCTCTCTCCTCTCTCTCTCTCTCCCTCCTCTCTCTCTCTCTCGTGTCTCTCTGTGTCTGTATCTATCTCTGTCTCTGTTTCTCTCTCTCTCTGTCTATCTCTCTCTGTCTATCTGATTCTGTCTCTTTCTGTTTCTCTGTCTCTCTCGCTGTCTCTTTCTCCTGTCTGTCTGTCTCTCTCTTTCTCCTCTGTCTCTGTCTCTGTCGCTCTCTTTCTCCTCTGTCTCTGTCTGTCTGCCTGTCTCTCTCTCTCTCTCTCTCTCTCTCTCTCTCTCTCTCTCTCTCTCCTCTGCCTCTGTCTTTCTCTCTCTCCCCCCTCCCTCTCTCCCCCTCCCGCCTCTCTGTCTCTGTCTGTCTGTCTCTCTCTAACTCCAAAACGTTTCTATTGAGAACGTACGTTTCTGGAACGCACACGCCTCACAGGCGAATTGATTCACACACATAGACAGACATACGCAGTAAGTGATACAGAAGAGGGAAGAAGCAGGATCCTCAAGGTCTAGCCTCCCCCACCCCACCCCCACCCCACCCCACCCGACCCTCTCGTCCTGCTGTCTTTTATCTCTTCATCAAACGGCTCATTGGGCTTGGGCGGGGACTTTTTTTTCTTCTTCAAGGGATTGGAATCACAGGGAAGGTCACCTTCAGTCAACCGTGATTATCCTTTCTCCCCCATCTTTGTTGCCCGTCCTGCTGGGAACGAGGTTTTGTTTTTTCACTTGCCTGCCTTGATTGCTCCGTGATGCCGTTTTGATGAGTAGCAATTCGATTTTCATACTTACAGGTGGAGAAAAGGACAAGCTGTAGGAGGAGCGCGGTTTGGCTTGACTGTGCTCATGCGTGTGTATCGATATTTTGTCGGTGACATCCTCCCGATCATTTACCCATCTCTTCTCTGTCTGTCTATCTATCTTTGTCTCTGTCTGTCTGTCTCATTCTCTCTCTCTCTCTCTCTCTCTCTCTCTCTTTCTCTCTCTCTCTCTTTCTCTGTGTCTCTGTCTTTCCGTCTCTCTCCCTCTGTCTCTGTCTCGTCTCTCTTTCTCTGTCTCTCACTCTGTCTCTCACTAGCTCTGTCTTTCTCTGTCTCTCTCTCTCTCTCTCTCTCACTCTGTCTTTCTCTGTCTCTGTCTCCTCTCTCTCCCCTCCCCTGCCTCATTCACGCCCACACACACACTCAACACACACACACACCACGCACGCACGCACGCACGCACGCACACACACACACACACACACACACACACACACACACAAGCAAGCAACTGCTGAGAGCGTCTATGAACTTTTATCATGTCATAGAGAAGTATAATCGCCCACTTCACGGTATCTATGAAGAGGAGAGAGGTAGAATCCACAAGGTCCGAGCACGGCTCCCCTTATTTCTCCATTAGGCGGCTCATTGAGCATGGAACGAGACACTTTTTGTGACTATCTGCATGGTTTCTTTCGGTGGTGGTGTGTGTTTGTGAGAGAGATATAGAGGAGGGAGGGAGAGAGAGCACATGGAGGGCAGTATCAGTCAACCATGCATTCTTTTTCTTTTAATTTTGTGTGTGTCGTACGCGCGCGCGCGGTGTGTGTGGTGTGTGTGTGGAGGGGAAGTTTCATCTCCAGTGTGGATCTTGTTTTCTATTGCCTGTATTGCTGCCCCTGATGCTGTTTTGATGAGTTGAAGTTCGATTTATCAATATACTCAAGGTGTAACAACGAACAGATCGCAGATCGCGGCATGTACGGTTTTGAAGGGTCAAAACAACAACAACAACAACAAAACGCGTGACGAAATGTGGAAGGGACCGTTTTAGTTGGAAGTAGGGGAGAGATAACGATAATAATAATAATAATGATAGTAATGACATCTGTAAGACGCCAAATCTTTGAGAGAGAAAAAAATGAAACCAATGTGCCCACTGTCATCATTCACCAAAGTTTTCACTTACACTAGTTACAGTGACTAGAAATGAAGGGTACACAGTACATGCACACCGGAAAGGGAAGGACAGGAGGGGAGTAGAACGAAAGGGTGGACACATAGAGGGGGAACTCACTGCTGGACAAAAAGGTAGGTCTTCAGGTCAGACTTGATTGAAGACGAAGTGATTGTCGAATAGACAGGGGAACTCGTTCCAGTTGTATGGACCAGACAGAGAAAAGGAGGGGCGACCGACTGTGGAAAGTGTTTATTGAGGAATTTGTGAACAAGTGGTATATCAGAAGAAAAACGAAAGAGGTCGGGCAGGGGTGTACATTCGGAGGTTGTCAAGAGATGAATAGGTGCAGTACCTCTGATACACTTGTAGAGTAATGTATTGATCTTATATGAAATTCTTTGAGAAATAGGCCAGCAGTGCAAAAACTGAAAGGGATAGTGTCTGAAAATGTAGGAGGGATGAATTTAGCTGAAATGTGGGAGAGATGGTTTTAGAGTGACATAAAAGATCAGTGTCAGTATGATTTGTCTTTATGTTTGTGTGTGTGTCTTTGTGTGTGTCTTTGTGTATGTCCGTCACTGTATGTGTATCTCAACGCCTCGTTTAAGAATGACATTGGATCTTTCACAGCTCGTAACAAAACAAGTAGAATGATAGCACACAGATCTAGAGCAGTGTGAGTGAAGAAGAAGAGAGAGGGGGGGGGGGCATATAGCACACAGATCTAGAGCAGTGTGGGTGAAGAAGAGAGAGAGAGGGACGCCAAAGTATCTGGTCCCCCCTCTCTTTGTCTGTCCGTTAGATGGCTCATTTGGCAGTGGAAAATGATTTCTGATCATGGAAGGGAATGCTCACAGGAAGGGAAACTTCAGTCAACCGTGATTATTCTTTTCCCACCGTGTTTTTCAACCCTTTCCCCTCCTCTCCTTGGCAAGGACTTGGTTTGTCTATTGCCTGCATTGCCTACCCCTGATGCTGTATTGATGAGTCGGAATTCGATTTTCATACTTGTGATGGAGAGAGCACAAAAAATGGGAGGTATGGTTTGAATTAACCTCAAGCGAAGAATTCGTATGTGCGTGCGCGTGTCTCTTGTCTTCTCATGTGCGTATGTGTGTGTGTATTACATATATATATATATATATATATTTTATATATATATATATATATATTATATATTATATATATATTATGTATGTATGTGTGTGTGTGTGTGTGTGTGTGTATGTATGCTGCGCACGTAAATGTACCATACTCTCTTCTGATCAGTTAAAACGACCCATTCCCACATGTTGTCCTTAAAAGAAAAGAAAAAAAAAAGACCGAACTCCGACTCATCGGAATGACACGAGGAGTGAAGCAAACAGGAAGAAGACAATTCCACGATTCCAAGAAGGAGAAGAAAATGCTCGCGGTTGACTGAAGCTGTCTCACCATAAAAATGCTGTCCTTGCCCAATGAGCCGTCGTATGGATTGATTTAAAAAAATCTGTTTTTGTGGACTGCATCTCAAACGTGCAATCGAATTACGCTTTTTGTTTGTTTGTTTGTTTGTTTTATATGGCCGGTAGTTTTTTTGGTTTTCGGGATTTTCATTACCCCACCATTAAGGCAGTTATACTCTTTGTTGGTGTGTGTGTGTCTATGTGTCTGTGTGTGTGTGTCATGTGTGTGTGTCTGTGTGTGTTTTCGTATTTCCATAAGCTGCAGAACACAGACATGGCTTATATTGTCTTCAAGGTTCATAGTTCGAGAGCTATCTGCCAAAGTGGTGTATCTTCTTTCTTTTTTCATTTTGTGAGACACCAGACTGGCAGGTAACCCTAAGTTTGATCTTCATCGCGTGCATACATACGATGAGGGTTCAGACATGAGCATCGTCGTCGTCGTCATCATCATCATCATCATCATCATCATCATCATCATCATCATGTGCCCTGCCACATGGCGTTGGCGATCATGGCCCTCCATACGAATCTATCACTTGTCGCTGCAAGTACATCTCCAACCCTCTTTGTCTTCAGCCACCCTGCACGTCCGTCCAATATTTTCTCCCTGGGTCTACGAGGTGTTTTCTTTCCCTTCAGCTTTCCTGTTGTGACCAGGTGCTCTAATTTGTCTTGCCTCATAAAATATCCTATAAATGTTGCATGTCTTTTTCTGATATTCTTTCTTAATGATCTTCTTGTGTCTGCCTCCTTGGAGACTTTCTCGTTTGTTTCCTTTGTTGTCCTCTGAACATTCTTTTTAGAAACCACATATCAGTTGCCTCAATTCTGCTCTGACTTTGTGTCATACCTCATAACTGTACAATAGTATTGGTTTTATATAACACTCAAGAACTCCGATGTTAATTGATAAGCATTTGTTGGTAAGAACTTTTTTCATCTTCTTGAATGCTGTTTTGGCTTGGCTGATTTTGCTGGCTATTTCTGATGTCATCTGCCGTCTGGAAACATGAGTAGGTTTGCATATATGTTCGCCTGGAAGTTTGGAGAGAACTTTAACCTTTGCCACCAGGCGGGGCCCACGCTATTCGAACCCAAGCCTTCAAACTGGACCATCAGGGTCCTGAAACCTCCACTGTCACGCTAGTGTGATGACCAGTAAATGAAGCTGGACCAAGATCTCAGTGAATTATACCTCCCTCTTCCTCACCAACAACAGCTAGTTTGAGTTTTTGTGCTTCTGCTTTGCTTGTCTGCGAGGTGTGGAAGTTCGGCAGACACTGTCACCAGACGTATTGTTGTAAGAGTGGGAAGTGGCGAAGGATGTCTTGGAGTGTATGTGAATAGAGGTGGAGATAAGTAGTCGCGAAAACTGAGAGGAGAGAGCGGGGTGGAAGGTTTTCGCGTTTATCGTTCTGTCGTTGTAAACTTGTTTTGATAGGTCAAGCTGAGATAACTGAAATTTTGTATTGATCCTTAAAATACAAAGAAAAAAAACAGAAAAAAAAACCCCTTAATCCACCGATCTGTCCAAAACCACGTCATCTCCCTCCCCAGTCTCAAAAGAGTGAAAACGGACAAACAGAAACACACACACACACACACACACACACACACACACATACACACACACACACACACACACACACACACACACACACACACACACACACACACACACAGAAGAGAGAGAGAGAGGAGAAGAAGCAACAAATAAGCAAATTGATAAATACATTGATCTATGAACTAGGTATATCTAACCGAATCAGTCAATAAAACTTACTGGGAATGACCAGGTGGTGCTGAGAGTTTCTTTTGTTATTGTCGTCGTTTTTTGTTTTGTTTTGTTTGTTTTTTGTTTTTGTTGTTTGTTTGTATTGTTTGTTTGTTTTTACCCTTTTTTAACCCTCCACTTCTGACAGTTTTGGAGCTATCCCACCAACATAATACACGGCAGAATCAAAAGGTTGATTTAAGGGACGAGTTTTCAGAAAACCCTGAAAAATTGCTAGTCTTGTTACAAGATTTCTGATTCAGATCCATAACCTCTTTCTCCACCGGAAAAGAAGAACGATAGTAAGGGTTTGACTGTCCTGCTATATGGCTTATCGATGCATAAGAAATATGAAGAAGAACTCTGGAAACAATCTTCCGCGTAGTCTGAGAAATGCAAAGCTGTTAGTGATGATAAGGAGTTAAAGATGCGTTTTGCTGAAAGACCAAAAAATACACATTTGACAGAGCGAGGGGATTTGTCGGTGTCAAGAAGGGGTAAACTCATTTCTTTTGCTTTGAAAACGTCAAACGCTTGTTATGGGGGATGGGGGGTGGGGATGGGTGAGAGATGTTGGGGAGGGGGAGAAAGAAAGGAGGACGTGGTTGTTTCTGATTGGGCTAATGTCGGTTTTATCATCTGTATCTAAAGAAAGGGAGAGGGAGGGAGGGGGGTGAAGGATGATGCTGGGTTCAAAAGGAAGGCAGTAGTGGTGGTGGTGGTGGTGGTGGGTGTGTGTGTGTGTGTGTGTGTGTGTGTGTGTGTGTAAAAAACAGTGAGTGAAAGAGAAAACAGATTACAGTAACAGTGATAATTGTTCACAGTGATTTCATGTCTCATTTGACAATTGCTGTGACCGTGATAATTGTTATCAATGACCGTTGTAATTGTTATCTGTAGCCGTAAAAATTATGTGCAAGGATTCCTTACCTGTTTATCATCACCAGATGCAGATATGCAGGTTAAACTACAGGCCCTATTAGCTATCAGAATTTGCCACGGACACAACCCTTTTTATGGCGAATTAGTAACCCGATGATCTACCTTTTTTTAAGTCATAGCACTTAGGGAATTTTTTCATTGTGCTCACCTTTTAAAATATAAAACCTTTTTTGGTCCCACTTTTTCACGCCAACTTAATGGCCACAGAGGATGGTCCTAGTCTTTACAATGCGACGGTGATGTGTAACAGGGCTGTACTTTACGCTTACTACCATAATATATCCTGGCGTCAACCAGCCCCGAGAGATACAGACACCTGCGGTGTTGTTCGGACGATTTAAATATCACCCTCAATGACGCATTCTTGAAGTGGATGAGACTCGACTGTGTGGTCCCAATCTTTCCAACGAGTCAGCAGCGCGTTCACCTCTGGGTAGGAGCGGTTGGAGCCGAAGAATCCCACATTGATTTTTGAAGACTGATGGGGATTCGAACCCATAACCTTCTAGTCAGTCTAATCCGTTGCGTTAACCACTACACCACGGCGACTGGTTGATGATGATTTGCTTACTATTACATCAGTCCCTCTGCGCCTAGAGGTCCTGTTGGTCCTGTTCCAAGTTCTTATATATCGATGTTGTTCACACCGACTTTCAACAGAAGAAAAAAAGCTGTAAGTCGTTTTTTGTTTGTGATTCTAAACAAAACAACACACTTCTGTTGATGCTCCTTCTCCTCCTGCCACTTTTACGACCATTACGTCTACTACCTTTATCACTATTGCTACTACTACCACCACCACTACTACTACTATTGCCACCACTACTACTACTATTATTACCACCACTGCTACCACCAACACCACTACTGCTACTACTATTACCACCACTACCACCACCACTACTACTACAGCTACTGTTACCACTGCTTCTACTGCGCCGGACTGTTGTCATCAAAATATTGACCATCAATTGTGTAAATGAATTGCTCTAAATCACTCGCAGAAATGTTTGGATAATACAAATTGATTATGCTAAATCAGTCATTGATTGTTGTTTGACACAATGTTCATACAAACAGATGACGTCTTTCAAATTTTCCACGATTTGATAGATTTGTTTAATGAGCAGTTGTAGCATATTTGCTTTTTTCCCTCTTGTTTGTTCTGACATGAATGGGAATCAGGAGAACATAAGCCTCGGTCCGACGCATAATTGGCAAACTCGTCCTGTCTTGCCTGGTATAGGTCTTAATGTGGGATGAAAGACCGATCCTGGAGCATATATTCTGGAGGCATATATTCTTTCGCAGGTGCAGTGGCAGTCCTGTGGCCTTGGGTTCTGTTTTCGCCAGTCCCTCTTCTGTTAAATAGCAGTTGTCTAGAACATATCTGTGTGATCGTGCTGTGTGTGCACTTCTGTCGCCAGATTAACCCTTTGACCTCAGCACCTTACCCACAAACTGCAAAAACTTAACCCTTTGACTCACTTACTTTGATAGGGTGAGGGAGTCTATGGATTAAGTTTTTGCTTTGCTAGCAAGGTTGTCTAAGCAGGGTGTGGTGGACAGGGTGCTGGAGTCAAAGGGTTAATCTGTTGAAGGCAATGTCTTCCCGGTTGGTGATGTTGATACCACAGCCGATGAAATTGGCCTTCACAGTATCCATTATCGGCCTTCTTTTGTCATGGTATTCTTTCTTCAGCTCTCAGTACAGGAGTATCTTTGGGATGCGCATATCTTCCATACAGATACGTATACGTTACATCACTTAATTAAACCTATCAGCCCAGTAGCGTGACTTGTACACCATGTGTCTGCCACGGTGTGATTTCCGTTCGGACCTTAAGGTATCTTACAAGGATCGGTGAATCTTTGATAGAATACACATCCAGTGTTCAGTGATACACCTCATACGTGCTTAGACGGTTACTTTAGACATGATGCGTGTGTGGAGGGTGTCTCTTCAGAGGCCAGTGCCCACGCCGAGAACTACTGGCTCCTCATAGTCCGTCTGGTGTAACGTTTTCAACCAAGCCGTGAGTTTATCAACTGTCAGCAGGAAAGAAAATAATTAATATGTGCTGCGCTTTGTGAAAGGTAGTCATGAGAGAAATGATTATGTCTACAAATATAGAACAAAAATGGATGAATGAATGAATGAACGATCAACTCAGCTGAGAGAGACACGGGGGGGGGGGGGGGGGGGGGAGAGAGAGGTTGTGCGTATCATGGCTATTTTCATGGGATATGTTCGCGAAAACGCAAATTTCCGCGACTACCCCCTCCCCCCCCCCCCCCCCTCTCTCTCTCTCTTCTCTCTGCGAAAAGAAAAATTCTCCGCTGAGGAAGAACAAATCAAAACCTAAACCAAAACAAAAAAAAAATGTAATGCGTCACGCAGCGGGTTTTAGTTAGTCCCGCAGCGATCAAGTCATTACAGTCTGAGCGAGCGCGCCTCATTCAATACATATCTACGCCCCCCTCAGTCGCTATATCATTGTACCAGAACGGTCGAGCAGTTACACGCACTCTAAACGCAGCGCTTTGAACTCGGTAACCAAGGTGGTCGGTCTCTGTCAGCAGAATTGTAAATCGCAGCGAGAAATTTGACGATTCTGACTGCGTAAACAAATGGAAGTGTTTATGCTATCCACTTTTGGTGTTTTATGCAGCTTTTCAGGCTTTTTTGTCGGTGCTTTCAAAATCTTGAAAATGTTGTCAGGATGATTCAGACTGCACAGATTTTGATACCCATTTATAACAAAGTAAAAGCTGAAGCCCCGAATCAAGTATCCAAGATAACGTCACTCGTCTTGTCCAGCAACGTGACAGGTCTGGCTCCAGCCGGAAATACAGTCAATACGCTCCAGCACAACGATACAGCAACAAATTAAAAAGTGGTCGGTATGGGCAGTTATGCGAATGGAACGAAACTGCAAAGCAGTATTCTGCGTTTTTCCTACATCGTTTAGACATAGACGTTACCCCACCAGTGAGCTGCTGCCATCCCGTCTTCAGGATACCAGGGTCACTCATTGCATGGACACAGCAGAGCCGATATCGACAAAACAATTGCTACTTGGCGCTAAACACATTTGTGCCGGTTTCATTGTTGGTAACGGTGTTGGGCCTGTGTTGTTTCGTATTGATAAAAGTCAGAAAGTGTGATTTTCATTAGCGAGGACAAGTTCAGAATCTTTTTGATCTGTCGAGGGAAAATGATTACAACTGTGTGACTTCATAGCTTACTAAGATGGGTGGATTCTCTGGTGGACACAGAACTTGGCTTGTTGTGATAAATTTTACCTGACGCGTATTTTGACGCTTGGAAGATTTTTGTTGTGTGTGTGTATGTGTGTGTGTGTGTGTGTGCGCGCGCGCGCGCGCACGTGAGAGAAAGAGATAGAATGTGTGTTCGTTCGTTCTTTGATTTAACGTCTTTTCACTATAAGTGATATTAGACGGAGAGTTGTGTGTGTGTGTGTGTGTGTGTGTGTGTGTGTGTGTGTGTGTGTGTGTGTGTGTGTGTGTGTGTGTGTGTGTGTGTTCAGAGAGGTCTCATCAGAGGTCAGCGTCCTCGTAGTTCCTCCGGTTTATTATAACAGATCACGTAGCCATGACACGAGCACTCTGTTCATAAGTATCGAAACAGCATACGGGTGTCAGAATAAGTGAGTTTTATATGGCAGTTTCCCCAACAGCAGGGAGGGAAACCATTCTGTAATGCGCTCAGAGATATCTCTTGGGTAGGAAAGGGGAAGGTGATAGTTTTGCGAGAGACAGGGAATAGAGAACGCATCTAAAATTATGCAAAAACGGACAGACAGGTAGGGGTGGGGGTGGCAGATTGCGTTCTTGACCTGGGGACCCAAATGGATGAGACCGTTGACAGGATGATGGTATGTATGATTGTGGAAAAGTTGGCAGTTTTGCTGTAGTCTTTGTGCAAGTTAGTGGGCCAGGAAAAAATATTTCCCTTTTTGATGACCAGGTTAAATTATTGTGCAGCTCAGGACAGGAAACACATCAGGTTATGACGTAACAAAGGTGACTAAAAAACATTTGATACAGACATGGCCAAAACTTGTTGTGTACACATTGGCCAACCAGCATGACATTGTAGTCCACACGACTGGCTTAGGATAATTTCCGTGTGGCCTTTGGATAGCTTACTGCCATGACTGGTTTAGGATAATTTCCGTGTGGCCTTTGGATAGCTTAATGCGATGACTGGTTTAGGATAATTTCCGTGTGGCCTTTGGATAGCTTACTGCCATGACTGGTTTAGGATAATTTCCGTGTGGCCTTTGGATAGCTTAATGCGATGACTGGTTTAGGATAATTTCCGTGTGGCCTTTGGATAGCTTACTGCCATGACTGGTTTGGGATAATTTCCGTGTGACCTTTGGATAGCTTACTGCCATGAATGGTTTAGGATAATTTCCGTGTGGCCTTTGGATAGCATACTGCCATGACTGGTTTAGGATAATTTCCGTGTGGCCTTTGGATAGCTTATTGCCATGACTGGTTTAGGATGATAATTTACTGCCATGACCGGTTTAGGATGATAATTTACTGCCATGACCGGTTTAGGATGATAATTTACTGCCATGACCGGTTTAGGATGATAATTTACTGTCATGACCAGCTTAGGATGATAATTTACTGCCATGACCGGTTTAGGATGATAATTTACTGCCATAACTGGCTTAGGATGATTTCCGTGTGTCCGTCAGATAGCTTCCCGCCGTCAGTGGATTCTCCGACAATAACGTAACCACTGTGTTGTGATACACCTGATCTGCGTGTCGGCGCCTAATGGGGGTGGGGGTGGATGTTGGGGATAGCACTTCAGAGGTCAGCATCCATGCAGACAAGTACTATCCACACTTGTCTGTGTGGCTGACATTTCCAGTCAGCCCGTGGGTTTCCGAACAAGACAGACATCCAAACAGTTACATAATTATTACATGGCAGTGTCTCATGTATATTACATGGCAGCGTCCCTGTCAGAGTGAGAGAAAATATGTGCTCTGGGAATTTCTCTCAAAGGTAATATTTTAAGAGAAAGGTAAATACGTCTACAACTTTTGAAGGGAAAGTAATTAGAAAAAAAGAATCCGTTTCTCTGAAATCAGTGAATCCCCCTCCCCCCAAAAAACAACAACAAAAAACAAAAATAAAACAAAACAAACAAACAAAAACAACAACAGATTTGACAAAACAGAGTTTGTCTATGATAAATGATACATGTATGACGACAAAGTGATCAGTGTTGCTGTAGTTTTAGGGAGGTCATTGGGGGGGGGGGGGGACGCTCAGAGTATACTTTGTCTCCCGGGGAAAACTTTTATTCATGTGTAGTGTTGAATTTACTGGTACCAGGGGATTCTCTGATACGCACACACACAGCCGGCGTTTTGTGCTAGACCTGACGCCTGTTTTTGGTGTTCGGGAGGATTGGAGGGGTGGTGGTAGTAGGCATTTCCTCAGAGGTGAGGTCATTGTCCATATAGAAAACTGCTGTGGCTTCTCGATTCACGACAGCCTGCATGGCCATGACATTTCAGCCTGCCCATGAGTTTCCAAACGTCAGACAGATATCAGGATCATGTTTCATATCACAAGTCTCCCAGCCTAACGAGAGAAGAAAAATTGGTATGTGACGCGCTTTGGGAGCTGTGTGTCGAAGGCTGTAACTTTTGTGTTGAGAGAAACACAAGGAAGGGAATTGAACTTTGTGTTGCTTGTTTTTCTCCCTTGAACTTTGTGTTGCTTGTTTTTCTATCAGAAAGAATGTATAGAAGTCAAGAGGTTAGCGTTTGTGGCTTCGTTACTTGACAGTTTTGTTGCAAGTCAGCTTAATGCTCGCTTCCTCTAGAGATACGTAAGTGTATTGGGTCTGTCGAGAAAAAGGAAAAACAGTCTCTTTGCATGTTGAGGAATTGAGTCGCAGATGAAACACGTCAAGAGAGGGGAGAAAGAGTGAGATAGTGAGAGTGAGCTACGATTTCTTAAGGCCTTGGCCTCTCAGAAGGGGAATGGCAAAACAACATTTGCACGTTTATACAGACACGAATTATGTTGTATTACAACTGAGAGAGAGAGAGAGATCATTAACCCTTTGACTCCCGCACCCTGTCCACCAGCATCCTGCATTGTCAACCATGCTAGTAAAGCAAAAACTTAACCTTTTGACGCCCTCACCCTATCTACCAGCTCCCAGCAGGAAGATGGTGGATAGGATGAGGGAATCGAAGGTTTTTGTTTTTGCAGTTGGTTGATAGGGTGCGGGGGTCAGAGGGTTAAATAAAACTCATCTCTCCGTTATTAATTTACTTTATTCCCTTAATAGATGGATTCATTTGATAAATACTTACAGCGTGTTAACTATGTATTATATTTCCTTCGCTCGTTTGTTCAGACCTGGTTCGTAGATCAGTAACGTCACAAGCCCCGGCGTAGATAACCCAGAGGGTAATACCAGGCATCTGACTGGCCCAGTTAGTATGACGGACGCCACACGACTGGCTTAGGGTGATTTCCGATTGGCCCCCAGTCCGCTCATAGAAGGGATCAGTGATTGTCTGATAAGACACACAAGTCATTGTGCTGTGATACACCTGACATGTGTTACGGCGCTTTGAGTGAGGGGGATAGTGGAGGGGAGGTGTCTTGTCGAAAAGGTCAGTGCATTGTCTTTTCGGGTCGCGTGACAGAAATACTCGCAGCCAGCACATGAGTTTTAAACGACAGAGTAATTGTTTTATATGGCAGTGTTCCGGTCACTATGAATGGAAATTAATCACTCTGGAAGCTGATTGTCGAAAACACCTGCATTAGCAACCATTGTAACAAAGCAAAAACCCAACCCTTTGACTCCCTCACCCTATCCATCAGCTTTCCGCAGGAAGCTGGTACGGTGGATAGGATGAGGGAGGCAAAGGTTTAAGTTTTTGCAGTTGATAGATAGGGTGCGGGAGTCAAAGGGTTAGATAAGAGAGAGGAAAAATGAAAGAAGGAACAATCTTTGTTGCTTGTCTGGGTTTTCAAAAAGATGCGACAAATGTGATGTTTATGAATACTAAACATCACCGCAGTTTATGACGCAGGTCACTTATGAAATATTCAAAGTATTCTTGTTTTTTTCCTTTGGAAAAGATTATTTTAGCGTGGTTATAAGATAGCTTGCTGGGGTTAGTGGGTTCTCTGTTAGACACGCGACCATACTGTTATGGCGAACTTGACGAGTCTTTTAGCGTTGCTGTAGAGACGAGGGGAGAGAACGGGTGTCACGTCAGAGGTCAGCAGCCATGCAGAGAACTATTCTACTTATTCAGCTCCATGACCGAACGCGTGGCCATGACATTTCCATGTAGCCTGCGCGAGTTTACCAGCGTCAGGCAGACATCAGAACGAATACGTTTTCTATAACAGTGATGCCTGTCAGGGGGAAAGAGAAAAAAATATCGCAGTAAGGGAAATATTGTAAGAAAAAAAAAAGAAGAAATGTTTAAACAAGTTGCAAAGACGAACAGACGAAAGAAAAGACTTTTTGTTCCTTGCTTACAAATCCAAAGGATGTGACAGATGAGAGATAAGCATCAACAAATTCGTGTTTTTGTTCTGTTTTGTTTGTGTTTTTTCCCATTACAGTGGAGTTTTTTTTATGATAAAGCATATGTAACAAAATTCGCCGTTTGATGGCAGTTTCACAACAGTATGATTAGTATAGCATTCTGCAACCATTAGTTAGCAGTTGTTAAAAGATAATAGCATACAGTGGGTTTATATTTTTCCCCATTTGCCCTTCTTATTCCATTAGGCACATATCACCACCTCCACCGTCCCCATGCACACACACACACACACACACACACACACACACACACACACACACACACTTACACACACACACACAAAACTTACACACACACACACACACACACACACACACACACACACACACACACGTGCGCGAGCGCGAAGGGGGAGAGAGAGAGGGAGGATCCCTCATCTGGGAAACCTGTCGTGGTGATGGAAGATACCCTTCCTGCAAACAGGACCTGCAGTTTATCACTGTAATGAATCTTTGGCGTTGGTTGTATTTATTTGTTTATTCGTTGTTTTGTTTTTTTAATATCTTCATGTTTTTACTTTTTTTCTGAAAATTAGTTGCGATTTATTCGTTCTCCTCGTCGGAAGTAGAGATGTCGATCATGAATCACACACTCCGCTCCGTGGAACGAACGAAGACGAACGCACGTACGTGTGTGTGTGTGTGTGTGTGTGTGTGTAAGAGAGAGAGAGGAGAAAGAGAGAGAGTGTGTGTGTATGTGTGCGCGTGTGTGCATGCGCGCACTAGCATGCGTGCATGCGCGCACTAGCATGCGTGCGTGTGTGTGTGTGTGTGTGCGTGCAAGAGAGAGGGGGGAGATGAGGGGAATGGAGGTGGGATACGAGGGGAAGAGAATGAGGAGGAGGACGACTGACATTGATGGTTTATTCATTATGCCGGTCATTGCCCTTCTGTGAAAGGTTACGAATACATAAACACCTGACGGCATGAGAATTGTCCAAAAATAGCTTTTGTTTTTCTTAGGAAATAAACGACACCAAAAAAAATATCAACAAATCGTAATTAAAATGTTTTGTAGAGCTGTTGATACATGAACAAAAAAGATTAACAATATTTTCATGTTATATACCGAAACGACATTGGGGGGAGGGAAGGAGGGAGGGGAGAGAGAGAGAGAGAATTCATGATATGTGTAAGTGTTCACCAGTTTTGAGTCATTGTCTCTTCGTATCCCTAACAGATGAGAGATCTTGAATAAAATATAGAGGAAAGCATCGGAGCGGAGTACAAATTGCCTTGGAACACGCACTTTCGATACCTGGGAATGGTTTTATACCACTTGCTCTTCAGAGGATGTGTGATCAAGAACAAAAAAAGCACACGGATGACCAATTAAGTAGACATCCGGTGATGGACAATTGGATGATGAGTGGGAAGGGGGAGGGGGTGGTAGATGGAGTGGAGGCGAGGAAGAAGTGTGTGCCAGTTCTGTAGCTGTGACCTAAATCTACAGCTATATGATACACAGCTGTGGGCTTAACGTTTTGTTGGTGAACATTTTGTCACTAAAAAAGGAAAGTGTCCAGTTACGAAAATAGAAAAATGACGACAAAAACAACAACAACAAAACAAACAAAGGAACACAAACACCAACAAATGCACCACACGCGCGCGCGCGCGACACACACACACACACACACACACACACACACACACACTCACTCACACATACTCACACACACACACACACACACACACACACACACACACACACACACACACACACAAGCACGCACGCACAAGAGAGTGAGAGAGAGAGGAGAGAGAGAGAGAGAGAGAGAGAGAGAGCAGACCAAACAAAAACAAACAAAAAGAGAAAGAAACTGGGCTCTCGCAGGTCATTCTCATTCCTCCCTGAGGAGCAGTCTGATTTTAAAGGAGACTATCACAGTCACTGCCGTTTTGGTTACTATTTTTGTGCCTCTTACCCCCGCCGTCATAGAACCCTCGGTTTGTTGCAGCAAGTGCTACATGCAAAATATAGACAGTCACGCCTTAGAAACGCGCTGCTGGTTGGTGTCATGGCCAGTCCAGGGTCCGACAGATGAAGGTAGTGAATAAAATAAGGACGGGCGAAAGTGTATGCATCAACGGAGCAGAGCACACGTAGCACTGGAACATGCAGTCCAAAAAGCCGTCCAATTTGGGAAATACAAGAAGAAACACGAGGATGACTCATCATCATCGTGTGGCCTGCCGTATGGCGTTGACGATCATGGCCCTCCTACGAATCTAACCCTTGTCGCTGCAAGTACGTTTCCCACCGTCTCTGTCCTCAGCCACCCTGCAAGTCCGTCCAGTATTTTCTTCTTAGGTCTACCTGGTGTTCTCTTTCCTTCCAGCTTTCCTGTTGTGACTATGTGCTCTATTTTGTCTTGCCTCATAAAATGTCTTATAAATGTTGCTTGTCTTTTCCTAATCTTCTTCATAAGCGTTCTTTTCGCGAGGATGACTAAGCAAGACAATCTATGTCAGGCAGATCGGATGACTTGAGAAAGAAGGAGGGGGGAGGGAGGGAGAGGAGAGAGGAGGAGAGAGAGAGAGAGAGAGAGAGAGAGAGACTTAGATATGGAAAGAGCGCGAGCCGGTTGGACAGCCAGCCTTTTTCCTTCTACTTAGAATTATTTTGCTGCCTTTTTTGTTTGGTTCTTGGTTGTTTTTGTATTGTGCTTTGTGTTACTGTGAAGACCCCAGGTGCATTCAATTCATGGAGCATCCTTCTTGTTCCTCTACTTCTGTGTCTTTCGTTTTTCTTCTTTTTCCTTTCTGTCTCCCCCCCCCCCCCCCTTTTAAAATCTTGTCTTCTTTTCCTTTCCTTTTTTGTTGTTGTTTTGTTTGCTTTTTTGTTGCCTTTTTCCCCTTTTCTTTATTTTTGAGTGTAGTTTTTGTTTTCTCTTTTTCTCCTTAAGCAATTTGGCTGCCTTCTGAAAAAGAAAAAAGAACAATCCCAGTAAATCTTGCACAGTGCCGTTTATTACAGGTAAATCATTTGACTCTGGTTTTGTTTTGTTTTGTTTTGCTTTGTTTTGTAATGAACTCCCCAAAATCGTTAATGAAATGTTCTTTTGGTTTTTCACTACGGGCTGTATTGTTAAAAGTTAAAAATAAACTACTGGCCATTCGACGTGACTTGATACCTGAAATTATAAGCTCAAAAGAAGCCGAAAAATAGCAGGGAAACAGTTGCTCACAGTGTTTTCTTGTTTACAAACGGATGACATAAATGAAGATAAATAAATGAATCAATAATCAGTAGATAAATCAAATGTATAAATAAACAACTATACAGACACACACAGACCATTGATCGATCTAAATTATTTATTTGTTTAAAGGGAGCCTTTATTTATTTATTTTTTTTGGTAATAGAATCCTGATCCAGATTTTTGAGGTCTTCAAAGCGTACATAATTTATCACTTTGAGTTCAGCTAGGTGCATTAGCACCGACAGTAAAGAAGGAAACTACGGCAATGTGTGGCAAACCCTTCTTGTTTTAACCCTTTTACTGTCGTGCAGGCGGCTGGTTCTTTTGATAGAGCCGTGATCTCAAGATCAGATATTTCGAGTTCAGTCTCATCTGGCAACATTAACTACTGGACTGTTCGCTGCCCATATTAATGTTTCCATCATTCTGGCGGTATCAGCTAGTCTTTCATGGGTCCCTTCTTCACCTCCTCCACGCCCCCTATTTCAAGACCTTGACAGCGCTTAATGTTTTGTTCAGGCTCAGGCACTGGATCCCTCGAAGCCAAAAATGGAACAGAGGTCGCCAGAGAACCAGATGGCGAGACGATCTAGAAAAGTTCGACAAACAGTGGACCAGAACAGCAGTTAACCGGCAACAGTGGCGTGCGAAGAGGAAGGCTTATGTCCAACAACGGACGAAAACAAGCTGAAGTGAGTGAGTCTGCCAGAGAATTGCTGGTAGATTTGGGTGGAGCGCATCTGGAATTGTCCGAGTGCTATGAATATTTCTTGAACGAACTACAGACTGCAGGTTAGCCAACTCCCAGCATCTGCTTCTTCGTGAGGGAAACGGCTGATGGACTTTTTCATCGAGCCGATGGACGACTAGGCATATTGGTCCTTTATCACAGGCATGTGGGATACAAGACTTACCTGGAGGCATAATGTTCTTTCGCAGGCGCTGCATGAAGAAAACTCCAGCGGCCTTGAGCTCTGCTTCTGCCTGTCTGTGTTCTGTTGATCAGCAGCTGTTTAAATGTAATTGTCTCTTGCGTGCACTGCTGTCGCCAGTTCACTCAGTTGCGGGCAGTGTCTTCCCAGTTGTTTGGTGTTGATGCCACAGCTGATGAGGTTGGCCTTCAGAGTATCCCAGTCACCAGTGTCTGCACGGGTTTGATCTTAATCCTTTCCGTAGGCTTGGTGCGAACTTGGTGGCACCTATCTCGAGGGAACGGGTTAAAACAAGCCAATCTCCCTGATTCCCTTTTACAAGCTCCCCAGACGTTATGCCTTTGATTGTAGGTTCGATCTGGAGAGGCAAGCTTTCTGATCTCAGGCAGCGTTTTGATGATGCTAGTCCACTTTCAGGTTTATGGTCGCGCGTGCTTTTAGTTTTATGCTGTATGATTATCGGCGGTTCAGGATCTATTGGGGCCGAGAGCGACGATGGGTAGCTTTGATGGCAAACATTTTACAGTGTTTTCCTATTACGTTTAGTGTCCTACTTTGTATCGCGTCCTTTAAAAACGTTGGGAGTTGTGACTGTCATTATTGTTGTGATGATGTTTCATTTGCGGTTGTTGTTTTTTTTCTAGCCAGTGCAAGGGTGCGAGTGTTGTTTTTTTTCCCGTTTTGTTTTTTGTTTGTTTGTTGTTTTCGTTAGGTTGGACTGAACTTTTTCATCTTGGATGTGTATCTTTGTTTCGGGTGTCGTTGTGTTTGTTTAGATCTCTCTCTCTCTCTCTCTCTTCTCTCTCTCCTCTCTCTCTCTCTCTCTCTCTCTCTCTCTCTCTCTTCTCTCTCTCTGTCTCTCCTCTCTCTCTCCTCTTTCTCTCTCCGTCCCTCCTTCTTCTGTCTCTCTCTTCTCTCACGCACCTCTCCCTCTCTCCCGTCCCTCCTTCCCTCTATCTCTGTCATTTCTCTCTCTCCCTCCCTCCCTCCCTCCCTCCCTCTCCTCCCCACCCCCCCGCAAAAGTTTTTGTTTTGTCAGGTCTGTCTGTATCGGTAAGTCTACATTTCAGTCTCTCCGCCTGCTTCCAATCTCTCGATCTCCCTTTCTCTGTCTAAAAGCTTTGTGTGTGTATCTGTAGAATAGCATCGGCGAGTTGGAAAACAATGTTCTTTTCCCTTCCCTTATAATATCTGTTTGGTGAAACGACGCCTTTCTTTCTACTCTCTGTTTCTCCTCCTTCGCCTGCTCTTTCGTTAAACTTGTTTTAAAATCATTTTTCTTGTCTCTCAAAATCTGCATCGAACATTTCACTGTCACTCTTTCCTAAGCCCCCCCCCCCCTCCTCTCTTTCTCTTTATCTGTCTGTAGTCTTTACCTACTCTCTCTTGCTCCACCGCTCCCCTTCCCCCACCGCTCCCTCCTTTCTCGCCGTTTATTTCTGCCTTCATGTTCCTCCCTTTTTCTTTCTTTCAGTAGTAAAAACATGTTGAACAGATATTTTGAAAACAGATTTAGTCTGACGCTTTTTTGTTGAAAAACAAACTTTTCTCTCTCTCTCTCTCTCTCTCTCTCTCTCTCTCTCTCTCTCTCTCTCTCTTTCTCTTCTCTCTCTTCTCTCTCTTTCTCTCTCTCTCTCTCTCTCCCTCTCTCCCTCCCTCCCCCCTCGCTTATTGCCTGGAGAGCTGGTTGTAAAATGTTTTAAATGTTTTGTTCTCTGTCTGTCTGACTGTCTATCTCTCTCTCTCTCTCTCTCTCTCTCTCTCTCTCTCTCTCTCTCTCTCTCTCTCGTGCGAGCGTGCACCTCTCCGAAAAAGTTGAGATCTGCACGACGTTACACAATCTTACGATCTCAGGGTTGTGAGAAAAACAATACTTTTTTCTGGTCTTTTTATCGCCTCGCTTAGACGAAACTAAGATGTACTTTCTTGTTTGTTTTATGCGGATGTGCAGATTAACAACAGGCAATACCAAAGAAGTAAGAGGGAAGCAGGGAGAATTTTTATAATAACAACAGGCAAGTTTAAAAATTGGATTTTAAACAGTGACCCATACTGTAGGAAAACCAAGTATCATTGTCATAGTCTCTCTCTGTTTGCCTGTCTTCCTCCGTTTCTTCCTTTCTCCCACCTTGTCTAACCTAAATCCCTGGCTGTATACAGCCACTACTAGTGGAACGAAATCCCAGCGTGCGGGCTCTTGCGAGGCGCCCTCAGCGAGGCGTACGGTGCTAAGACGGTTTGTGGTCAGCCAGGCAGAAATCATGAAGTGAGATTGGGGAGGGGTAGAGGTGGTAGGCCCACCAATATTGATCTGACCACAGGGAGCCTCTGACGGTGCTGGTCATCGCTGGCCTTCTGTGCCTCGCCAGAGACGTGGGTGAAGATCGTTTATTGTACCAGTGTTTTTGTTGTTGGGATGTGTTATTCGTGATCATCGTTTCGGTTGATTAGTAATAACGGGGATTCTGCGCGTGCGAAGTACAGTTTAGAGCTAAATTTTTTTTACTCCATTGCCTGGTTGGTTTTGAGAGGGAGAGTTACCTTCCATTCTGATTGCACAATTTTGACTCCAGTTTGGAGAAATGTTTGTGAGCATCTTCCGCTCAAGTTGTGAATGTGTGCCTAACTTTATTCAGCGTTGGAGAAGGTAAAGCAGGTTGAGAGAGGATATGGTATCGATTTCGTGCAGCTGCTCAGAGGGGAGTTTAGATCCCTGCCACCTCGCTTTCCGTACGGCCTCACGGTTACGAGCCATTTTATTATCGTGCTTGATCGACCCCAGCCGTTATTAAGATCGTGCGAAATACATGTCAGATCGACCACTGTGTGTGGTTTGAACTGTCCGGTGTTATCTTCATCACAACGTGTAACAGGTCACTGGCCACCACACTAAGGCATTAACAGCATACAGCAGAACGAGTTACTGATCTCTCTCTTCGTGTCTCTTGATCCGCGGACCTGGCGGGGACAGGGCCTGCCTGGACCTCTCTAATGGACCGTCAACACTTTGTGACAACACGCTTCACAGATCAGTGGCTGTGTCGCTGCACCTTTTGTTGTGGGGGGACCTCCGGGGTTTATCTCCGGCCGCTTCGTTAGAGCATAGACCCAGAGGGGAATGGACCAGCCAGTCACCTTTGCTTTCCACGGTTGTTTTGATTTCAGTTAAAAACTTTTATCGTCAGATTCAGCAGCAGGAGCGATTTCTCCAAGATGCCTGTTTAAGGTCTTCAGCATCACTTGGCAAGATCGAATGTCCAAATTTAAGATTCTAAAGGAATGTGGCATTTCAAGTATAGAGTGTCGACTGAACGAATCCGGCTTCGTTGGACAGGGCATGTTTTATGGGAAACGACTGCACCCCCAATGATGCTTCTGTTTACAGAGCTGAAGAGAAAACACCACGATCAGGGAAGACCAGTAAAGCCATACTTGGACACTCTAAAAGTCAGCCTCACCAGCAGATAAACAGCAACACCAGCTGGGAAAACTGTCCACAATAGAGCGAGCTGACGACAGCAGGGCAGAATCACAATTGAACAGCTGCTTTTCAGCAGAACAGGAACCGGCAGAATCCAAGGCCGCAGGACCCATTCCCATACATTGCCTGTGGGAGAACGTGTGCCTTTGGGTTAAGTCTTGTGTCCCACATGAAGACCCACATCAGGTGATTAGGACCAGTATACCTGCTTATTTGATCTAAGGAGAGTCCGTCATTATCATCCATCAATGCTATTTCCACGCTGTCACAGTGGTCTTGTATTGAGCAAATTCCCTTTATGGCAGGCTTGATTTCAGTTCAGTTTTGCCCAGAACCTTGTGGCAGCTCGCGGATTATTCCTTATGCGCCACGTCATGGACAATAAAAATAAATCGTATAGAAAATGGTGCCAGGTGATGGAATGATTAATAACATTCACGGCAAATGTCATTGGCCCGTGTGTGGGAGGTCATGAGGTTCTGTGCTTTTTGTATTGTCTGTTCTTTTACATATATAATTATTGATACGTACTTTTAATTGTTTCTCTGCCGTGCAAGCTTTCTGTTATATCCTACAAAAATTGCTGGGAATGCTGTCATCTTGGCTAAATAATATTCCAGCAAATGTCAGTCCACTAGATTGGGTTACCAATACGTTACCAATCCTGCGCTAACAGTAACCCTGCGCTAACAGTTACCTTCCGACCGCTGAAAGTTCAACTGTCAGCTCCTAACAGTGGTGGCTTTGCACTGAGTGAACGCCATCCTGTAGTACACAAGCACACATCACCTGAACTGGTTAGGTCATTGGAGTTTAACTTAGTCGGGGGTTTATTCAGGAGGAATTGATCGCACTTGGTCTATTACTTATGCGCTCTACCCAAAGCTGACAGTAATTATCAGGCAGGCCTATCGAGTCTACGCAAAACCGTACGCGCTGGCAAAGTCTTGAAACGGGGGAGGGACGAAAACGGGACTTTACGAAACACTGAGCTGATGTCACCAGAACGATTGGAGGGCTGTATAAATGGCCAGCAAATATGCCAGTTTTTATGTTTCAGGTTGGGACTGAACCTGAGACATTAGATCTAAAGACTACGGCTTTTTCAACTGAGCCAGTCAGTCTGCCTGTTATTAAATTTCAGATTTAGTTAATCTGAGCAGTGGTGTCTTATTGGCCGTTGTGCAAACTATGTCACGCGTTTCTTCCGATACTGCAGCTTTCAGAAGCAATGCATTTCTTCATAGGGAATTGTTTGTTCTTTCTTTTTAGGGTCCTCGGTCAGGAGCCGATTGGTCAGCGAGGACGTCGTCTGGGGAAAACAGTGGCGTGAACCGCCTTAATGACTTGCCTTGTTCAGGTACCAGAAGTTAGTTCCAGTTTCGCTGTGGAGTTAGACAAGGTCGTTTTGTTGTTCTATTGAGAAAGACTGTTAGTGTGTTACTCTGGGAGTTCTTAACGGATCTGATTAGATTTTGTACTGGGTTAGTCGTGTTTGACCGGACATAGAAACTAGTTTGTAGTGTTCATGTTGTAGTGGTTGGTTATTGCTATTGTTGCTGAATACGTAATGAAAATAAAAGGAAAGAAAAGATAACTCAGTTTGCAACAAAGATGTCGCATTCAAAGAGTAAATAGAATTAAAATCATTTTATGTTACCGATAGCAAAGATCAGGTGAAAATGATCGTGAAATTGTTTCTTTTGCGTTTGTAAGTCGTAGCTTCTGCGTGTCCTAATTAAGGATGGGTTGTCACGTATATGACCGTATTTTGTTTGTTGTTTGTTTTTGTTTACTTATTTTGTTGCTTGTTTGTTTGCTTGTTTATTTATATTTAGTTATTTTGTTGCTTGTTTGTTTGCTTGTTTATTCATGTTTAGTTATTTTGTTGCTTATTTGTTAGTTATTTTTAATCCCATCAGGTAGGCTGTCATACTCCGATTTCAGGTTCTTCTCCTTTAAGCTTGTGACTGCATAATACTGATACGCATGTCTGAAAATCTAACCACAGACACCAACACCATAATCTGCGTTTGTTGTTGTTAGTACTTACTTCTGCTTTTATTTCCACGGGCTTACAGTTTAAGGTCAACAAAGAATTTTACGCAGAATGACTCTAAACGCACCGGTTTGACGTAGCAGTTTGACTTTTTTAAGCAGACGTTCACCTCTTGGCTGGTGCTCTCTGACATTCTATAGGCTGTCTAGTCTGTTTTTGGTCTAAAAATCGTTGACTGTTTTTGGTTCGCGTGCAGAGACAAACACGCAGTAGAGACGGACATCGATCAGTCGTACTATAAAAGACATAAAGTAAACCACGACAAAGAGCGCACCAGACAGTCTTTCTCCCCCGTCAGGTACATGCAGTCGGTGGATCACTCTGAATTTTCTTTTTGTTATATATTTTTGTCGGTTTTTCTATCTGTCTTTATAGCTGTCTGTCTTCTTTCTGTAATTTTTCTTTCCAGCAGGGAGCTCTCTTTAAATGAGTTGTTTTCATGAATTGCTTTAGGTTTGTTTTGTGTGTGTTTTTCTCCCCTTCGGTCTTTTCTTTTTCTTCACTAAACGTGACCTAAATCCAAACAACCCACCTAACTCAGACTGACAAAAGCTGCACGTGACATATAACTATGACCAAAACGAACCGTCCAACACAATAAATCCTACCAGATACCAGCACTTAGTTATTATATTAACGATTTTTCCCTTCTTCTTGTGTCCAGGAGCCTCACTGGCCGACTAATCCGGATGGGCTGACAGGGTCGGAGGATTATATAGCTGGCTTGACTTACGCCGCGACGACAACATGGCCCCCCAGCACACAGCCACTGACCAACGCCCTACCATTGTCACACATTGCTCCTTCATCGAGGACTGACCCCCAGGCAGCATAACCGGGCTCTCGAGCCACAGCCCCCCACAGCCGAAGACGTCATCGGTGATCTAGCCAGGAACAAAAAACTGCTGATTCTCTGGGCCAGGCTGCGGTAGAGGACCATCACGGTGGGGGAGGTAATCCTGTCAAAGTGGGACCGTCCTCTTCGCTTCTGCAGTCATTGTCTGCCCCTTGTGTCCCAGATCCGATTTGCGGTAAGAGTTATCTTCGTGGTGAAACAGACAGCCCAAAACAAGGACGGCGAAAGTAAAACCTGCGCGACGAAGAATTGTGTGGCAGTGTCTTGTCCCAACGGTAAAGAGTCTGCTTACACATGGATTTAATGTGTAGGGAATCTGTGTGCATATTGCTTGTTTACAACTAAAAAGTTGATGTGTTAGACTGCGGCTTTAAAGATAACCAAAATGAAGGGAAGAAAGCTACGAAGGACATTACTTTTGTCTTCCTTATTGTGTTTACTTTTCTCTCACCTGGCCGAATCAGTAGCCACTGTGACGTACCAGCACCGCGAAGAACAAATCCGCGGCACGTTCGTGGGCAACGTGGAACGAGACATGTTGAAGCAAAAAGAGCTGGACCCTGCGGATGCTGTGAACCTTAAATACACATTATCAGCAACAGGCAGCCCCCATGCCTCTCTCTTCACCATAAACGAAACGAGCAGCACCATCAGGACATCCGAAAAGATTGACAGGGAAACGGTGTGCCCAGGCCAAGTGGAATGTCAGGTCACATTGAGCATCGCCGTGTATAAGCGAGGGGAGGGCAATACTTTGGACCTGTTCAAAGTGTGGTATGCCGTTATCAATATCGTCGACATGAACGACAACTCGCCCACCTTTCCCCAGCCCTTTGTGTCGCTCAGTGTTCCAGAGTCTGTGCCTCCTAATCACATTCTGCGCATTAGCGGGGCTGAGGACAAAGATAAAGGGGACCGGAACTCTGTCCAAGAGTACCGACTATCTCCTCCCAATCCCCTCTTCTACCTCAAAGTGATTCCAAATCCTGACGGATCTTCAGACCTGGGAATCGTCATCAAAGAGCAGCTGGATCGCGAAAAGCAGGAGTTTTACCAGTTGAGGGTGGTGGTGACAGATGGCGGCTATCCGCAAAGGACAGGGTCGTTAACGGTCAACATCACGGTGGCTGATATCAACGACAATCGTCCCACCTTCGTCAGGAGCTCTTACAACGTGTCAGTGAAGGAGAACGTGGCGCCGAACACACCTGTGCTACACGTCTCGGCCACCGACCAGGACGCAGGTCTCAACGGACAGGTCACTTACAGCTTCAGCGCCAGGGTGGCGGAGGAGATCACGAACCGCTTTGAGATGGACTCCAGCACGGGCGTCATCTCTGCCCGTGGTGCCCTGGACTACGAAGACAAGCAGCAGTACCAGTTCCTGGTACAAGCCAAGGACCAGGGCACCCCCCAGCTGTCGGGTGCCACAGTGGTGATCCTGAACGTGGAGGACGTCAACGACAACGCCCCGCAGATCAACATCAACCTGACGCCAGGAGGCAACAACATCTCGGAGGACGAAGCTATGGGCAAGTTCATCGCTCATGTCTCCGTGTCGGATCGTGACTCGGGTCAGAACAGCCTGGTGATCTGCAGCATGCAGAATGATCACTTCATGCTGCAGAAGTTCTATGACCACGCCTACAACATGTATAAGGTACTGCTTAGCTCGCCCTTGGATTACGAGACGACAGCTTCCCACCGTGTGAGCATCACGTGCCGGGATCGGGGTGACCCCGAGTTGGTAAACAGCACGAGCTTCACGGTGAACGTGCGAGACGTGAACGACAATGCCCCAGTGTTCGCCAAGCAGTCTTACACGGCCACGGTCATGGAGAACAAGCTGGATGTGCACGACTTGATGCAGGTGAGATACGGTTGTGGTTGAAATAAACGGTAACGAGAGTGTTGTGTGTTTCTTGTTTATTGCCCGTTTTTCTCTATCTCGTTTGTTGTTTGGTATTTGTATGTGCGGGCCCGACTATTTCTCTGTGTGTGTGTGTGTGTGTGTGTGTGTGTGTGCACGCATGTTTGTGTTTACATGTCAGAGAGAAACATTAAGCAGCTGCTTCTGTCCTCTCCTGGCTGTTTTTCCTTCTTAAAAGAATTTTTCTTCAAGTTTTGACTGATATTGAACCAATGTAAAGCCAGGTATAATGCAAATTTACTTTTTTCTAACTTCTCTTCGCTTTCGTGAATAAAATGAAAGGACAGCTCTTGACAGTTGGTCGTAATCATTACACGGGACTTTAGTATCGTAAGGCCACTTGTCCGTTTTCTTCAACATGACCTATAGTACTAGTGGTGATATATGTGCATTGTTCCGACATTGCAGTGACGCCTACTTCTGACACTAGAGTGCACTATTTAAACCACATATGATCAAAAGAAACATCTAAGTTAACTGACTTGTTTGCATTTTTTCAAGTATCTTAGGGATAATAGCAGAAACGAACCTCGAACATTAACTCGAAATAATAGCGTATATTTCTCAAGTAACTTAAAAGGGGCTGGCTTTCTAAGCTCATAGCCATGTAAACCGAAAAGATGAATTATGTTGTTCAGTATCTTGGCATTATAATGTTTTCAGTTTAGGAATTATAGTGGTTTCAGTTTAGGCATTATAGTGGTTTCAGTTTAGGCATTATAGTGGTTTCAGTTTAGTCATTACAGTGGTTTCTGTTTAGGTATTACAGTGGTTTCAGTTTAGGCATTATAATGGTTTCAGTTTAGGCATTATGGTGGTTTCTGTTTAGGCATTATAATGGTTTCAGTTTAGGCAATATAGTGGTTTCAGTTTAGTCATTACAGTGGTTTCAGTTTTGGCAATATAGTGGTTTCAGTTTAGGTATTACAGTGGTTTCAGTTTAGGCATTATAGTGGTTTCAGTTTAGGTATTACAGTGGTTTCAGTTTAGGCATTATAATGGTTTCAGTTTAGGCATTATAGTGGTTTCTGTTTAGGCATTATAATGGTTTCAGTTTAGGCAATATAGTGGTTTCAATTTAGGCATTATAGTGATTTCAGTTTAGGTATTACAGTGGTTTCAGTTTAGGTATTACAGTGGTTTCAGTTTAGGCATTATAGTGGTTTAAGTTTAGAGATTATAGTGGTTTCAGTTTAGGCAATATAGTGGTTTCAGTTTAGGCATTATAGTGGTTTCAGTTTAGGCATTATAATGGCTTCAGTCTTGGCGTTATAGTGGTTTCAGTTTAGACATTATAGTGGTTTCAGTTTAGGCATTATAGTGGTTTCAGTTTAGGCATTATAGCGGTTTCAGTTTAGGCATTATAATGGTTTCAGTTTAGGCATTATAATGGCTTCAGTCTTGGCGTTATAGTGGTTTCAGTTTAGACATTATAGTGGTTTCAGTTTAGACATTATAGTGGTTTCAGTTTAGACATTATAGTGGTTTCAGTTTAGGCATTATAGTGGTTTCAGTTTAGGCATTATAGCGGTTTCAGTTTAGGCATTATAATGGTTTCAGTTTAGGTATTATAATGGCTTCAGTCTTGGCGTTATAGTGGTTTCAGTTTAGACATTGTAATGGTTTCAGTTTAGGCATTATAGTGGTTTCAGTTTAGGCATTATAGCGGTTTCAGTTTAAGCATTATAGTGGTTTCAGTTTGGGCATTATAGTGGTTTCAGTTTAGGCATTATAGTGGTTTCAGTGTAGGCATAGTGGTTTCAGTGTAGGCATTATAGTGGTTTCAGTGTAGGCATTATAGTGGTTTCAGTTTGGGCATTATAGCGGTTTCAGTTTGGGCATTATAGTGGTTTCAGTTTAGGCATTATAATAGTGTCAGTTTAGGCATTATAGTGGTTTCAGTGTAGGCATTATAGTGGTTTCAGTGTAGGCATTATAGTGTTTCAGTTTGGGCATTATAGCGGTTTCAGTTTGGGCATTATAGTGGTTTCAGTTTAGGCATTATAAAAGTGTCAGTTTAGGCATTATAGTGGTTTCAGTTTAGGCATTATAAAAGTGTCAGTTTAGGCATTATACTGGTTTCAGTTTAGGCATTAGTGTGGTTTCAGTTTAGGCATTATAATAGTGTCAGTTTAGGCATTATAATAGTGTCAGTTTAGGCATTATACTGGTTTCAGTTTAGGCATTAGTGTGGTTTCAGTTTAGGCATTATAATAGTGTCAGTTTAGGCATTATAATAGTGTCAGTTTGGGCATTATAGCGGTTTCAGTTTGGGCATTATAGTGGTTTCAGTTTAGGCATTATAATAGTGTCAGTTTAGGCATTATACTGGTTTCAGTTTAGGCATTATAGTGGTTTCAGTTTAGGCATTATAATAGTGTCAGTTTAGGCATTATAATAGTGTCAGTTTGGGCATTATAGCGGTTTCAGTTTGGGCATTATAGTGGTTTCAGTTTAGGCATTAAAAAGTGTCAGTTTAGGCATTATAGTGGTTTCAGTTTAGGCATTATAAAAGTGTCAGTTTAGGCATTATAGTGGTTTCAGTTTAGGCATTATAAAAGTGTCAGTTTAGGCATTATAGTGGTTTCAGTTTAGGCATTAGTGTGGTTTCAGTTTAGTCTCATTATCATCACGTGCCCTGTCGCGTGGCGTTGGCGATCATGCCCTTCAAACGAATCTATCCCCTGTCGCTGCAAGTATATCTCTCACCCTCTTGTCCCTCAGCCACTCAGCAAGTCTGTCCAATACTTTCTCCCTGGGTCTACCTGGTACTCTTTCCCCCCATGTTTCCTCTTATGATTAGGTGCTCTAATTTCTCTGGCCTTGTAAAGTGTCTTATAAATGTTGCTGTTAAGTCTGTGACATCATGTAACAGGATCATGCGCTGTTCTCTGAAGCATGTAGCTGACTGTGTAACTTGCAATCATTTGACAGATAACGGCCGTTGACTACGACACGGGACCTGCTGGAGAGGTGGACTACGCCCTGGATACCACATCTAACCCTAACACCTCTCGCCTCTTCTCCCTCGACCCAGTCTCTGGCTGGTTGCGGGTTCGATCCCCGCTCAACCGGGAGGAGTACCCTCAGTACACCTTGCAGGTGCTGGCCTTTGACCGGGGCACGCCCAGCATGACGTCATCCGTGTCTGTCGTCATCCGCGTGCTGGACGAGAATGATGAGAAGCCCTACTTTATCAGGTGTGTTTTCTTTGTGTGTGTGTGTGTTTGTGTGTGCGTGCGTGTGTGTATGAGAGAGAGAGAGAGAGAGAGAAATATTGTTTTAAGATGATAAACAGTGATAAGAACGGAGAAAGAACATAAGAAAACGCGTGATCTAGAAACCTTTGGAAACCAGACAAGGCAAAAAAACGTCGTCTGTAAAGTTGGAAATAAGGAGGAGAAAAATATTTCGCATTGTAGAAGGAAAGAATTTAAAGAAATAACAGGTTGTTGCCTTTCTTTCTGGGCTTATCCTAGTCTGATACTAAGTATGGAAGAGATTACGTAGTCTCAATCCAAAATGGATCTCTTATGTCTCTACAGCATCATCACTATCATCCCCGTTCTCATCATCACAGCATTGTGAAAAGTTGTCCCAGACTTTGTGTCCCATTCTCATGGTGACCTCGAGTGTCAGAGGGTTTGGAGTTTTGTGTTGACGAGCCTAAGTGAGCACTTTGGGAATAGTGACAGTCAGTGGCAATACAAAATATAGGCCTGAAAAGAAGAAAAAAAAACCACCACCAACATATATTAGACACTATAATCGTTTCAGAAGAGTTAATGGACTTGAAGAGTATCAGAGTTTATTGGAAAAAGGAGCTTTTGTGATTTAGTGTGTCAAATGTAAGTTTTCTGTATTTTAAGATTTTTAACGTTACTTTACTTTTTGTTGCGCATTTCTTTGAATTATGTCGTTTCATATCTTGTTTATTTTGCTCAACATATTTTGTACATCTTTTTAGGTTTACGCTGTGTTGCATATGTGATGTGCTGGAGACAGTTTTATGCATAGTTCTTCGGTCTTGTCCTCTGTTGCAAGTTGCACGATATTGTAAATGTACCGCGTGGTACTGCTTTGCATAATGTTATATTGGTTTTTATTGTACCGAAACACATAGTCTTTTCTATGTACGTCTTTCTATTGTACCAAACAAAAGCTTCTGATAACGCCGAAATGCAGTCAAAAGTTAGCCAGAGAATGTGCTTTCACGTACATTGCGTCATCTGTTTGGAATTCGCTGCCAGTTGATCTGAGGGATATGCCGCTCCCTTCCCCCTCAGACTCCCCACTCTCCATTGATAACTTTAAGTCAAGTGAATGTTTTCACTGTACACCCAGGCCTTTTGTTTTCCATCAATATATCGTGTAGAGGTTTGTCATCATTCATATACATATATGATCATAACCGTATGTATGCATATATATGGGTTCCACTCTTATTGTTATTTATTCATTTGTGTATGTGTATGAGAGTGCGTATTCTGATATATAAATGTGTGTGTGTGTGATGTGTGTGTGTGTGTGTGTGTGTGTGTGTGTTATCAGTATTTCTGTGTATGTAACGTTGTGTGTCTCATAAACATGTCATGTGTTGCGACTCCAAATGTGTTTTGAGAATAGTGCTATACAAGAGTGATTTCTTCTTCTCTTCTTCTTCTTCTTCTTCTTCTTCTTCTTCTTCTTCTCTTCTTCTTCTTTCTTTCTTCTTCTTCTTCTCGACTTTTTCTCTTCTTCTTCTCGACTTTTTCTCTTCTTCTTCTCGACTTTTTCTCTTCTTCTTGTTGTTGACGTTTTGTCTTCTTCTTCTCGACTTTTTCTCTTCTTCTTCTTGACTTTTTCTCTTCTTGTTGTTGTTGACTTTTTCTCTTCTTCTTCTTCTTCTTCTTCTTCTTCTTCTTCTTCTTCTTCTTCACTTTTCCACTTCTTCCTGTTCTGACTTTTTCTCTTCTTCTTTTACTTCTTCTTCTTCTCGTTATTACTGTCATCATCATTATCATTACCTTTATCATTATTACTGTTAATGTTGTTGTAGTAATGGTACTGTGCTGAAATGTATCGCATTCCATCACGTTTTCTGTTGCTGTATCTAAAACGTCTTGTCTGACCGTACCCACAGGTCTCTGTTTTACTGCTACATTCTGGAGCGGCAGCCGGAAGGTACTCGAGTGGGTAACGTGTCTGCCATCGATGCGGACAGCACACAATACAGTCATATGCGCTTCTCCATCATACAGGGGGTGGGAGATGCCCAGTATTTTGAGATAGACCCAGACACTGGAATTCTCGAGTCCCGCGTCATCTTTGATCGAGAGAAGAGGACAATGTACAGGTCAGTTGGCAGATACGTTTTGTACACACTTGTACAAACTAAAATGCACACCAACGAACGTGCACACACACACACACACACACACACACAGACACACACACACACACACACACAACAACACACACACACACACACACACACACACACAGACAGACAACACACACACACACACACACACACAGACAGACACACACAGACAGACACACACACACACAACACACACACACACACACAACACAACAACACACACACAACACACACACACACAAACACACACACCACACACACACAACACACACACACCACCACACACACAACACACACACACACACACACCGTTCTCGTTTATATATACACAACGTTACCAATCTCACTGTTTCTCAGTCTGTTTCTCTGTTGTGTTTTTTCTCGCTCACTCGTGTATGCGCATCGTCATGTGCAGTTTGTAAACAATGCGAGTTGTACCGTTTAAAAAAAATAAGACAGCGAGCTAGAACTAGGATGTGCAAATGTGAATGTTTGTAAGTTGACTTAGCAGGGATGGACTGAGAGTAACCCTTTCACTCCCGCAGCCTGTCCATAAGCTGCAAAAACTTAACCCTTTCACTTCCTCACCCTCTCCACCAACTTCCTGTAGGAAGCTGGTGGATGGGGTGAGGGAATCAAAGGGTTAAATGCTTCATTATTAACGGGCCAGCTTCATAGAATACAATATTTATACAGGTAACAGTGAAAAGGTTGTTCCTGTATAGAAAGATTATTGAACAGTGGCGGTGGGGGTGGGAGGGAAGTGTGTCACATTTTTATGGTTACATTCCCTGTTCTCTGCTGGCAGAGTTTGTCTTTCGATTAGAAACTTAATTTAACTGCTCGAAGTGAGTGTTTTTGTGTTTGTGAACTCGTATATACGTTTACATATTATACAAATGGAAGAGAGTATTGTATTGTATTCTGACATGCCTGGACATAATCAAAGAACAGAGACCAAGCTTTGTGCAATCTAATAAATGATTTTGGTCTGTGCTTAGGTTGATGGTGAAGGTGGAGGACCCGGAGGTACCTCTTTTCTACGACCTGGCCAACGTGTCAGTGCAGGTGTTGGACGATAATGACAACGTTCCTGTCATCCAGTACCCACGGGAAGGCAACAACTCCATCAATGTGTCCTACATCCTCAGAGAGAGAAGCCTTCTGGCCACAATCAATGCCACAGACCCTGACGAAGGTCTCTTCGGTGAGTTATCCTTCTTCCTCGTGGACGGCGACCCTACTCGTCTGTTCGACCTCAATGAACATGACGGGACCTTACGGCTGGCCCGGACTATCGTTCCCGCTGACGTCAAGGAGTACGTGCTGCAGCTGGAGGTCCGGGATGGCGGGAACCCACCGTCCATAGTGCAGACGGAGTTGTACGTCAACATCGTCACCGGTAACATGACTCTGACAGGAAGCAGTGTTGGTGGTGACAACAACATCGTGATCGTGGTGGTGTTGGTGTGCATCACGGTGGTGCTGGCTCTGGCCGTCCTCATCACCATCTGCCTTATCCGTCGCATTGACCAGGAGAGACAGGCCAAGCGAACCGCTGCCATCTCTAAGGCCGAGGAGGAGAAGATGTTCCGGCTGAAAAACCAAAACGCTGCTTTCTTGAACTTGTCGCCCAATTCTATTACCAGCAGCAACGAGTCCAATTCGTCTGCAGCAGGCAACGGAGGGAGGAATAAAAAGAAAGAAGTGAGTTTTTCCTTGGATGAGGGTGTGGACTCTTTGAACACCAGCTCAGGGTCTGGCAACAATGTCAGTACGTTCAGAAGCACCACGGATAAACATAAAGAGCTGGTAAGTTCTTGGTATTGTTAATTTTTGTTTCTTGCAAAGAACTAATTTTTGATCTTCGCTGTACTGTTTGAGGAATGTGACTGCTGGATTTAAAGCTTTGGTAAAACGGCTTGGTGATAAAAGTCCGTTAACCCCTTTTGCAGTCGAAACAACAGTAAGTAAATGGTCATTGGTATTCACACTGACCATGTGTGCTTGGAACATTTGCATAAGTCACACTAATCTTTAATGCTTTGCACACTGATCTTTAATGTTTTGCGTAATAATAGTTACTCCAAAAATCGTTTGGGAATGCTCAGGCATAGATACATTAAAAGCACTCAAAATACTTTTATTCTTGAAAAAAACCCACCTCTGACATAGCTTTAATTATGCAACATTCTTTTACAAAATTACCTAAAAAGCAGAGATCAATAAACCGTTGTGAACTCAAAGGCTTGGCCTTAAAGCCCTCTGTTGCTGTTCCGTTGAGCTCTGTTCCTATGGTCTCACAGTTTAGAACTATCCCGGTCTTTGAAAAAACCCACCTCTGACATAGCTTTAATTATGCAACATTCTTTTACAAAATTACCTGAAAAGCAGAGAGCAATAAACGGTTATGAACTCGAAATCAGAAAATATTTTCAGAGAGCTAAACAAACTTGTTCAAATCAAAAAGTGAAGAATGTTTAACTCTTAGATGTTGTGTTCTACCCTCTTTCTGATGGGCTTATATCACCAAACAGTTTGATCTTAATGCTCGTGTTTTTGTCAGTTGTGTGCCACGGTGGTGTCTTTGCTGTTCCTCTCTATTTCCTTCTGTTGCTCTAGCATTAGCGGAGTTGTCTTTTCTTTCTGTCTTTGTTGGCCTGCGCACCATCCTTGCCCTTGTGTTTTTGTTTGTTTCAGGCTATTTGTGTAAGCGGCGAGGAAGCTGCCGCGTGAAATATTAGAGTGCTCATGTGTGAATGCCTCGGGCGGTTTATGATCAGTCTTCATACTTTTTATTTCTTTCTGCTTCAAGAGGCCTGTGCTCTGTGCGCTGTTGTTATTCTTTTAATCTTCAGATCTACAGGCTTGACCTTAAAGCCCTCTGTTGCTGTTCCGTTGAGCTCTGTTTATGTGGTCTCACAGTTTAGAACTATCCCGGTCTTTGTCTATCTCTTGTCTCCATCTGCTTGTATGTCTGCCTCTCTGTCACTCTCAGTATTTTCCCACTCCCACCTTTCTGTCTATTCCCTCCCCCCCTCTGTCTGTTTACCCCCTCCCCTTCTGTCTTTCCCTCCCCCTCTCTCACACCCAGTTTCCCCTTCCCCAATCCTTTGTATTTTCTTACTCTCTAGTGTCCATGTGGATTTCTTCCCTTCTGTTTTTGTTTCACTATTCCATTGTCTTCGTTATAACCACTATATTTTAACCCGTAACCGTTGTGGGTGTTGAGAGGGTATGCAGGGTGGGAGGGGGGGGGGCTGACAGAACAGCATCAGGTACAGTCCACCGTCTCTCTGTCTCTTGGAGGCAACAATAAGCAGGTCAGGCATGCGAGTTTGGTCCTGTCTTTGATTTTTGACTCTCGGCTCTGCTTGATGATGATGACAGTGGTGGTAATAGATGATAAAATGTTAATTATAATGTTGATAGTAATGAAAGTTTATATGGTGCAAAATTTAATTTTGATAGTGATAATTGTAGTGATGATAGTAATAGTGATAATGAAGATTTATATGGTGCAACATCTACTACTACAACTAATAATGATGGTAGTGATAACTATAATGATGGTAGTAATAGTGATAATGAAGATTTCCATGGCGCAACATTAATAATGATGGTAATAATTATCATGATAATAGTAGTAGTGATAATGAAGATTGAGATGGTGTGACATCTACTAATAATATTGATAATCATATTTATCATGATATGATGATAGTTATAATGAAAATTCATGTGGTGCAACATCAAATAATGATAATGGTAGTGATGGTTATAATGATGACAGTAATAATGATAATGATTTATATGGTGTAACATATAATAGTGATGATAATAATTATAATGATAATGATGACAGTGATAACGATGATTTATATGGTGCAACATCTAATAATGATAATACTAATAATAATAGTGATAACTATAATGATAGTAACGGTGATAATGAAGTTTTCTATAGTGCGACATCTAATAATAATGATAATAATAATGATAGTGATGATAATTATAATGATGACATTAATAGTGATACTGAATATTTATATGGTGCAACATCTCATAATGATAATGATGATGGTGATGATGATGATGATAATAATAATAATGATAATAATAATAATAAAATGATAGTGAAGATTTCTGTTGTGTAACATCCCGGGAAGCAAGCTCCTAAGCGCTTTGCATTTTACTTTTAGAGAAATTGTTAAACAAGCACAGCATGACATGACAGAACAAGGAAAGAAAACAGCAATATCGTACATGCACGACACGAGAACTCTTTTCCGTTTGAACACATACGCATACGTCCATACACAGACACACACACACACACACACACACACACACACACACACACACACACACACACACACACACACACACACACACACAAAATATTGTAAAAACGTTTTATGTATTTGCGGTGAACAATTCACATTGTATCACTGTTTGTTTTACTGCAGAAAGCTTCGTTATTTTTTACCAAAGATGTTTACACAAGGAAACTATCTTGAAAAGCATTTTAAAGAAGTGATATCAGATCAAGTTCTGTTAGTTAAAATTTCAGAATCATTGGTTCACAGTCCTGTTAATGCGTTACTTTAAGGTTATTATTTTAATTATCATTATCTTATTTTGTTTTGTTTTGCTTTTTATGACGATTTTTCTTTTACATTTGATGTTAGCGTTGTTCTAGTTTCATTTCTCTGATCATCCATATCATTTTTCTAAAGACCTTGCCGGTTCCTTTTAATTTTTTTTTCCGTCTCTTACTCTGTTCCCTTCTTTCCCCTCCTCCCTCCCCCCCCCCCAAAAAAAAAAAAAAAAATTATCCTCCATGCCATTTTTATCCGTCTAATATCACTTATAGTGAAAAGACGTTAAATCAAGGAACGAACACACACACACACACACACACACACACACACACACACACACACACACACACACACACACACACATAGATACATAGATACACACATTATCTCTGTGTCACTCATTCAAACAAACACGCACGCGCACACACACGCACACATGCACGCACACACACATGCACGCGCACGCACGCACACACACACACACACACACACACACACACACACACACACACACACACACACACACACACACACACGCATGTGAACACGCACAGACGGACAGACATACTGAAACACCAAGACAGAGACCCATTCTGACGAAGGCACCCATACATCGACGATGGAAGATAACGTAAATAGCATTTTCTCACACAGCCAATCATACGTGTACAGTACGGACCATAAGGCAAAGAAGAGAGAGAGGAGAAATAGGCGAGACTAATAGTAGCACTAGCATTGTTTGATGAGAAGTTTTTCGTAGACCTGTTAAATAACACGACAGAGATTGCAAGTGACAAACATTGAGAGGGAATCCAGTTCCATTGTTGTGAGAACTACAGAAAGAGAAAGAACATTGGCAGAAAGTCTTCCACTTCCTCTGTCAGCGTTTTCGATGACTTTCTTAAACATACCCTGGAGGATCATGTTGTGTTGGATGACATGCCCCCCCAAACCAGGCAAGCTTGTGTTGTTTCACTGTTGTCAGAACCAGTCCCTTTGGGCCCACCAAGGTGTTGAACAAGATCAGCACCTTCCATCGTTTTCTTTCTTTATGTTGCTAATACGGTATTAGTGCTTTCTTTCTCCTCGGGGTTAACGCTGGCTAAGACACGAGGGTAAACTGACGTCCGCCTGATTACGTTCTATATATGGTGAAGAAAAGCCCAGTGAAGGTCAAAACAAAAGAAAACTGTAACAACTTTTTCTTTTTTTCCCCGCCTTTCAAGCGTATAGCGTAAAAACACACACATACATACACGCACGCACGCACACACACACACGCACACATGCACGCACACACACGCACGCCCACGCACGCACGCACACACACACACACACACACTCTCTCTCTCTCTCCCCCCTTCTCTCTCTCCCTCTCTCTCCTTCTCTTCTTACTCATTTCATGTACGTACTGAACAATGATAGTAATTAGATAATGGTTATTACACATTTACCAGACTGAGTGTGACTCCTACGGAAGCACTAATGTATCACGCACACGTGCGCGCGCGCACACACACACAATCACACACACATGTATACACACACATACACACACACACACACACACACTCACTCACAAGCACATAAACGCACACACACACACACACACCACACACACACACACACACACACACACACACACACTCTCTCTCTCTCTCTCTCTCTCTCTCTCACAAGCACATAAACACACACACGCATTCACACTCGCTCGCAGACGCGCGCTTGCATACATACATCACGATAGACACATTAATGTACATGTATAGATGAATACTTACAAACGACATTTTGCCCTACATACACATATCTTTAGCCAGAAACTTGAACTACAAGAAGGATTACACGAGAGTTAAAGGGGTAAAATCGAAAAGCAGAGAAGGTTTCAACAGTAAAATCTTCTAAACTGTTTATAGCAATTTTTTTGTCCGTTTTTATAGCAATTTTTTTGTCCGTTTTTACTGCTGTGAATGAAAGCTTGTTCCTAGGGTTTGAATTACACGTCTTAGCATGGCGCAAAGTTCCGAAGACACACGTTTTCCTAACAGTTGCACAGGGATGAAGATGTGTCTTATGTTCATGCGAGAAAGGAGACGGGATAGTTTGAAAACTTTCTATTTTATCTTTTTGTAGTGATTCAAAAATGAGCTGGAGATGAACGGGAGGAGGAGGAGGGATATTTTATATACATATATATGTATGTATATATATATATATATATATATATATATATAGTATAGTATATATATATATATATATATAGAGAGAGAGAGAGAGAGAGAGAGAGAGATTTGAAAAAAGAAATGGCCAAACTACACTGAAAATATCCCCTTTCTTGAGAACCCGCATACAGCAGGAAAAGGGACACAATTATGACGAAGACACACACACACACACACACACACACACACACACACACACACACACACACACACACACACACACACACATATATATATATATATATATATATATATATATATATGTGTGGGTGTATACACACACTATATATATATGTGTGTGTGTGTGTATACACACACACACATATATATTGTGTGTGTGTGTGTGTATAAATACATACATATACATATACATATATATGTATATGTATATAATATATATGTATAGACACATATACATTATGTATGTATATACAGATAGAGAGAGAAAGAGAGAGAGAGACATACACACACACACACACTATTACTTTCATTGTTTCATTCAAGTTTCCATAATAATAATTGTTTTGTCCTCAGTGTCTTTTAAACGTGCATTTCCTAAATGCCTTAATATTGTGAAGATGTGGTTTAATGTTGTGAAGATGTTACCCAGTTTGACAAAAATCCGCCGATAAACAGCAGGGACGTTATTACTGAAACATATTTTTCACACTTTGAGTCACACCTGACCTGAATATTTGGATATGACCATTTTACTTGCACATTCTAGACTACGGTTTGACCTGTCGTACAAAGTTTGTATTATACCGTTTACATAGACTAGAAAGATCTTAGCTAACACATTTTCTTTTTCCTCTTCTAGGTCATTATGGTAGATTTTTTTCAGTTTCTGTGTAAATTTTGAATTTTCTTCTTTTCTCTGGTTGTATTTTGATTTGTTTTTATTTACTTGTTTTGCCCTGTACACTCAGGCAACTGTCCCTAGGGGGAGCGCGTTGTAGCAATTCAACATTGCTTTTTTACTGTCTGTGGTTTTCTGTTTACCTTTGAAAGGGAATCATTTTACATAGTTCTTCTACAGATTTTTGTAGTAAGTGAGTGCTAGATTCATAATAATGATACTACTACTACTATTATTAAAAATATTAATAATGATAATAATAGTGATGATAAAATGGTGGTTTGTAAGTGAATGCCAGATTCATAACAATAATAATAATAATGATAATGATAATAATAATGAAATACTTATAAAGAACACAGTTCAGAAAACTACTCAAGGTGCCTTCCAAAAAAAATTGTTAATACACGAAGTAAACAATACTCATTTATAGCTTCGAGATTACGCATTGAATCAGTTTTACACATGTACACACCAAAATTCACCTAGCAAACTGTAACACACACACACACACGTGTATGTGTGTGTGTGTGTGTGTGTGTGTGTGTGTGTGTGTGTGTGTGTGTGTGTTGTATCATATTCGATTTTGTTGAAATTAAACTTGCCTATCTCTACCATTGTGGGTGATTTGCTGAGAAACAAACAAACAAAAAAAGAAACCAAAAAAGACAATGGACATTATCAGCATGGGTTGACATGACGTGGAAATGGAGAGGTTATCTGTTTACATGGCGTCCTCCTACGCCGAGTCGTTTTTAGTTCACTTTTTGCGTGTCGTTTTTCGTGTGGGTGTGTCGATATGTGCATACATGCTTTGTGTCACGCGCCCGCACGCCTGTAGGCCGAAAAAAGATCTACTACTCAAGTATCTTTTCTGTACTGTATAACTTACAGGTTACAGCTTTTATCCTGTGTCATCTCAGTTTTCCTGTAAACAACACACACACACACACACACACACACACACACACACACACACACACACACACACACACACACACACTCTCTCGCTCACTATCTCTCTCCTCCCTCCTCTCTCTCTCCTCCCTCTCTCCCTCTCTTAAACACACAGTCTCTCTCTCGCTGCCTCTCTCTCTTTCTCTCGCTAGCTCGCTCGCTCTCTCTGTGTCTGTCTTTCTCTTTCTCTGTCTCACTCTCTTTGTCACACACACACGCGCGCGAACATTGTGAGCGATATGACTTTAAGGTACAGTAATAGATGAAAATGTCCGATCTGCCTACACCAGCTTCAGGTTTTAATAATAATTACAATATTTATATATAGCGCAAATCTTGACAGATGTCGGCTGAGAGAGAGAGGGGGGGGGGGGGGAGAGGGGGGCAGAAAGAGAGAGGGGGGGTAGGTGGGTGGAGATCTGAACAGAATGTGCTGCATGTATTCTCCAGATCCATTTAATTTTTTAAATGATCATTTTCACTCCATGATGACGGTCTACGTGCTCCTCTTTCTTGATGTCACTTCTTCTTTACATATGCGTGCGTGCGCGCTCGTGTGTGCGTGCGTGTGTGTGTGTATGCATGAGTGTTTGCGCTCGCGCATGTGCTCCGAGAATGAAAACCGTCTTTATGTACACATGATATATTTGGTATTAAAACAATCACAACACAGCTGTTTAAGCAAAAGGTTACTCTGGTAAAGTGGCTTCCATTTTGTGTTGAAGAAAAAAAAATCCAGGTTTCTCTTAAACGATTTCAAATTATAATGATAATTTCTTATTGAAAGTGAAAGTTCAGCTGAACTGTTTGTAAATCTGGATTCCAATTTTACACTATAAATGACAGTGAAAGTTCCGTTTAACTATTTATATATCTGGATTCCATCTTTTAACATTTATAACTTTATGGAATTATCTTCTAATACCAGGTTTTTACACAGGAACAAGCCACACATTGATTCAATATGTTGATCATTTATTACCAGATTAAGTAAACTTGTAGACTTACTGAAAGTAATTTGTGCTGAACTAAAAGACTTTAAAATGCGTACACTTTGAAAAACAAGACAATAACACTAACAAAACACGCTTCCTGGATGTGTTCCATCCATTTCTTCTCTCTCTCTCTGTCTCTATGTCTATCGATCCCCCATTTCAAATTCCTGGAGAAAGATTAGTGTCTCCTAAACATCCGCTTTAACCAATCGAAACATGCAAATTTGATGAAGTCCCGTGATTTCTCGCGGCATTTCAATCCGATTTCCTCCTCCCGAGATCAAAACGTTGGCCTCCAATTTCCGTTCTGTTGGCCTCCAAGACCTCTTCAGCTCCCTCCCCACTCCATCTCTCTCTTTCAGCTCAATATTGCTTACATTCCTACCCCCTTGTTCTTTTCTCTATCCCACTTTATGGCTTCTTCGTCTTTAACTGAACTGGGATCATTCTTACCAGCCGCAATTTCAAGTTAGAGGTTCGCGCCAGTGTATTATCGCTCACTACGATTAGCTTGGAACGTGATCCCGGCTGTTTTTAGGATTTTGCACAATTTCCACGAGTCTTTTTCAAATTTATTGGTGAATTTTGGAACGCATAGGGAATTTTCACGCGTGTAATCATCAGAAGACAAAGGTTCATTGTACCTGACATTTCACGATGAATCCTACTTAAAGGATGATTGTCACACAAGCAGAATCAGTTCTGATTGCAGTGTTTAGCTTGAAGTGAAGAATGCAAAAAAAAGATCCATCATGTTTTTCACGTTCGGTTGAAGGCTCATTGAGTAAATGTGCGTGCGTGTGCGTGTGGTGTGTGTGTGTGTGTGTGTGTGTGTGTGTGTGAGAGAGAGAGAGACAGAGAAATGGTAGGTTTTTCCGAATGCGTGGTGTGTGTGTGTGTATACAACAGTATGTAGTTATTGCTTTTAAATGTACCTGTTTATTGACACGTCAATTTGTTAAACCCAAGGAACCAACCAGGGGCTGAATATCAAAAACCAGTATGTAGGGCCTTGGAACTCAGATACACAAGAAAAAGTATATACGCAGCTATCATCCTACGCGCGCGTACACACAGACAAACACACACACACACACACACACACACACACACACACACACACACACACACACACACAAACACACACACACACACACACACACACACACACACACACACACACACACACACACACCACACATTGCCTATATGTATCTATCTGTCTGTCTGTCTGTCTACCAGTCTATCTATCTGTATGTATGTATGTGTGTCTGTAAGGATACTATTGATACTGCTATATTCTGTGGCTGAATCCTCAGACATTCGTACTTGTTTACTTACCTGTTTTCGCAGCGTGATCGCAGCTACTCTCCTTCATGACAAACCAGAGATAAAGCACTGTTCCATCGATACTGTAGTAGGGAAAAAGAGCTGTATGGAAGCAATGACACTCTCATGACCGCTTACGTAAGGAGAGGATCTGCTCAATGAGGCAGTGAGTGGTTTGTCATTATTTACAGTCACATGCATCGCAAAGCGTCCAGTTTACTTAATCAGTAGCAGTTTTTCAAGCGTGCGCACGCACGTATATTTTGTTTTGGGCATTAAGTTGTTTACAAACAGATGCATATCACGTAGCTGGTTTCAGAGGGGGGGGGGGGGGGGCGTGGCTAGCGGGTGTGTGTGTTTATATTTACGGATGTTTATAAGCCTTTGAGGAGTTAATGTTTGGTGTGAACGAACAATTTTCCTAGAAATCTTACAATCTGTCAAAGTAGAGAGAGAAGCATTGCGGTACGTGGCGCGCGCGCGCACACACACAACACACAGAGACAAGAGGAGAGAGAGAGAGAGAGAGCTCTTTATTAATGTATACAAATTCTTCCACACCAGTTTCTCACTGTAAAACCTACCACAAAGAAACCAAACCTACAAAGCTCTCAGTTGGTCAGCTTGTCAATACCGAAGGGGACAGTCATTGTTTTGTAAAAGTAAAGATTTGGACTTACTGAACAAGTACATCAATAAACCCGCTCCCTGTGGTAAATATCAACACTGTACACGCTCGGATGGGTCACTAAATGCATACAGTCTTGTTTTTATGGCTAGTAGCCTTCACCACAGTTTTCCTAAGTAAAGAAAAGCGCCAATAATTGTCCATTCAACAATAGCCTGCTTGAATTAGAGATTGACCCGTCATCCTGCTGAAATTGGGGATTAATCCTTTCCCTGTTTAAATTACGGATTAATCCGTTCCCAAATCCAAGAACCGGAGATTTTGATAAGCAACTGTTTGGACAACCTGAGGTCACCACTACAGCTACTGTAGATTTAGAAACTCTTTGTTTGGTCTTTAGGGTAAGGAAAGGGACCGTTAGGTGAAAAAAGAAACAAGCGTGGAGAGGAAGGAAGGAGGACTGTAATAAGGAACCTTTAGCGTGTAATGACCAAAGAAAAAGTAGGCTGAGAGGGGAGGAGGGTAGAAGGAACCCTTAAGCTGTTGTGCATAGTCCTTATTAATGTTTTGTCGCAGATTATAAGAGGTGTGGGATGTGTGTAGAAGAAACTCTGACTGTGTTATGCCCAGTACTAAACGTCGAACACTAACAGTAGAGACGTTGTCCCTGTGTACGGTTATTGCACTACAGGTGGAAGTTGTTGTTGGGTGTTTGGTTTAAGGATCTGGTGGGGGATTTTGTGTGATTTGTGCTGTGACTTGTTTAGAGGTGGTAGCTTCCTGTTAATTTTTGGCATTGTTAAATTTCAGAAACTAGATACACTCCGCTCTGACCCCTCTCCAATCCATGCCCACTGGTCTTCACCCCCTCACTTCCACTCTTGCTTTGTCTTGCTTCAGTGACTGACAAATATTAAGTTTATGTAACTCTAATACTTCGTAGAGGACAGTCTGACTCAGAATATTGAACCTCCCCAAACAACTAACCATCAGTGAACTGGTAATCGAATACATTTCAACTTTACTGAATCGACACCGTCACTTTCATTGTGTCTCCAATACCGCTTTTTCATAAAATATTTAACCGCAGTGAGCAATTACTAACCTCACTACTGAACATAATGACTCTCAGAGCGAGTCGGTGAATGAATAATATGCTCTTCATCAGAACAACAGTACTTAACATGAGTATTCTGTATTAGTTCAGACCTCTGTTATATTAAAAAATTGTCGACTATGAGACCCAAGACGGTTTATAATATTCAGAGCCCCGAAAGTGTTAAACAAGATGACAAGAAGGCTAAGGAAATCTGAAAGAAGACCAAGAGAATGCTTATTAAGTCAGAAATATGAACGAAAGAACTCACGTAAGAGTGCCGGTTTCTTTTGTGTGTGTGTGTGTGTGGTTTTTTCCGTCCACTATTTAAATAACAGCGTTTAGTTTGAGATTGAAGTAGAAAATGTGTAATTTCATACTTGCTTATAACAATTGATAATCACTATTGTACCTTGAAAGGGATGTTCCGATCTGATAAACTGCTACACTGTGATTGCAGACGAATGCAGAGACCGGGTTAGCAGCACACAGTACCCCATCAGGCCCAGTACCCGCCTCCCTCACACCCCGGCTGGCCTCGGAAGACACCCCCCACTTGCACCCTGTGCAGGAGGAGGAGGTGAGTGAACACACACGCAAACGCGTTAATAGTATGACATTAGGTTTGAGACTAATAATTTTTCTCACGGTTAACATTTGGATGTAAAATTGATTGTGTTTGCCAAATGAACATACGAAATTGGGTTTGCTACTTCGTGAATGTTCTTTAAAGCTGATTGATAGAAATCGACAAATACACTACTCGTATTAATTGTGGTTATTTACAATATTTTATATATGTGCATGGTTGCCAGAAAGCTAACAAAATAGGAGAAAATGCTGTATCTTTTGTATGCCGAAAGTATGGAAATACTAGTGCTATGCGTTATGTTTTTGTATCCATCTGTCTACCGGTTTACGTTGAAAGAATGTTTCAGAGTTAGGTAAACGTTGTAGAACGTGCATCTCTAAAGTGGTTATCATTTGTCCTTATCCATGGCAGCATTTCACGCTAAAATGATTTTGATGTATTTATCATTCACAAAGATCAGACTTTAAGCTAAGTAAAACAATCATCATGTTATCGATATCACCACATTCCCTTCCATCTAAACGCTGTTCTGATAAGATATCCTGCAGCTTAGTTTCAGACTGAAGTAGAAAACGTGTAATCGCATACCTGCTTATAACTGTCGATAATCACTATTGTACCTTGAAAGGGATGTTCCGATCTGATAAGAGGTAAATAGAGGGGAGTAGGGTGACACGGAAGATGGGTCATCACGTGTATGGTTACTCGCTTCTGTGCCCCCTCTGGCAATTAATTCTTAATGTCACAAGATTGGGTAGCATTGGTAGACGACTCACAGGTGTTCAACTTGACAAAGCCTTGTTCCCGTTACTACAAAAAAGTCCACGGCAGAATCAGAACGAACGGTGCACCAAGCAACAAGCTTGGTCTTTTGTCGATTTTTACCTTTTTTTCCTCCGTTCGGATTAAAGCAAGGTCTGAAACAGTGTGAGTCATTGACCTCAAACCAGGACATTGCATGTTCTTTGACGGAATTCTGATGACGACAGCAATATTTGAAGGAAATGTTCTGGGTGAGGAGAGAATAAAGAGATACGTCATCTATGGAACTTGTTTTTCAGTGCTTTGTGTGTACATTTATGGTGTATGAAGTCTTTCTCTGTTAACTAACACAAGACAGATTCTAATGGACCAGACGCTGGTGGTTTTGCCCTTTCGCCAGCAGGTTTTTCCTATCGATCGGAGAGATTGTGTGTGTGTGTGTGTCTGTCTGTCTGTCTGTGTGTGTGTGTGTGTGTGAGAGAGAGACATGTATTAACAAGATTTTCTCAGCTGTTTCCAACCGACTCATAATCAAAATTTGGGTCAAGAGTGTGAACGAGTGAGGAACTGTGTATGCATATTTTCAAAACCATGGCGCTGGTTTCAATCACATGGCCCAAAACTCACCAAAAATCAGTACAATTTTGAGAAGATGTGTGAATAGAACTTTCTAGGGAATTTTTGTGAGAACATTTTAATTTTGTTTTCACTATTATGACAAATCTATCAAGTATCATTGCCCTTACATCAAGTTTTATCAGTGCCAGCTGTTGTTTCTAAAACATAACAGGTCAGTTCCGACTGTTACTGAAGATCACAGTGACTTTGAGAAATGTAAAATCTGGATTTTTGAAATGACATTTGTAAAGAGAAAACGATATTGTTCGAATGGCTTGACCACCTTGTTATTCTTTTCCTTTGTTTCTACTAGACTAATTTACTGTTTGTTGTTTTACACTGGCTGAAAGTTGTGTGGGAAAAAGTTCTGACTGTGACATTCTGTTCATGTAGTTTTAGTTTTAGTTTCAGTTTTCTATAGATTGTGTATACGCTCTCGACGGTCGTATACACTGACACTGCAAATACCTTGTGATGAACAGTGAATTTATCCAGATTGATCATGGCGTATTCCAAAAGCTTGCATATGCACTCCATGCGCTGGCAAGGTCCTGAGGTTGTATAAGATTTAAGGTTTTAAACTGTCTTTGTATCAGTCTGTCATACGATCAGATTTAGACTATACAGTATACTGCAGTGACACATATATATCTCTACATCTGTAATGCCTTGTTAAACTCCAAACAAACAACCAATTGCAGTGCTTCCTAATTAGCTTATAGGACGTACGTAGGTGTCGATCGTCATCATACAGACCCATGGGTTCCATGTACACTCACAAAGCATCACTTTCCACTGTTATCTCCACCGTCAAAATAGCCCATATCACATATACGGGAATAAATCTACTAGTAACCAAACTTGACTCAAAACCCCAGCCATCCCATGGAACTGGCGGGAGGGTTGGATTTAGGACTTGGGATTCAGAATAAAAAATAACAACAAAAATGTAAACGTAGATTTAAGATCGTAATGTACGCATGCGCGTGCACACAAACATATGTGCGTGAACACTGTCTTAGTCCCCCCCCCCCTCTCTCTCTCTCTCTCTCTGCCTTTATTCCTAGCAGTCATCTCTTGTCTAAGACGTGGTTCATCAGTCACCATTCGTTATTTGTTTTAACGTCTGTTCACGAAAATGCTTTTAGTCAATACAAGAACCTTTTCACTCAGTATCTTTTGTCTAAGAAGCAGTTCATTCATTAGAATGTCAGGAAGTCTTCATTTAAATTAATTCTTTTTTTTTCCACATCGTCATACCCGTACTGTAGCTCACTTAATCACAGTATCTAAAAGCGCGATATTTTGCCAAGATAATGCTTTTTCCCGTATTTTTCAGACTTCGTGCTGCTATAAATCTCAAAATGCTCTTGGAAAGTGCATGAGGTGCTGCTTATGATCAGTGTAGTGCTGTTACATAAATCACTGATTTGTTGTTTTTTGTCTTGCCTGCAAATGTTATTGTATTATCCTAAGTAGTAGTTGTAATTTAGTATGCATTGATCTGGATAACTAGTTGTGAAAATAGCCTTGGGCCATTTGTTCCTTATCCTTCGTGTCATCTTTTGTTGCTTAGTTGTAGTGGAATGGTTTCTTAAAATATCCAATGCACCAAAAAAATATTATTGTTACCTTTCCTGTTAAGCTCTGCCTTCCGTAGATATGCCGAGGGCATTTTCAGTAATACTATCCCCACCTGTTGGAAATTCTGTGCTAAAACTCTACTCTCTTTTGTCACTGATTGTTTGTGCCCTACGTTTTGTTTTCTGTCATTTGTTGCAATTATTTTCTGTCTTGCTTATGCATTCACCTTTATGTACTCAGTAAAGCCTTACACTCATTTTATTAGGATTGACAGTTAGATACATGTATTAAGTGCATTTTGGCCAGTAAGGAGGTGTGGTAATTTAGGCCAGCTTTTATGTAGTGCCCTCAGTTATGTTTACTTTTGCATACAGATTTACAGATTTTGTTTTTAAACACCCCCCCCCCCCCACCTCCAGGCTGGTGATAAATTAGGTAGAATGATCAACGTCAGGGGCATATCCTTAGATTGTTTGCATGAATGTATTGAAATGTGTACTTAATTTTCTATTCTTTTTTGTCCAGTCATCGATGTATTTTGTATGTATTGAGACGGTTATAGCCCAGATATGGCTGTATGCAGTCGGCTGGGCTTTAAACAGTAACGATAATGATATGTTAAGCACTTTTGTAGAGCACTGATTTCAAACATACTGACCTGAGTGTTTGTTACAAATGGCATTTGGTAGGAATAGTATTACTTGTAATCCTTTTTTTCTGACATTGTTTTTCACAGAATGTGATACTGTCATGAAGTACATGTATCTCAAAACACACCCAAGAAAATGTCTGTAAATGCTACTTTTCGTATTCAGGTAACTAATTGGCAGACACTGTCCTGAATATTTGTATATTTGTTGAAAATAGCTTTGGGTCACGAATTGTGTTTACGATATAGGTGCTTTTCCAGTTTTAACCTCAATTTTCTGTTTTTGATGGAGTGGCAGTATGTCTTTTTTTTTTTATAAAAATTTCTGACACGTGCCTGTCTCATATAATTCCTTGTTTTTCTTGGTCTTTGTTTGACGTGCTTTTCTCAGCTTCGTTCTTTTGTTTTCCTTTTTATCCTACCAGCCGTTCGTCTTCTTTATCGTGCTCTGTTGCTGTACTTAGGCTCGTGGCGGCATTAGTGAACAACAAGCTCATAAAATATCAATAGAGCATTCAATCTTGGGAATATTATCTGAACGAACGTCATATATGTTTTGTTTGAAAACCCATCTGCCTATTGTTGGCTTTTTGTACAGCCAGGCACACAAACGACTGTCACGTTACACCATATGATGTTCTTCAGCTCCAGGTTCAGAAACAGTAGTGCGAAACTGAAACTGGAAACAACAATATTACATCGCATATTCCTTCGTTTGAATCTGGTTCAGAAAACCGATACCATCACTGACTTACAAACCAGTAACCGTTACGCGAAAGACGCCATCTTCTGTGTATATCTGAGAGAGAGAGAGAGAGAGCATTGTCATATAATTTCCTTTGCAAAATGCATATGCTCTCAGATTTTTCATTATCGATTTTATCTGTGTAGACAGTGGAAAAAACGGTTTTCACTTACGTAAACATCACTCAGGGTCGAAATAGATAGCCTAATCAATAACTGTAAACAGTTTATTATTAATGTAATATCCCTTTTTATGTTATTTTACCTTTGTAAGCGCCATTCTGTCAATGTATAGACGGCCACATGCACAGCATTACAATAGATTGTTCCTGTGTGTGCGAGTTACATTGTTCCTTTGTGCGTCTTTACAGTAATTCTACAGAACATTTAGATCATAGTAAAATAAGACACAGCTCAGCAGATCTTGTTGTGCCCATTTTCTCCGTTTTGTCTTGTTTTTGTTTGTAGTAGAAGAATGAGTTTGGACAAAGAAGATTGCTCACTTCATACATAGCCTTACAAATCTCACCTTGTCGATTTATATTCCACTTTTTTAACGAAATACATTGCTGGTAATTGCTTGGGGAACATCCATGATGTCTGTTTGTCTGAAGTAGGATTTTTTCTCACAATTAACCCTTATTTCTAGAACTGCCGAATGTATTCTTGGAGTGTGACAAAAGTATTGTGGTTTTTTTTAATTAGTTTTATTGTTATCCGTCTTATGTACAAGAAATTAATTGTTTGATAAACGCACGCATTAATAGTACAATTCTTTTGTGTATGTCTATCTGTGCATTGTTTCTTTGATGGCCGTTTCAGCACTTTTCGCTCCATGCTGAATCATGTGTGTGTAGCTTGGATGATATGTTCTTAACCCTTTGACTCCCGCACCCTATCCATCAGCTGCAAAAACTTGACTCTTTGACTCGCTCACCCTATCCATCAGCTTCCTGCAGGAAGCTGGTGGACAGGGTGAGTGAGTCAAACAGTTTTTTGATAGCATGGTTGAAAATACAAGATGCTGGAGGGCAGGCTGCAGGAGTCAAGGGATTAAAGGGCTGTCCTATGGTCAAAGTGTGCTATGGTAATGAAAAATGAATAGTAAAGGCCTCGCTACTCTCAGGTCAGTTGTTATGGGGCGGTTTCTGCGTCTGTTTTATGCTACTTCTTCAAGCCTTACAAGAGCAGCCTGCCCATTCACAAATATATGGACACGAGGTCACAACAGGCATATTTTTGTAATGTCTCGAGTCAGATTAGAGCCTGGGGACTTCTGCAGTTGGCCAGATGTCTAAATATAGCCTAAAATCATTTTCAATGTAACCAGCATGTAAACCTTACAAAACGTGTATAATTATCTCACTTTTATATCTGAAAAAAAAAACGTGATCCATCAAACAGCTTCATACTTCTTGATATAAGTCTGTTTCGCAGATAGCGCAATAAAATGCATTGTGTCTGTAACTGTGTGTAGTAGGCGATATTATCGAATTATCTCCGACTTTGATCGTTTCTGGTGTTGCCATTAACCGTCTTCTTTTGTTCATGGCATACTAAACGTTTTTCTAATAACGAAGTTTTCTTGCCTCCCAGTTTGAATTGTTGTAAATGGTTACAATTGTAGTATGGTGGCAGCAGCAGTAATGAAAGTGTTATTACAGTTGCTGTTGATGCTGCTGCCATTGTTAAATTGTAGCTGCTGCTGTTGCTGGTTATTTTGTGGATTGGGTTTTACCAGACAGTGTCCTACTTGAAGGGCTGCATTGTATCTAGCAGACTATATTAACGAGCTTCCTCCCTCCATTCTTGTTTGTTATCTGTCTTGCAGATTAATGATTTCAACGATGTCAGCGATAAAGAAAGGTGTGTCTGTGTGTGTGTGTGCATACCCTGTTCTCCTTCTTTCAACGAGTAAATTAACTTGCGTATTTCGTGATCTTACCTATGCTTGTTGCATTGAATGTTTCTGTTTGTTATAGTTATTGTGAAGCCAGTTGTAATGTCTTTAAACTTGCGTATTGTTCAGAAAAGGACAAGGGCTTTCTGTTGTCCTGTCTGCAACGTGTTGCCAGTATTCAGAGTGTGCTTGTGGCCCAGTGGTTTTCAGACGCCTGTCTGGAATAATGAGAAAGTGCCGGGTTCAGTTCCCGATCAGACATGAGTTGTTATCTCTCTTTTAGTTCTGTCGGTGCTAATCTTCTGGATGACTCGATAAATTGGGTCCTGATGTGCTTCATGAACACGACACACGTAACAGTATTGACAACAATAAAGCAGTTTGAAGGAGTAACACACACACACGCACACACACACACGCGCGCACACACACACACACACACACACACACACACACTATATATATATATATATATATATTATATATAATATATATATATATATATATATATATATATATATACGCACGCGCGCAAATAAGTACATACAAAAATTGTCGCATACAGAAAAAAAGAGTAACGCTGCTTAATGGCGACACTCTTTCCATGGAGAGAAAACTCAGATTTTCTGTCTGACTCTGCAGGTGTCTGTATCCTCAGACCTGGCTGACGTCACTTTTTATGAAGGCATAAAATATAGCCTGTCACGCAGTCCCAGTCGCTTCAGTTCAGTTCAGTTCAGTTCAGTTCAGATCAGTTCATATTGGTTATAGTCTAGCCGAACACTATACTCATTTCAGGAAGAGCTTCACTTTGAAAATAACTCCAAATGTAAATACAAAGCTAACAGTTAAAGAACCATGCGCATTATTTAGCCTTTAGGTCTTTAAAGGCATGTGAAAATCTTTCTCCAGCGTATGAAATGAAATAATTGATCTCTCGTAAAAACTTGAAAATTACGTTTGGAGTAACACCTCAGAAGAGGTTCTTTAAGGAGTATACTGCTTATGTCTCAATCGTGCAAGTCCCGGCGTTCAATAAGAAGGTGTTTTCTGCTGAGTGGCTCTTCATACGGTATGCACCATGGTGCTTTTTCATTTAGAAAAAGTGTGTAGGATGTGTGTGTCTTGTGTCACCTACATAACAGTGTCCTTCCTGCAGTTCCTTAAAACAGGTGGTAGGAAGTGTTTAATAAGATCAGAGGAGATTTGGAAAAATTTTGTTGTCTGCTTCGTTGTTCCAATCTTCTTGCCATAATTTTTCCACGTACTTTTTGTACTTTGGGTTTCAGGTCTTTTTAAAGAATGAAGGCGTGAAGTTTTGTTTTCGTTGTGGCAGTCCAAAATGGGACTTAATAGCATCATCACCATTATCCCCATTCTCATTGATGTAGCACCGTGAAGAATTGTCCCACATTCTGTGGCCCTTCATGACTTGCTAACTTGGTGATCTCACCTTCTGTGGGTTTAAACTAGAGGAGTGTTGGAGAGTCGAAATGAGCGGCCGTGGGAAGGTTTGGGCGGGGGGGGGGGGGATGATGACACAGGAGCGATACAGAAGATAAGACAGCAGGGAAAAAACAACAACTTCATGTTTCATCTTCCTTTTCAGGGCTGTCAGTACATGGAGATGCTGAAGAGGAGCGGGGAAGACGCCCTGAGCGAAAGTTCCGGAGAGACAGGCACAAGTGACAGCGGGCGGGGAGGCAGTGAGGACGACTCTCACAGCAACAGGGGGTCTGCCATGATCATGGAGTCAGCAGGTAACCATAGCAACTGCCACACTTTTTCCTTTTTCCGTTTCCGGTTGTGTCAGGGGAAACAAGGTGGGCGAGAGAAGAGTAATCTCTTGCTTTTAGAAACTTTGTTGTTGTTGAGAATAGACGAGAGAGAGAGAGAGAGAGTTATTTCTTTTAACGTCTTTTCACATATGTGCTTTTAGACGAGTGTGTGTGTGTGTGTCTGTGTGAAGGTAAGATGCATGTGAGGAGGGTAGAAAGGGACCTATGTTGTCTTTTGACTTGGGGGCCGGAGGAGGTGGGGTTAAAGTTTTCGATTCTTTTGTCAGAAGTTTGACAGTACTTTTTAAAGTTTTGTCTTCGGTTCTTATTGGGGTTTTTTGTTTTGTTTTCTCGATCAAATTCTGAGGAGATTACAACAAAACTAGGCCTACAGTCAGTTACTTGCACTCTACATGTACACACACACACACACACACACACACACACACACACACACAATCACACACACACACACACACAACATATATATATATATATATATATATATATATATATATATGTGGGTGGGGGTATTTGAGTGAGTGAGATGCTCCCCTCCCTTTCTTAACCTCCACATATCGGTTTTTGTTTGTCCTTCTTTGTTTCTACAGACATGTGTGTACGTATGTGCGTGTTATCTTGGTGGACACATCAGTGATATTCATTAAACAGTGTACTGAAAGCGACTGTCTTTACTGATTTTATACACAGTCCCATTGATTTATGACAGTCAGCAGATTTTTTTCCCTAAATGTTAGCCTCCCAAGAAAAAAATCTGCATGTCGTATTCTTTCAGCTCGGACGTGACAGGGTGGGGAATGCCCTTGAAAGGTTGCTGCTTCTAAATAATTGGAATCATGGGCAGTAGTAGCGTGAAGAAGAGGGTGTGTACACTATAACAGTAACAGATTCATTTTCAATTTCTCAAGATGACGTCTCCGCGCTCGGAATGAATTTCATATACACTAACGTCACAGGCGCCATGTGTATGGTGAAGAATAGTGACATATGTATATAGACAACAAGCTTGATCTCGTGTCAGTTTTATCAACTTTCCTGTTGTCCTATGGTAGCTATATGCTTCAGACGAAAACAGACTGTGTATATATGGGAAACGTGACCTAGTCTCACTCTGTATCGACTTCCCTGTTGTCCTAATACTGGTTGCATATTTCATACAATTAACCCTTTGACTCCTGAGCCCTGTTCACCAATTGCAAAAGTTTAACCCCTTTGAGTCCCTCACCCAACCCAACGGTGAGGGAGTCAAAGGATTCAGATTTTGCTTTGCTAACGTGGTTGACAATGCAAGATGTTGGTAGACAGGGTGCGGGAGTCAAAGGGTTAACAAAACACGTTGAGATCAAATGTGCATAGAAGTGAACGAGACTTTAGTTCTCTATGTGTCAGTTGTGTCAACTTTTCCTGTTTTACCATGATACAGTTTTGTTGTTCATTGTACCTTAATCACGATCAGTCAGTTATGTTCTCGTGTGTGTGTTGTGTGTGTGTGTGTGTGTGTGTGTGTGTGTGGTGTGTTGTGTGTGTGTGTGTGTGTGTGTGTGTGTGTGTGTGTGTGTGTTGCAAAGTGTCAGTAGCTGGCGATGTCACGGAAAAATCGAGGCACTTCACATATGTCCAGAACGAACGAAAGTATGATTGTCGGTTTTACCGAGACATGGCAGATCGTAGATAATGTATATTGTGGCGCTTAACGCTTTTCTTGTTTGAAACAAGGTGAGCAGTTAAGGACACATTTAACACTCAGGACAGCAGTAACTGAGCAGCAGAAACAGGAAAATTGAAAGGAAGAGAAAGTAGTTTAAAAGACGTGTTCGGTATGTTTGCATCTAGTTAAAAAAACAAACGAACAAACAAACAACAAAAAACTTTTAAGTAGTTTTATAACCATATGTGTATTTCTGTTTATTTCTTTCTATTATGGTCTGATGGCAGCCACGTTCGGTTGTTCAAGATCCGATATCTTGAGTTCAATACCAACCCGCAGCATTTAATGACTTGCCTGCCCGCTGTCCATCTCAATATTTGACCATTTTGGTGGTGTCAGCGTAATATTTCATAGGTCTCTTCCTCCCCTTCCCGTCTCAGTGCCTCAGCACATGGGGTTATGCCCAAGCTTAGACTCTTGTCTGCCAGATAATTGCTGGCAGATTTGGATGGAGCGCATAGTGTGATGAATCCAGCCTGAACGGTTCCATCTGTATTGAACATGAATGAATGATATGAATGTGTGTTGTATGTTAATCGCGGAATTTTGTCTTGTTCCCCCCCCCCCCCCCCCCCCAACAGAAGAACGAACGTGTGGTAGCAAAGAGGTAGAGAGGGGTGTGTGGGAGTAGGTCATAGCCAGGTTGTGGGGGGTAGTAGGTCATAGCCAGGTGTGGGGGAGTAGTCATAGCCAGGTGTGGGGGAGTAGGTCATAGCCAGGTGGGGGGAGTAGGTCATAGCCAGGTGTGGGGGGAGTAGGTCATAGCCAGGTGTGGGGGGAGCAGGTCATAGCCAGGTGTGGGGGAGTAGGTCATAGCCAGGTGTGGGGGGAGTAGATCATAGCCAGGTGTGGGGGAGTAGATCATAGCCAGGTGTGGGGGGAGTAGATCATAGCCAGGTGTGGGGGGAGTAGATCATAGCCAGTGTGGGGGGAGTAGATCATAGCCAGGTGTGGGGGGAGTAGATCATAGCCAGGTATGGGGGGAGTAGATCATAGCAGGTGTGGGGGAGTACGATCATAGCCAGGTGTGGGGGGAGTAGATCATAGCCAGTGTGGGGGGGTAGCAGTCATAGCCATGAGTGTTGGGGGAGTAGATCATAGCCAGGTGTGGGGGGAGTAGATCATAGCCAGGTGTTGGGGGAGTCACGGTCATAGCCATGTGTGGGGGGAGCAGATCATAGCCAGGTGTTGGGGGAGTAGGTCATAGCCGGGAGGTGGGAGCATAGGTCATAGCCAGGTGTGGGAGGCAGAGTCATAGCCATGTGTGGGGGAGCAGATCATAGCCAGTGTGGGGGGGGAGCAGGTCATAGCCAGGGAGTGGGAGCAGTAGGTCATAGCCAGGTGTAGGGGAGAGTCATAGCCAGGTGTGGGGGAGACAGTCATAGCCAGGTGTGGGGGGAGTAGGTCATAGCCAGGTGTGGAGGAGTAGGTCATAGCCAGGTGTGGGGGAGTAGGTCATAGCCAGGTGTGTGGGTGAGTAGGTCATAGCCAGGTAGGGGGGGATAGGTCATAGCCAATCATTTTCGTTATAGTACTGCGATTTGGCAAAGGATAGAAATCAGTAATATGAGTAAGGATCAAACACATATAACAGATAGATAAATGCAATTTTAACGATTTAATAATCATTTGCTGGTACAATAGTATCAGAGGACAGCAATTAAAATTAGTCAGAAGTTCTTTTTTTTCTTTTTTTTTCTTTTTTTTTTTTTTTGAGATTTGATCGTTTCGAAATTTCTGATCAAATGACCTCACTATATGTAAAAAAAAAAATAAAAAAAAGAAAGATAAAAAACATGCGCGCGCGCGCGGTGTGTGTGTGTGTGTGTGTGGAGTTTTGTTTCGTTTGTTGTTGCTTTTCTTTTTCCTCTTCATTTCTGTTGAAATGTGATTTGAGAGTGTCACGCCATATCGCGTTTTTTTGTTCCACAGCGCCTTCTTCCTGTTCTTTTACTTTCAGTTTGTTTGCTTGTTTTTCTCTCTTGTCTTTTTGTTTGTGTATTGTTTCATGTTCGAGTCTTCAACTTTCAAAACCATCAGGTTTCAGACAAGGTAATTGCGATTTTCTCTTTGAAGTTCATCATTTCGTCTTTACTCATAACATTATGATAAAGGCAGAAAGTTAGTTTGATTGTTTTTCTTCTATGGGTCATTATTATAACGGTATCATTACAGCTGCGTTACTTGTTTTTTGTTCTGGAGCGTGTGCGCTGTAATGAAGTCCCCAGTCTTAATTGTTTTTTACTCTAAGGGGCTTACATTCGCTGACATCAAGGACATCGGGCTTTTTACACCATATCTGAGCGAAGACCCGCTTACGTGATATTCTCCATGAGTCTATTTTTAAAATTTTAAAGAACGTGAAATGTTCTAGCTTGAGAAAACTGTTTTGTTGATTGGTATAGTTCACATTTTCTTGTGATCTTTCGTAGTGGAATGAGTGGAAAGTCATTTTTATTATTGTCACTGGATGGTCTTTTTTTTTTTATTACACACTTGTTAATCACGTGTGTATGGTTAGTCGGGTCGATTACAGACACTGATTTAGTTGTTGAAAACAGGAATCAATTGTTTTCCCCGCTTACAAAATCGTAAACTGTTAGGTAGATGTTCTCAAATAGAATTTCGACGAGGAAAAATTCACAATATTAGCAATTTACAGGTAGTAGCAATTGTAGGAAGAGTTAACGGTGTCAGTTTAAGCATAAAGTCGCAGAATGGTACACCTGAATGGCTAAGTACTTGCTGCGACGACAGATAGAGGGCCATGATCGCCATCACCACGCGGCAGGACACATCATGATGATGATGATGATGATGATGATGATGATGATGATCGTCTAACACAGGGAGATGACAAGCGGCTCATTCCTTGATGTAAGGTTACACATTACGTGAGGGATGGTGATCCCGTTTCGCCTTGTCCTACTTCACCGCCTTTGTTTTGTTTTGTTTTGTTTTGTTAAAATGCCTGATTTGGGGCAGTGTGCATTTCGGACTGAGCGAAGGTATCGTTTTTCCACTTGCACTTATGCCAGTTCGTTATGTTTAAAAGTCAGTGTTTCACTTACTAGGTGTGCATGAGTCGGTGACAAAGAGAGGTGTAGGGAGATTGAGTTAAAAGAAAAACTAATTCTTGTTCATTTTTTTCTTTTTTTTTTTTTGTATGAAGATATCTACATGAAATAGACAAAGAGGGTGGAAGAGGTGCTTGAGGCAACAAGAGATAGAAACAGATAGAAGACCATGATCGCCAACGCCATCAGAAGACCATGATCGCCAACGCCATGTGGCAAGGCAACCTGATGATGATGATGACATGAAATATGCCAATGTACGAAGTCAGTGCATTTAAGGCAGAATGGGGGGACTAAGTTAAAAGAGTGACGTATCGAAAGGCGAAACGGGATAAAGCGAAATGGGAAAGGCGAAACGGGATGTCCCAAATGAGGTCAGATTCTATAGAAGTAAAGCTCCCACCCTCCAGTCTGACAGCTCGGCATGGAGTCTGGCCCAAGACACAAGAAAAAAACTTTGTCTGGGGCCTGAAGTCCACTTGGATGTGAATGGTTACCTGACCTTGCTCAGAATTTTATAGTAAAAACAGTGTGGGTGGGGGAGGTGAGCACCAGACTCGTAATGCTGGTTGTGGGTAAAGTTGAATTCTCTACCTCCTTATTCCTCTTCGATCTCAGAGTTAATGGGACTTGCTTTACCTTACCCTATTTTGTTTTTGCTGATGGTATTACATTTTTGTCAGCCTTTTTCATTATATTTGTAGTGTTCTTAGCCCTCAGGTGACTTTTGGGGCCGGCTGGGCTGTATGTTAACAAAATGAAATGTTGGTGATGGTTGTTTCCTCATTCTGTCATGCACTGTGCAAATACCCCGGCAGGTGACTTGAATGGACTTTTTTCCCATTTCGGTCATGTATCATATCCATTAATTGCAAAACGTTTGATTTTTTTATTTTTAAATATCTTTTTTTCATCGGCATTAGCGGAAAGAAATATTAGACTTTGCCTTTATATTCCGTTTTGACCCAAGGGTGTGTGTGCCTTTGGGGCAACGCAGATGATGTGGTATCAGTCTGTATGTGAAAAACAAAGTGTTTTGTGTCGTGTCCAGTGCCTTGCAGCTCGTCTGGCGAAGATGTGGTCAGTCAGTGTCTGGCCAAACAGCTTTACGTATGACCCAAGACAGAGCTGACTGACCCTAGCCACCCTACCTGTCTCTTTGTCTTCGTCCGTCGTGATGCTGCACCGTAAGTCTCACTGATGTCACAGGCAGAGCGTCTTTGCCTCAGGCATGGCTACCCCGCTCCAAGCTTGCTGATGAAAACTCCTTTTCCTTAACATCTACAGAAGCATGTTTTGCAATGATTCACACAGAATCTACCATTTCAGCAAGGCGAGAGTAGTCTGTTCCTTTCCTGACTTGCAAATGCAACAACCACCAGAGACATGATAAGAGAGACTGGCAACTGCACGTAGTTCCTGTGTGTTGGCATTGAAAATGCAACAGTCTGAAAGACGGGCAGATGCATACATTTCGTTTGCATAGTTGGAAATGCAGTGACCATGGCGAACATGGACAGAGGGAAAGTGAGCAACATAACGATTTCTCTAGCGATCATGGTCGTGGTAGATCACCCCAGCGGCTAATTCTGGAAGTACACAGTATAGTACAGACCCACACACATATGTGGTTTCTATTGTCCTGAACCTTCCGTAGTGCGCTGTGTAACACAGAGAACCCTCTGTAGTGCTTTGTGCAACAGGACCTGGGTTGCTGTAAGATGGCAAAACTGTGACTGTTTGCAGCGGAAAAACTGCAGCCTCTCAATCTCTCTCTTCATGTCTCTAATGAAAGACTTGCTTATTGTGATGTTTGTTGCATGATATTTAGAGGGCTGGAGGGGGAGGATGGAAAGTGAAGAGGAAATGCCGCGTGTAACAAGAGGAAATTTCTCATATCTGTCGCCGAGTCTCTGACGATTTGCTCATTGTGAAATTCCTTGCCTAATATTGAAGGAATAGGAAAGTGAAGAGGACAGAAAGACAGGCGATATTTGCGTGACTCATTAGCTGGCAGACATTGCTTTTCTCACCGACGTGCACGTCCGCCTTCGTCTTTGGGTTGTTGTTGCCTTATATTTCTTGTGTTAGATAACTCTGTGTTTTGGTTTGTTTTGCATTGATCGATTCAGGCACGCTAAAGAGTGATATATTGCATTTTGTTTCACGTGAGAGGGAATGTGTGTGTGTGTGTGTGTGTGTGTGTGTAAGAGAGAGAGAGAGAATATGTGTGTTGAGGGTGAAAGGTGTTTCGTTCCAAATGCAGCAAAATCGTGATGAAGTTTTTTTTTCTTTTAAAATAGATGTTTACTCGTAATTTTTGAACCGATGGAGAGTTGTGCGTGTGTGTATGTGCGTGCGCGCGTGCCTGCCTACTGACTGCATCATCAACGATTTCTCGGCTTTTTTTTTTTTTTTTTTTTGGATAAAAGTCAGAATCTGAAAGCTGTTTCCTGGGGTAGTGGCAACAAATCACGTTTCTCTGTGAGTGGGCACGGTGTAAACCTTCTTAGTCACTTTGACCCATAATATCCAAAAATATAGCAACTATTTCCAGGCTGTTGGGTACAGGCCTGTTTGACATTGCCGTCGCAGGTACTTGGCAGAAGGAAAGCCACCATCAAGTGAGGTGTAATAATAATTACAATATTTAATAATAATAATTACAATATTTATATAGCGCAAAATATTGATAAAATCAAATCTAAGCGCTGAAGCAGACACACACACACGCACGCACGCACACGCACGCACACACACACACACACACACACACACACACACACACACACACACACACACACACACACACACACACACACACGCATGGCTATAAATGGGGAGAAAGAATAAAAGCAATAAAAGCAAGAATAAAAGCAATGGAAAATTATAGAGAGCATAGCATATACAATTATATATTATAACCATGTGGTTCCCCTCCGAGCGGAGACAGGCTGCAGAGGGGGGGGGGGGGTTGAGTGAGGTTAGGATTTTATGCGGAGGAGAAAAGGTGAGTTTTGAGAGCGGACTTGAAGGAGACAAAAGTAGGTTGCTGACGGACTGAGAGAGGAAGTTTGTTCCAGGAGAGTGGACCAGAAACAGAGAAGGCTCGTGGACCATAGGTATTGAGCTTAGTGAGTGGAAAGCGAAAAGTCAGAGGATCGGAGGCAGAGCGGAGGGTACGTGAGGGAACATAGATCTCAAGTAGGCTTGACAGGTAATCGGGGGCTGCGTTATTGAGGCTTTTGTAGCACATGGTGTCTAGTTTGTACTGTATGCGCTTTGATACAGGGAGCCAGTGAAGTTGTGCCAGGAGAGGAGATATGTGGTCAGCTTTTTTCTTTTGGAGTACAAGGCGTACAGCATTGTTTTGAATGCGCTGTAGGATGTGAATGGTGGAGGCAGGAAGACCAGACAGGAGTGAATTGCAATAGTCAATGCGAGACATTATGAAGGAGAGAACGAGTTTTGCAGTTGTTTCGACAGAGAGATACTTCCTGATCAGCCTTATACGATGGAGATGATAGTAGCAAGATCTGGCAGTTTGAGAAACAAAGTTGTTCATGGAGAGGGTAGAGTCAATGCAGACACCAAGGTTTTTAGCTGAATCAGAAATTGGGACTGACGTGTTGCATAATGGGAGAGAAAGAGGAGGCAGCTGAGAAAGTTTCTGACGGGTGCCAATGAGGATAGCTTCTGTCTTGTCGTCATTAAGCTGAAGTTTGTTGAACGTCATCCAGTTCTTAATGTCCGAGTAACACTCAGTGGTGCGAGTCAACAGGCGCTGTATATTATCAGGTGAGTCACTGTCTTGAAGTTGGGTGTCATCAGCATAGAAGTGGTGTTTTATAGAGTGGGAGTTGATGATGGTGGACAGGGGGGAGGTATAAAGAGTGAAAAGAACAGGGCCAAGGACAGATCCTTGTGGAACACCACAGGTCAGGTATGCAGGTTGAGAGTAAGTGCTATTGATGAGAACAGTTTGTTTTCTGTGTGATAAATACGAAGTGAAAAAGGAGAGAGCAATGTCAGAGATGTCAAAAGTATGATGAAGTCTAGAAAGGAGAATACCATGGTCAGTGGTATCGAAGGCTGCAGACAGATCAAGGAGTGTGAGGAGAGAGACTTTGCCAGTATCAGTTGCAAGGAGGAGGTTGTTGAGAATGTGTAGTAGGGCAGTTTCAGTGCTATGGCACTGGCGGTAGGCTGACTGGAAAGGATTGAGGAGATTGTTGGCAGACAGGTGAGAGTTCAGCTGGTTGGTGTACAGTGGACTAACCACACGAAAAAAATAAATGAACATTTTTTTGCGGATCTCTTGTCTTGAACAAATAGACTTGAACCAAAAATGAGCTGTTTCACCAAGAAGAGTGGATCGATAAGATGACAAATACCTTTTTTCAAAGATGGAGGAAAATCAAAGAGTAAAATCAGGACCGAGTTTTCTTCCCCAAGGTAGACAACATTCACAGCAAGGACCGGCGGTAGGGTCAACAGTCGATTGACTTGACATGGCAACGAAGGATGCTGATGTCCAAAAACCCCTGGCAGTAAAAAAAAAAAATGACAGATGATACATTTTGTCTGACGTCCAATGTACGATGTGTGAGCACATGGATTTTGTTATCAGTATTGGAACGATTGCATCGTTTGACCAAAAAAAAAAAGTTATAATCAATATTGGATTGATTATGTCGTTTGACAAAAAAGGGTTATGATGACGATGGTTGTGCAATACTTCATTACAGTTCGTCTTGACCATGGCTGTCATGTTTTTCTGCCATGTTAAGTACCGTGTGATAATCTCATCTCGACACCAAGCCAGCGAGCGCATAATGCTGTTCTTAAAACCGTTCGATTCTCGCACCCTGTACAACAGTATCCTGCATCGTCAACCATGTTAGCAAAGAGGAACCTTAACCCTTTGATTCCCTCATCCTACCCACCAGCTTCCTGCAGTAAGCTGGTGGATAGGGTGAGTGAGTCAAAAAAGGTTAAGTTTGTGCGGTTGGTGGGTAGGGTGCGGGAGTTGAAGGGTCCAGCTGAAGGTCTCTGTCAGATGATTGTTGGCAAATTTGGGTAAAGTATATATGGAACTATCTGAGAGTCATCATCATATTCCAAGTTCAGTTTTTAGTAAAAAGGGTAAACCCATGTGGCCTGGCTGTCACAGAAGTGGAGCACTCACCTTCAATCCGCCTGCATATATTTGCATGGGTGCAGATCATGCCCATGGAACTTTATAATTATGTACTTGCGGCCTCCAGTGTACCCAGCTGAGAGTGGGTACCTAACTTTATTCAGAGTCAGGGAAAGTCAAAGCAGCGAGTTCATAAAGATGGCCCGAGAAACAGTAAGTTCTGTACCACTTCACTCCCCTACGCCTTAAGGAGAAAAATTAACTTCATCTTAAGAATGAAATGTTCATGGATATAGTTTGGATACAGCATACACCTGAAGCATGTACAAGAACTGAAAGCAACAGAGCAGTTCTCCTGGGAAATTCTCTAAAACAAATAGACAACAAAATTGTTAGGAGCAACGGGCGTCGTGAAGAATTAAGCTTAGTCGTCAGGATAACGAAAATGGGAAACAGATGTTATCTTGGTTTCCTTTTTATATTAGCGCACCTTACACACACACACCCCTTCCCCCATCCCATGAAATAAGCAGCAAGGAAGATTAATGAATACATGTAAATGTGCGTGCGTGTGGGTATATACATATAAATATATTATATATATATATATATATATTTATATATATATGTGTGTGTGTGATATATATATATATATATATATATGTATATGTATATGCGTGTGTGTGTGTATGTGTCTGAAAGACTGTATTTATCGGGTTATTTATACATTTTTCTTCCATTCCCTTTTTTTTCTTCTTTTTTATAACTAGTTTCACGTTACCTATTTCTGATGCCATGCTGTGGTGTGGTGTTGTTTTTGATGAACTGCGTTTATGTTGCATTGATGTGTTGGTGTGTGTATCCGATTATGTTTATAGAGCATTAATGTTTTGACATTGCTATGTAAAACGCAGAGAGCTTCTTTGACAGAGACTGTTTACGCTACACAAATGGAATTCTTCTTCTTATCTTCTTCTTATTATTATTGTTATTATTGTCATTATTATTATCAATAGAATCATTATGGAGCGTATATGATTTGCCCACTTTTATAATGTAGGTTGTATACCGTTTCCTGGTACATCATCTAATTGATGAGATGCTCAGTGGGTGAGAATACATGTACAATTCTATAAGCTGTAATCCTATGATCTCGTAAGAACTGCAGTGATTAAAATCGAAAGAGAGAGCCAGTTGTTTATGGGAGAAGACGACTCGGGAGGGGGGGGGGGGGGGCAAGCAAAAATGGCAGAGCCGTACGCAGAGGAGGTTGAACTGAGCGGAGAAGGACAAAAGATTTAAGGAGTGAGGGAAAGAGTAGGAGCTATAAGAACAATTGCTTAGTTGATTGGTTGCCAAGAACGATTACCTCAAAGTGGTGAGTAGAAAGAAAGAGAGACAGACACACAAATGTGATAAACGTAATGGCGAAGAAAAGTAAACAAAAAACGAGAAAAGCATTACATGGTCAGGTGTTGATAAAGTTTATTAGGGGAAAATATTAACACATTATTCACTACACACTTCGGAACCGATCGTCTACATTTATATTGAACACAGTATTTGAGAATATCTCTCTCTCTCTCTCTCTCTCTCTCTCTCTCTCTCTCTCTCTTTCTCTCTCTCTCTCTCTTTCTCTCTCTCTCTCACGCACGCACGCACACACACACACACACACACACACACACACACACACACACACACACACACACACACACACACACACACACACACACACACAGAGTTTCCAACCAATTGAAAGAACATAAATTCCACACAACATCATGAGAACGCAAAGTCAACCAGTACCCTGTTCATCATACACATGTATAATACCCATTATTCAAAAAACGTCATGATATCTGCTTCAACACATCACAACTTCATGACAGTGTAATAGATTTTGATGAAACGTGTTCTGTATTTTCTTAGACTTTTAATTCAGATCATGGTGTAAGTGGTCCTTGTGGGATCAGTGATTTTATATCGATTGATTGATTCATGTGATTGAGATGTAGGATTTGTTAACAGGAAAAGAAGTGGCTATGTGTTTGATGTGTTTTTACCCTGTCCTGATCGCATGTTTAGTCGATGTGTTCAGTGTGACTATTGTCGTTTGTGGGTGTTTTTACAGTTGTGAGTATGATGGCTTGTACTAAGAACTTGACCAGTAATAGGCCATTTGCATCATGGACGGACATGAAGTTGACGCAGTTTTTGCGTGTGATAGCTTGTACTAAAGATTTGAGTGGATTATTCATCGTGTGTTTGCTTCAAGGGTGTGACTACATTCTCCTTCCCCCATAGGGATGTTGGGGGCTCTTTTGGTATGGGTAGTATCCCCACCTTTTGGAAATTCTGTGCTAGAAATTTTCTCTTTCCTGTCACTCTCTTTGTTTCTGCCTCGTTCCTTTGGTTTCTGTCATTTGTTCCTATCCTTGTTTGCCTTGCAATGATCCATTCACTTGTATGTGTTCGATAATGTCTTACATCCTTTCTCTTAGGATTTTTAACTGGATACATGTATTAAGTGTATGCGTTCGATAATGTCTTACATCCTTTCTCTTAGGATTTTTAACTGGATACATGTATTAAGTGTATGCGTTCGATAATGTCTTACATCCTTTCTCTTAGGATTTTTAATTGGACACATGTATTAAGTGTATGTGCTTGATAATGTCTTACATACTTTCTCATAGGATTGTTAACTGGATACCTAGTATTAAGTTGCATTTTTTTTGCTCTAATGAAATGTGATGTGTAGTTTGAGGTAATTTAGGCCGGTTTTCATATGTTTTAGTGTCCTTAGTTATGTTTATATTTGTTTTCAGGATATGTTCCTAGATTATGTGTGCGAATGTATTGATAGGTGTACTCCGTTTTCTTTTCCAAGTGTTCTTTTACTTTTTTTTTTTCCTGTCCGGTGAGTATGTTGTCCATTTTGAGATGGTTATAGCCATGATATGGCTGTACGTAATCGGCAGGGCTTTAAACAACAAACAAATAACTTCGTTTTCCTCTTGTTCTCCTTACTACTACTGCTGCTTCTTTAGAATATGAAATTTATAAAATGTAAAATTTGTTGTTTGTTGATGGACGTATAGGAGTCTGTAAAACAAATAACAGAAGTTCCATTTAAAGATGATACATGGCTATAAGGCCTTGGATGTCTTGAGTTTTCCTGCTGTTGCATTTTGCCTTCATGCGCATTACTCAGGATTATTCTGAAAGCAGGGAGGAAGAGGATCGGTACGATGGAAAAAGTGCGTTTCTTGTAGCAAGAGAGGTAAAGCATAGTATGAAATGTAGCGTTCCATGAAAGGCAGACAGGCACTACAAAGGTGTATATAATGCAGTATAAAAGCTATGCATTTGGACGTTATATGGATATCGTGCAACAGAAAATGTTGAATTAATCGAATAACTTGATTATATAGTGCAGTGCAAAGTGCAATACAAATAGTACGTATGGACAGAGAAAAGGAGGATATTATACTGATTATGTTTTTAAGTGTGTTTTCTTGCAAATTAACAGATGTAATAAAAAAACAAAGTATGTCAGGAAAGAGTAAACTGTTCCGTGAATAGGAAGTGGAGAGGACGGAGAGCATTGTGCGATATAAACAAAACACAAAGACAGAAGAGGGGAAGCACGATTGGCAGCATTTATTTACAACAAGAACAAATAAACGGGTTAGGATGGGGATGATGACATTCGGAGATAAAAATCTCACAAGAGAGTGATGTTGATGCCAACGATGATTTGTTGATGTTTCCTGTGGTTTGCCAAATGGATGCCTTTTGCTTTTTATATTCATATTTGTTGCCGCTCTCTGCGGTGTGGGTGGTGTGTGTGTGTGTGTGTGTGTGTGTGCGTGCGCGCGCGAGCGCGTGTATGTGTATCTGTGTCTTTGTGTAACTGCACCTATTTTTTGTTCTTTTCCAGTCTCGCTTTTAAAAAAACGTACATATGTTTCATACCAACTTCAAGGAAGTGTGTGTATGTGTGGCGCGCGCATGTGCGTGTGTTTGTGTTTGCGAGTGCGTGCGTGCGTGCGTGGTGTGTGTGTGTGTGTGTGTGTGTTGGTTTGCTTCTGGTTCTTTGTTTGTTTGGTGGATGTTAGCGAAGGACGTGTGATTGATAATGCAACTGAGGTGGGTCTGCCATGGGGTCGTGTCTTGACAGCTGGCGCTATTCTCACGGCTCTCTCTCTCTCTCTCTCTCTCTCTCTCTCTCTCCTCTCTCTCTCTCTCTCTCTCTCTCTCCACCAGCAGTACCACCAGCAGTATAGATAAAATTGACATCTGTATGTGTTAACAGACATTTGATGAACAAAACGACCTGAACATTAGTTGTTTCTCTATCTTATTCGAACATAAATCGCTCTTTTTGAATGCTTCTTAATATGAGTACTAGTCTTATAAAATTAATGTCAGTTTTACTGATAAAAACTATGATATACAAGTCCTAATGGCTGCTGGTGCTTGCTGATCTATGAGAACAATAAACTGTTGGAGTGGTTTGGATGGGTAAAAGATTGTTGCATAAAAATGACGAGATAATGCATGATTTAACGTTGTGTTGTTTGTTTTCTGGTTGCACAGAGGGACCAGCCATGTACCAGCAACAGCACCCCTATCCCAGAAGCCCAGTGACACTTACAGCCAGGGGACGTCACTTTGGAGGGCGCAGTGGTTTGAACTCATCATCAACTGCCTCTTCGGGTCGTCCTGCTCGACATCACTCACCTCACGTGTCCTTCTCTGGCAACTTGGAATACCTGGGCGAGACTTCCACAGACCACGACCCCGAGTTCCCCCCACCCCCACCCCCTGACCTCCTTCAGGAACCAGCTCCTGCCCCAGCCGCCATGGAGAGGAACTTTTCCACGTTCGGGTCTCCCGTCAGTAACAGTTACAGGAGTGTGCTGCATTCCCATCCGGGCAATCACCACGCCGGGTATGGCGGAGTGTCCACCAGTTTGGTGAAGAACTCGAGTGCGGCCACCCCTCCTCTGGTGGTGGATGGAGCGAGGCAGAGGTGGGGGTCGCCTAGCTTTAATGATGAAGATGACAGGACTACCACCAGCACAACCTCTGGCAGTTACATCCTGAGCCAAGATGACTTTCCTAAAGTGGACTTGGACGAGACCACTTTTAAAGACATGATTGTGTAGCTGTGGTCACGTTCTCGTGTGTCTTCTTAGCATCTTTGACAAATGAGCCTGTGTGTGGATTTGCACTGCTCACATTGTGACATGCCCTCCGAAACTTGAGCAGTACTTGATAAGCGATCCTAAGGGTTGTTGAGCCTTCATGTGCGTTTTACTTTTGCTTTTCATTTCACCTCCCACACCCATGATTCTGACAAATAGCTGCAAGGCTCAGCTCAGTGCATTGATAAACCGTATACTGTGCTTTTTTTAAAAAAATGTCTTGAAGAAGAATGCACACCAACCGTATGTATGTTTATAAGCGTGTGCAGGCAAACTACACAAGTGTATGTATAGTGTTCATTAAAGCCTCTGCCATGACCTTATATACTGAAAACTTGAGCTGATGGAAGTAGAAATAATGGAATGGATATCATGTGTGATGAAACACTAACTGTGTAGCCGTGCGATTCTTTCATTTTTTTAGTTCTTCCCTGCTTTTGTTATGATGTATCTGTCCTTTGTAAGGTTGATACAGTGTAACAGATCCATAAAATATGGAACAGACACTGTTTGTTGAGCTATTATGGGTGTTGGTGAGCTGTCTTGTGCGTATACGGACTGGTGAATGTGGCTTACGACTTGGTCACTCGCTTCAATGAAATGGCATGGTCTGTACAATAGCCAGCTGAAAAAGACGTTTGATCCTTAATATCAAGTGATAAGTGTACCAGTCACCTCATCCATCAGTTGGGACTAGTACGTGAACACGTGATTAGACATGTTTGTCAGAAAAAAAAATTGTGATATTCATAAATCTGAGAATCATGATTTGTTTTCACTTCGTCGTCTGAAGCTGCATTTTCTGCTTGTCAGCCGTATGTTTTAAATCAGTAGCTGATGTGGCTGAATGACCAGACAGATCTGTCTTTATAAGAAAACTGCTCAAAGCACCCTGTTCCCAAGCCGTCCAGGTCATCATACTAATACAGACATTACATGCATGCCCTGAACAAACTTGGAATTGATCTCTTTTGGTCAAGGGAAAGTATTTTGTCTTTGTAGTCGCAGTTCTGGATGACAAGACAAATGATGGTTTGAGTTTAGGCGTATCTGTTTGGTCACAGTTCTAGGTGACTTCAGACGAACGACGGTTGGGTTCAGACATGTGTTCTATAAAAGATATCGTTTTCTTGTGTCGATTCTTATCACTTCCAACTGAAGACTAAATTTATTTGTATGAAATGAATATCCAATTTACTGAGACTTTATTTGAACGAAAAATATTTCCGAGCAATGGCGATTTTATATACACATAAAGTAAGTATCTAATTTACAGGCATTTTATTTGAATGAAATTGCTGTGTGATTTATAGCGATTTTATATATGTGAAAGTGGTATAATATTAAGAATAATAATACAAATGCTCGCGTGTATGTTTACCCACGTGTTATGGTCGTCTTGGTCTGAGGAGATATTCATAAAACTGCTTAGGAGATTTACATCTAAAGTTCATAGTAATCTAAAGCAAACTAGGGTGTGTCTGTAGACATTATACTGTTCTGTAAACGTAATAGGATAACACTGAAATGTTATTTGTTGATTGCATGTGCCAAACTTTGTTCTGAGATGAGAATCGATTGTACCCAAAGCTTACCATGTTATTGCTCTGCGAGCATTTGCATTGACCATTTCTTTTTTGTATTCAGCGATTGTTTACTTAACCACAGAAATATGTATTTTAATTCACAATCTTTGATATGGTTTTGCTTGGTTTGATTGAATTCAATTTTGATGAAGTTGTCATTCAAATGAAAAAATGTGAAGACATAATTACACTTTGTGTGTGTGACATAATACAAGTTGTTGTACGACATACTTCAATTCAGTGACAGACAGTAGTGTTAAGATTGAAATAGTGTTCTCATTTTCTGTAACATAGAAGAAGTTAAGATATAAGAATGTATGAAAAATGTTGTTTTTCTCGTAAGTGAAACTAAAATGTCATAAATAACTTAATTGTCAAAATAAGAAAGGAAAAAAAGAAAATAAGTTGAAAAAAAGGGGGAAATGAAGAGAACCATCGACATCTTCAACCAAACAACAAAGTGAGCTAAAGAAAAAGTGAACACAGCTTAACAGAAAAACTGTAATTGACTTATGTTCACCACTGATGGTCCAGTAGTGACAGAATAACCGACTGAAGAAAAAAAGTACGTTCATACGGTCAGCTATGTAAGTGATGATTTATAACCATTCGACTTCGCAAACAATGTAAACAAATCATGAGAAGTTAACATGCGGCACACTTACCTGCATTACTTGGATTACTCTCCCTTGATTGTTTGTTTCTCGGGTTCTAACGGCTTTCGGTATTTAGGCAGTGAGCGTGGAAGGAGGTCAGGCCGAGTCAGATTTGTGCGTTTACGATTTATGATTGTTGTATGCCTCTGCCACAAATTTGATAAAATTCCATCCATACACCACACAAATATCCTTGCAGAAGTGTTTTGCCACACACACACACACACCACACACACACACACACACACACACACACACACACACACACACACACACACACACACACGCGTACACACACACACGCACCCCACGCGTACACACACACACACACACGCGTACACACACACACACACACCACGCGTACCACACACACACACACCACGCGTACACACACACACACACCACGCGTACACACACACGCACACACACAAACACACGCACGCACGCACACACACACACGCACGCACACACACACACACTGGAAAACTAATGCAACAGTCTTGCGGTGGTAAGGATCATCCCCCACCCCTTCAAAAAAAAAAATCGAAGCAAGTATGTATGTCTTGGAAATGGAGCATCATTAGAGAGGCGAATAGTTTACGGTCTGAAGTCAGTCAGACTTCGGTTGGCTTGTTAGTGAAAGTTTACATACCTCCTCCACCTCCCCCTCCCGCCTCCCTGACCAAAACTGGGTTGAAATTGCTATTTGTTTTCCTCTTGATTCAAATTGGGATTTGTGTAGAAGAGATTCATCACACTTTGATGGCTTCATGTTCACTCCATCCAAATTAGTCAGCAATAATTTGGTAGGAACCAGAAAAAACACACATACACACACACTACACACACACACACACACACACACACACACACACACACACACACGCACGCACGCACGCACAAAGAATCAGAATGCGTATTTAATACAACCAGTTGTATTAAATTCGCGTTCTGAGTCTTCTTTTTATGTTTTTTCTGATTCCTGTTTGCTAGAACGTGGGCAGTTACACTTGTTTTGGATGTCAATAACTTGGTAGACTCCTTGAATCTGCACAAAACACTTTTACACTGTCAAAGTCTTACACCAGGACGGAGAAAACAAGGTCCTTAGTCTGCACCCAACAGTATACTGACACTGGCAGAAAGATCAGCATGTTACTGAAGACGGTTAGTGAAAAAGCCAGGCGGACTGGGCATTTAAATCCCGAGTTATTTCATAGTTGAGTCAGCAGAGCCGGCCACTGTACCAACCTACTTCAACCTGCTCAAATGTAATTCTGGAGAATTTTTTTCTTTTGCTGTGGTTGGGGTTTTTTGTTTATGTTTTTGTTTTTGTTTGGTCTTTTCGTTTGTTGTCTGTCAAATGGGTTGTCTGGATATAAGACACCTCATGACCTGTATCAGAAATCGCGTGGTTCCATGTTTTGTTAGAAAGCGCCATTACGGCCTGGAACTCTTGACTTCAACACTGAGAGTGAGGATTAAGAATAATATTCTAGAAACAGGCGAATGATGTCAAAGAGATTGCACAGTTGACTTCATGATGTTAAAAAACAAGATCCAAATGTATGACGGGGAGAGAGGCGATAGTGTAACAGTATTGTATACAAATAAAAAGGTGAGTATTGTGCTTGTCCCCCTCATCTTTTCTCATGAAGAAAGAAGTCTGATCAGAACTCATAATTGCATCAGAAGGGAAAGCCCAGCTAATTTCTTAGACTGAAGCTGTGATAATAGGGAAAGTACCACAAATTTCTCACATCAAAGCTGTCATAATGCATCAAAAGGGAAAGAACAGCAAATTTCTCACATCAAAGCTGTCATAATGCATCAAAAGGGAAAGTACCACAAATTTCTCACATCAAAGCTGTCATAATGCATCAAAAGGGAAAGAACAGCAAATTTCTCACATCAAAGCTGTCATAATGCATCAAAAGGGAAAGAACAGCAAATTTCTCACATCAAAGCTGTCATAATGCATCAAAAGGGAAAGAACAGCAAATTTCTCACATCAAAGCTGTCATAATGCAATCAGATGGGAAATTACCGCAAATTTCTCACATCAAAGCTGTCATAATGCAATCAGATGGGAAATTACCGCAAATTTCTCACATCAAAGCTGTCATAATGCATCAAAGGGAAAGAACAGCAAATTTCTCACATCAAAGCTGTCATAATGCATCAAAAGGGAAAGAACAGCAAATTTCTCACATCAAAGCTGTCATAATGCAATCAGATGGGAAATTACGCAAATTTCTCACATCAAAGCTGTCATAATGCAATCAGATGGGAAATTACCGCAAATTTCTCACATCAAAGCTGTCATAATGCATCAAAAGGGAAAGAACAGCAAATTTCTTCACATCAAAGCTGTCATAATGCATCAAAAGGGAAAGAACAGCAAATTTCTCACATCAAAGCTGTCATAATGCATCAAAAGGGAAAGAACAGCAAATTTCTCACATCAAAGCTGTCATAATGCATCAAAGGGAAAGAACAGCAAATTTCTCACATCAAGCTGTCATAATGCATCAAAAGGGAAAGAACAGCAAATTTCTCACATCAAAGCTGTCATAATGCAATCAGATGGGAAATTACCGCAAATTTCTCACATCAAAGCTGTCATAATGCAATCAGATGGGAAATTACCGCAAATTTCTCACATCAAAGCTGTCATAATGCATCAAAAGGGAAAGAACAGCAAATTTCTCACATCAAAGCTGTCATAATGCATCAAAAGGGAAAGAACAGCAAATTTCTCACATCAAAGCTGTCATAATGCAATCAGATGGGAAATTACCGCAAATTTCTCACATCAAAGCTGTCATAATGCAATCAGATGGGAAATTACGCAAATTTCTCACATCAAAGCTGTCATAATGCATCAAAAGGGAAAGAACAGCAAATTTCTCACATCAAAGCTGTCATAATGCATCAAAAGGGAAAGAACAGCAAATTTCTCACATCAAGCTGTCATAATGCATCAAAAGGGAAAGAACAGCAAATTTCTCACATCAAAGCTGTCATAATGCATCAAAAGGGAAAGAACAGCAAATTTCTCACATCAAAGCTGTCATAATGCATCAAAAGGGAAAGAACAGCAAATTTCTCACATCAAAGCTGTCATAATGCATCAAAAGGGAAAGAACAGCAAATTTCTCACATCAAAGCTGTCATAATGCATCAAAAGGGAAAGAACAGCAAATTTCTCACATCAAAGCTGTCATAATGCAATCAGATGGGAAATTACCGCAAATTTCTCACATCAAAGCTGTCATTATGCAATCAGATGGGAAATTACCGCAAATTTCTCACATCAAAGCTGTCATAATGCATCAAAAGGGAAAGAACAGCAAATTTCTCACATCAAAGCTGTCATAATGCATCAAAAGGGAAAGAACAGCAAATTTCTCACATCAAAGCTGTCATAATGCAATCAGATGGGAAATTACCGCAAATTTCTCACATCAAAGCTGTCATAATGCAATCAGATGGGAAATTACCGCAAATTTCTCACATCAAGCTGTCATAATGCATCAAAAGGGAAAGAACAGCAAATTTTCTTCACATCAAAGCTGTCATTAATGCATCAAAAGGGAAAGAACAGCAAATTTCTCACATCAAAGCTGTCATAATGCATCAAAAGGAAAGAACAGCAAATTTCTCACATCAAAGCTGTCATAATGCATCAAAGGGAAAGAACAGCAAATTTCTCACATCAAAGCTGTCATAATGCATCAAAAGGGAAAGAACAGCAAATTTCTCACATCAAAGCTGTCATAATGCATCAAAAGGGAAAGAACAGCAAATTTCTCACATCAAAGCTGTCATAATGCAATCAGATGGGAAATTACCGCAAATTTCTCACATCAAAGCTGTCATAATGCAATCAGATGGGAAATTACCGCAAATTTCTCACATCAAAGCTGTCATAATGCATCAAAAGGGAAAGAACAGCAAATTTCTCACATCAAAGCTGTCATAATGCATCAAAAGGGAAAGAACAGCAAATTTCTCACATCAAAGCTGTCATAATGCAATCAGATGGGAAATTACCGCAAATTTCTCACATCAAAGCTGTCATAATGCAATCAGATGGGAAATTACCGCAAATTTCTCACATCAAAGCTGTCATAATGCATCAAAAGGGAAAGAACAGCAAATTTCTCACATCAAAGCTGTCATAATGCATCAAAAGGGAAAGAACAGCAAATTTCTCACATCAAAGCTGTCATAATGCATCAAAAGGGAAAGAACAGCAAATTTCTCACATCAAAGCTGTCATAATGCATCAAAAGGGAAAGAACAGCAAATTTCTCACATCAAAGCTGTCATAATGCATCAAAAGGGAAAGAACAGCAAATTTCTCACATCAAAGCTGTCATAATGCAATCAGATGGGAAATTACCGCAAATTTCTCACATCAAAGCTGTCATAATGCAATCAGATGGGAAATTACCGCAAATTTCTCACATCAAAGCTGTCATAATGCATCAAAAGGGAAAGAACAGCAAATTTCTCACATCAAAGCTGTCATAATGCATCAAAAGGGAAAGAACAGCAAATTTCTCACATCAAAGCTGTCATAATGCAATCAGATGGGAAATTACCGCAAATTTCTCACATCAAAGCTGTCATAATGCATCAAAAGGGAAAGCACAGCAAATTTCTCACATCAAAGCTGTCATGATTGCATCAGAAGGGAAAGCACAGCAAGTTTTGTACATCAAAGCTGTCATGATTGCATCAGAAGGGAAAGCACAGCAAGTTTTGTAGATCAAAGCTGTCATGATTGCATCAGAAGGGAAAGCACAGATAATTTCTTAGATCAAAGCTGTGATAATTGCATCAAAAGAGAAAGCACAGCAAGTTTTTTTTTAGATCAAAGCTGTGATATTTCAATCAAAATGGAAAGCACAGCAAATTTCTTAAATCAAAGCTGTTATAATCGCATCAGAAGGGAAAGCCCAGCAAATTTCTTAGATCAAAACGGTAATGGTTGCATCAGAAGGGAAAGCCCAGCTAATTTCTTAGATCAAAACGGTAATGGTTGCATCAGAAAGGAAAGCCCAGCTAATTTCTTAGATCAAAACGGTAATGGTTGCATCAGAAGGGAAAGCCCAGCTAATTTCTTAGACTGAAGCTGTGATAATCGCATCAGCTGGGAAAGCATAGCTAATTTCTTGGATTAAAGCTGTGATAATTGTATCAGCAAGGTAAAGCACAGCTAATCTGTAGGCATATGCAGTGGTTATAGTAATGTCCATTCGATTTATTGAACTCAATCAACTTTGACAACCACAAGTAGTGGGAGTATGTAGCCTAGTGGATAAAGCACCTGCTTTGGACGCGAGGAACCAAAAAAATTTTTTTTTTTTTTTTTAAAAGAAAGAAAGATAAAAAAGAATGGAATTATCCCTGGGAAAATTCTGTTGTAGAATCCAGTGTCGGGTAAACAAAAATACGCCCATAAAGATAAAAAAAAAAAAAAAAAGAGGTGGGGGGGGGGGGTGTGGCCCCAGAGAGAACGGCCCGCGTCTGATGCTGAAGATCTTACTTTTTTTGCACCTCGCCAAAAACGTGTAGTTACTTGTTAGCAGACTGTGGAGATAATTTTTGCAACACCTACTTGTTTTGTGTAAAAACAAAGCAGAAGTGTCGAAGGCCTGGTACTCATAATCATTTAGCTATTCAGACAGTGAACGCCGTGACACGTGTGGGCTATGAAAAGTGATCGTCATTGTAATGGCATTGTTAGCAGTCCTTCGCTGTGAAAACCTGACCATTTGGTGGGGAAGTATAAAAAATAATCGTTATCACTATGGTGGTGTTACTTGTCCTTCAGTATAAAATCCTGACCATTTTGCGGGAAAGTATGAAAAATTATTGTTATCAATATGGTGGTGTTGGTTGTCCTTCAGTATGAAAACCTGACCAATTTGCAGGACAGCAGCGCTGTTCTGTTTCCCGGTGTACTTCTCCATTCATGTCATGCTAGACGTTTGACATCCAAAGATACACCTTTTCCAGAGTGTGTGGTGATCGCATTGATGAGTTCTGCCTTTGTGGGCAAACTTAACCCCATCATTGCCTCACCCTGGCCATCAGCTTATTGCAGGCAGCTGCTGAAAAGAAGTAAAGAGAATGAAATGCTAGGCCACGACACTGGTTTATTATAAGAAAACAGTTTGAATTTGTTATTGTTGTATTACCATAAATTTTGTGGTATCCACCAGTCTTGTCGTCAGTCATAACCAATATCAACCAGTATGACGTCAGTCATAAACAATATCATTCATTCATAACCACCATCAGCCAGCCAGTCTTAAACACCGTCAACCAGTCATGTAATCGGCCATGAACACCATCAGCCAGTCATAATCAATCATAAACACCATCAGCCAGTCATAATCAATCATAAACACCATCAGCCAGTCATAATCAATCATAAACACCATCAGCCAGTCATAATCACAAACACCATCAGCCAGTCATGTAATCAACAATAAACACCATCAGCAAGTCATAATCAATCATAAACACCATCAGCCAGTCATAATCAATCGTAAACACCATCAACCAGTCGTACTATCAGTCATAACCACCATCAACCAGTCGTATAATCAGCCACAAACACCATCAGTCGTATAATGAGCCATAAACACCATCAACCAGTCGTACTATCAGTCATAACCACCATCAACCAGTCGTATAATCAGCCACAAACACCATCAGTCGTATAATGAGTCATAAACACCATCACCCAGTCGTATAATCAGTCATAAACACCGTCAACCAGTCATATAATCAGTCATAAACACCATCTGCCAGTCATAATCAGTCATAAACACCATCTGCCAGTCATAATCAGTCATAAACACCATCACCCAGTCGTATAATCAGTCATAAACACCATCTGCCAGTCATAATCAGTCATAAACACCATCTGCCAGTCATAATCAGTCATAAACACCATCTGCCAGTCATAATCAGTCATAAACACCATCTGCCAGTCATAATCAGTCATAAACACCATCTGCCAGTCATAATCAGTCATAAACACCATCACCCAGTCGTATAATCAGTCATAAACACCATCTGCCAGTCATAATCAGTCATAAACACCATCTGCCAGTCATAATCAGTCATAAACACCATCTGCCAGTCATAATCAGTCATAAACACCATCTGCCAGTCATAATCAGTCATAAACACCATCACCCAGTCATATAATCAGTCATAAACACCATCTGCCAGTCATAATCAGTCATAAACACCATCTGCCAGTCATAATCAGTCATAAACACCATCACCCAGTCGTATAATCAGTCATAAACACCGTCAACCAGTCATATAATCAGTCATAAACACCATCTGCCAGTCATAATCAGTCATAACCACTATTAACCAGTCATTTCAGTCATAACTACTATCAACCTGTCATGTCAGTCATAACCACAATCAACCAGCATTGTATAATGCATAGTGACTATCGACAGCAATGTTTATAACTACTATATCGTAACCACTATCAACCAGTCATGTCAGTCATAACCACTATCAACCAGTCATGTCAGTCATAACCACTATCAACCTGTCATGTCAGTCATAACCACTATCAACCAGTCATGTCAGTCATAACCACTATTAACCAGTCATTTCAGTCATAACTACTATCAACCTGTCATGTCAGTCATAACCACTATCAACCAGTCATGTCAGTCATAACCACTATCAACCAGTCATGTCAGTCATAACTACTATCAACCTGTCATGTCAGTCATAACCACAATCAACCAGCATTGTATAATGCATAGTGACTATCGACAGCAATGTTTATAACTACTATATCGTAACCACTATCAACCAGCCATGTCAGTCATAACCACGATTAACCAGCAATGTCTACCATAACTACTATCAACCAGTCATGCAATCGTAACAACTATCAACCAGTTATGTCAGCAATTGATAGCCATTATCAGCCAATCATGTCAGTCAGTCAGTCTACATCCTCAGCCACTCATGGTGTCAACAAAGGATTTAGTTTTAAGGATTGGTTGGCCATCATCCTTTCATACGCATGAGGAACAAATCAGAAAGGGTATCTCTGCTATTCTGTTAAAGTTGAAAGTTAGAGGAATGGAATATGACGTTCTTTCTGGTATGTGGCCACAAGAATATAATGTATATTTTTGTTTTGAATGTGTTATGTCAAGTTCATATGAACTATATGCCGCAAACAGTAATAACTCGCTGGTTAAGGTTCGGTATGTAATTTCCTTGTATTAAAAAGTGACAAGCAAACTTGGTTCGCCGGTTTAGTTGATCGTTTCGAATGTTTTGATGTTTTTTGCTTAAAGCCAAGTCGTTTGGCCACGATACTTGATGATTATTTGGTAAAATTGTGTTTTGTGTTATTGCAAAAGATGCAATATTTCCCTTGTCATTATTTTCTGTGTGTTACGTTGAATACTTTGAGTGGTTTTAATGTGCTGTATGTACATGATGGGAACCTGTGGTTTTGATTCATTTTAATGTCTTGTACGTAGGAGATGAGACCTCATGATAATCGTCTTATCATGATTGTTTGCCATTCTACGACTGGTCACACTGCGATATTACTCATGAATAATAATTACGTCTGCATTTTGTTCTTCAAGTGTACAGAAAAGTGTATGTGCGTGTGCATGCATTCGTACTTGTGTGTGTGTGTGTGTGTATGTGTGTGTGTGTGTGTGTGTGTGTGTTTGTTGCTCCGATCTGTTTGATATTTTTTATTAAGGTTTCATATGTTTGATAAGCCACGTAATTACGAGCATTCGTCTCTCTTTCCACATGCAATACGCAGAGCACACGCAAGGACGCAAAGGCAAACTATTTTTATAATAATACTGCACTGAATCGTTCATGTTTTATTAACACTAGTGAAATTGGTTTCAACCGAGCCACACAGGATGAGAGAGTATTTGTGGATGAGGAGGGGGTAGGGAGCAGACGTCGAGGGAGGCAATACACAAGATCAATGCTCTTCAATAATTTAATTGAAAGAGTGGCGGCGCAAATATGTTGGAATGGAAGTAATGAAATATGATATAATTTACCTAATTTTATTTATTTATTTATGTAGAAGTTGCATAGAAACCAACGAATAAAACAAATACAAATATAATCAACGAAAAAAATGAACTAAAATTTCAGTAAGTCGGTCAAGTAATACGTTCCGGTAGATATTGATTTAGTCACCTTTCTCAAGCAGATGGTTGTGACCCTGTCTGATAGTAACAGCAGTCTGAGATCAAAGAAAGTAGAGTTCGTGATTCATGGTTCTCTAACAGTGATCGAAAAACAATCAAGTAAATCGAGAAATACTTAATGATCATGTGCATGAATATGCATTCAGCGGCAGGATAATTAAGGCAGTATAATGATGTACCATACAAATGTGATTGTCAGATTTGTACAGCATTGTCGTATGGCACAAAGTGTTATTTTTTTCTCTTTTTTTGTATTTTTGTAACTGTGCAGATACTGCTACGTTAGCTGCTGTTGTGGGCCATTATTGTAAAGACGACTTTGATTATTAATCTTTTGACTCCTTCATTCTGTCCACTAGCATCCTGTATTGTCAACCAAGCTAGCAACGCAAAAACTTAACCCTTTTACTTCCTCATTCTGCCCACCAGCTTCCTGCAGGAAGCTGGTGAATTGAATGGGGGAGTCAAAAAGTTAAGTTTTTGCAGTTGGTGGATAGGGTGCAGGAGTCAAAGAGTTAACATTAATGTCAAGATTTCAACGTAATATTTTCTGTACACTAACATTGCAGAGAGTCCTAATACTGTAATAGGCATCTAGGTACTGGATGGCTGTCTAAATCATTGAATTACTATTATTATTATTATTAATATTATTATTATTATCATTATTATTATTATCATTGTTGTTGTTGTTGTTATTAAACGAGCCAGTGCCGTTTGCAGCGAACCGTTAATTCTGTAAGTGAAGATTCGTATTTCTCTTCTTACATATTTTGTTTGTTTGTTTGGCTCCGTCATTACGAAAATCGTCAAGCTATGAACGCATCTGCCAAAAAGATGTACATAGATGGGACGGAAGCGGGAGAGGGAGGAGGATTTTTTCTAACACTGTTTTTTTTCTGTTTCGCTCACTCCCCACCCCCTTAACAACTTTTCTCCCCTGCTCAATTAATGTCACTGAGTGACACTCAACTTGAGTTAATTGACTGGAAACAGAACGCTGATCAACAACGCCACTCAACAGGTGTGGACAGCGCATCTTAAAATGATAGTTGTTATAGCAATGAAAATGATATCATATTGACACAGTGAGTGATATTATCGTAATGATAATACCAGAAACACACCCAGAATGTGTCCATTAAATATTTCAATATCTTTCTGACAAAAAGTATTTTATCATGGGGATGCCGGAGGGGTCTTTCAGTATGAATAATATCCCCACTTTCTGTAAATTCTGTGCCACAAATATCCTGTTTTCCCACTCTCTTTGTTTCCTCCTTCCTCTTTTGCTTTCTGTCATTTCTACCTATCGTTTTCTGCCTTGCTGGTCCGTTTACCTGAATGTGTTCTATAAAGCCTTACATGCTCTTTATTAGGACTGGTGAGTGGGTACATGTCTTGACTGCATTTTTGGCTCCAAGGAAATGGCAGAAGCAATTGGAGGATTTAGGTCAGTTTTTATAAACATTTTAGTGTCCACAGGTCCGTTTTCATTTGTGTTCAGGTTTGATGTTTGATTTTTTTTAAACCCCTCCTGGTGATTTAATTGGTCAGAATGGTCAATGCCAGGGGTATATCCATAGATTATGTGCGCAAAGGCGTTGGTATGTGTGTTGAATTTTCTTTTCCAGGTGTTTTTATTTTCAGAGTCATCGAGTTCTTGTGCACGTTTTGAGACGGTTATAGCTTTGATGTGGCTTTGTGGAGCGCAGTCGGCTGGGCTTCAAGTTACAGTTATAATAAAACGAAGAAGAAGAAGAGGAACAGAACGTATACCGGGTGTCAATCCCCCCCCCCTCCCTGCCGTCCATCTTCCTCCATATCGCACTCGCTCCATCACCCCAGTAAGACAGTGATAACGGAATATGTGTAGCAGACAGCGTGCATTTATTTGCTTACATGACTGGGCTGACTGTAGCTGTGTACATTGGTTCACCATGCTGTATAGCGATTTATCACAGTGTTTGTAAACCTGTTGATCGTGCTATAACGTATTACCAAAATACGGGCGTGGAGACGGGTTTTGATTTTTTTACCCTTAATAAAGGGCGTGTGTGTGAGTGAGTGAGTGAGTGAGTGAGAAAAGGAGAGAGAGAGAGAGAGAGCCAAGCAGACACTTCATCAGCCAAGGCATTTTTTGACGCTATACAATGTTGAAATAATATTTCAGACGAAGCGGAAAGTTGTGTGATTGTTGTTTACTTACGGATGCGAAATAACAAAGACTTGAACGAGTCACGAACCTAATAGAAGTGCGTTTGAAACGGAATGTCCAGATCCGCATTTCAGATGTTCTTGGAGGAAACAGACTTTTGATCGTCTGATATCTTCATCATGATCAACATCCGTTTAAACAACGTGTCCGTATGCTGGTACTCTGAATGACATAATCTTTGTGATGATGATGATGACATGATAAATGAAGGTATAATTTGGGAGGGGAAAAACGGCAATAATGAAAAGGGGACGTTAATGTTAATAACAATGATGATGTTGGTGTGGACTGTCATAATGGTCATGATGTCAAGC
>CM060310.1:47381227-47401227 GCA_030674185.1 Monoplex corrugatus
TCATCTGAAAATTGTGTCACAAATCAAGTTCTTCTTTTCTGCCGTGCTCCTTTGCTATCATCGCTTTCGGCCTTGCCGGTCCATTCACTTGTAATGTGTTCAACAAAGCCTTATATACTTTCTCTAAGGATTGATAATTGGATGCATGTATTAAGTGCATTTTTGGTTCTAATGAAGTTTGACGCGCAGAATCAGTTGTTGGTAATTTAGACCAGTGTTCAGTGTCCTTAGTTATGTTTACATTTATATTCAAGTGTCTTTTTTAAATCTTCCGGTGAGAAATTGGACACAGTGGTCAAGCCAGGGGCAAATCCTCAGATTATTGCGGGAATGCATTGGTATTACTTTTCTTTTCCAAGCGTTTTTATAAAGTATTATTTACTTTTTGAGATGGGCATAGCCCTGATACAACTCTGTACAGTCGGCAGGCTTTAAACAACAATGGCAAATAACAAATCCTTCCGTTGCCATTGAATTAATAATATTGTCTTTTCTTCCTGTTTTTTATTGGCCTGTGTTTTATCCGCACTGTTGTTTTATTGTTTGTTTCCTTGCTTTTTTTTTCTACAGCGAGAAAGTGTCATATGAAATCTTAAAATGTTTATGTGTGGAAGCCTTCAGCGTTTTATAAGCAATAATTATCCCTTTTCTCTTTGCTTTCCCACGTCTGTGTCTTACAGCGTTACTCTTATTCTTGATCTTGATTACCATACACATGGCCTTAGGCTTCTGCTGCTGTTCCCGCCAGCTCTGTTTGTTTGACCGTGTTGTTTTCTGTTGTTTTCAGGTCACACCCACCTCTCCCTCCCCCCCCCCTACTGTCTTTGTCTTTGTCTGTGTGTTTCTCTGTTTAGCTGTGGATCTGTCTGTCTGTCGCCTTCCTTCATCCACTCCCATTTTCTTTGAATACGTTGGTGGCCATACGTTTCTCTGTTCTCTGAGCTCCGTCTGTTTTCGTGGATAAAAACAACTATACTGTTCATATTCTTCCATCTAAGAATGATTCGTCAGTTTATACAAATGTAATAGCCTTTCTCGCTAAACAACTGTTCTGTTTGTATTATTCCATCTAAGAATGGCTCTTCAGTTTATAATGATAATAATTGTTAATAAGTACAGTACGTATATGGCGCCAGATCTTTACAAATCAACTCAAAAAACGCACTCACGTACCAGACATACGCATGCAATCAACGTAGACCATCTTACAACACGCGAAGAAAATAAATTCCACACAAACTGATTGTAAGAGGCAGTTGCAGAATTCATTCATTGTCAGGAAAAGAGGTGGAAAGTTAAACTGAATGTAAAAGCAGAAAGGGTAGGTGTTAGACGAAGGGAAAATGGAAGTTTATTCCTGGTAGATGGTCCCTAAACAGCAAAAGAACGCTGGCCGACAGTTGATAGTTTAAATCTAGGAACTTTAAGGAAAAGAGTATCTGAAGCTGAGCGCAAGGTGCGAGTTAGCGTATAAATATTGATGTTGTTACGAAGGTATGAAGGAGCAGACTGGTAAATAGGTTATCAGTTTATATTGTTGTCTTCTATTCCCTTTCGTCCCCCCACTCCCCCATGGGGATGCCGGGAGTTCTTTCCTTGAAAATATTACCCCCGTCATCTGAAAATATTACCCCGTCTCATTTTCAGACAATGTACGTGACCTTGGCTTTTTCCTTGATAAAGAGATGTCCATGAAACATCATATCAGTAAAACCTGTCAAGTAGCCTACCATGAACTCAGACGCATCAGCTCTATACGTCGCTACCTCACAGTTGATGCAACAAAAACACTTGTCAGTTCTTGTGTACTATCTAGACTAGACTATTGCAATTCTCTTCTTGTCGGTTCTCCACATACCCTGATCAGACCACTACAACAAGTACAGAACTCAGCAGCCAAAATAGTGTGCAAAGCAAAAAGATCGGCACATTGTACACCCCTTCTACGAGAGTTACACTGGTTACCTATTGAACAAAGAATCAAATACAAAGCTTCTTGTCTCTGCTACCAAGTCATAATTGGCACTGCGCCTAAATACCTTTCTGACATCTTTACGATCTATGTACCACCCAGATCTCTTCGCTCTGCTACCGACGATAGAACATTCCGCGTTCCAAAATATAAACGAGAGAGGCATGGTGGTCGAGCTTTTTCATCATCTGCTGTGCAGATGTGGAACTCCTTGCCTCACAATCTCCGTCACAGCCCTTCATTTCCCTCCTTTAAAACTAGTCTGAAGACTTTTCTCTTCCAGCAACATTTCTTGTAGACCCTCTTCCTGCCGCTCTGTATTTTTGATGTGCGTGTTTTTGGGTGTAAATGCGTGCGCGTGTGTGTGTGTTGTGTGCGTGCGTGCGTGGTGTGTGTGTGGTTTGTGTGTGTGTGTCTGTGCGTGTTTGTGTGTGTGTTGGTGTGTGTCTGTGAGTTCGTGTGTTTGTTTTACTTTTATTGTTGTTGTAAAGCGCTTTGTGCAAGTGGAAAGCGCTCATAAATAACCATTTATTATTATTATTATTATTATATTCAGTTCTGTTCAAAACAGGCAACCAGTGCAGTGAGGGAAGGAGAGGACTGACATGAACAAACTTTTTCTTTCTGAGGACAAGACGAACAGCTGAGTTTTTGTATGCGTTGCAGAGGAAAGAAGAAAATGGTTATCTAGAAAGGACTATTACAAATGTAATGGTCTATCTCTCTATCCCTTGTCTCCCTTTCTCTGTCTTCTCTGTCTATCTGTCTCTGTCTGTCTGTCTATCTGTCTGTCTGTCTCTCTCTCTCTCTCTCTCTTGTCTTTATCTCTCTGCATTCTTCTCTCTGTCTTCTTCCTCTTCTCTTCATTTTCCTCTTTTGCTCATCTTACATAATTTGTTCTCACAATAACATGTTCTTTTCGTTTTCCAAGTTCACCTGACAATATGAAATTGCTGATGATTGTACTGCAACGCTCATTAAGAGAATCAACTGAAATCTTCTGCGTACATTGTGTTCATGTTCATAAGTCAGTTGAAAACTCACAAGTAAAATTAAGCCACAATTAGCACTTCTTTATTTGAAGCCGGTAAGCTTAGGTACACACGAACACTTTTCTTTCTTTCTTTCTTGCTTCCTGTCTTTCTTTCTTTCTCTTTCTTTCTTTCTTTTCGTCATTCCTTCCTTCTTTCATGGGCCTCATATTCGCGGTCTTTCCTTCTTTTTTCTCCTTGCATTCTCTCGCTCTCTGTTTTGAATAAAATTGTTGGCAAGCACTATACTTTTTGCGTTTTTTGTTTTGTGTTTCTTTTCTCTCTATTTGTCTTTCTTATTTGTTTTAAATGGATGGATGTTCATAAGAGTTGTGTAAGAGTCTTGATAAAGCATAGTTTACTGGAAATACGTTTTCCTTTGTTACTGACTGAAAAATTAGCAGTTTACACCAACAGTGAGAACGAGGTATTTTGAACATTTATTCGTTTTGTTTTGATTGTTTGTTTGTTTATTTTCGGTTTTGTTTTTTGTCTGTTTGTTTGTTTCTTTGGTTGGTTGTTTTTTGGGGGGAGGGCATACGAGTCAAAAGAATGGTGAAGCTGTAAGAGAGAGAGAGAGACTGAGACAGAGACAGAGAGAGACAGGCAGACAGAGAAAGAGAGAGAGAGAGAAAGAGAGAAAGAAAGAAAAGAAAGAAAGAGAGAGAGAGAGAGAAATGAAAACGAAAACAACATTAATAATTTATTCTCCAAGGGTCGAAGTTAACGCTAATCTACAGAGAGAGAGAGAGAGAGAGAGAGAGAGAGAGAGAGAGAGAGAGAGAGAGAGAGAGAGAGAGAGAGAGAGAGAGAGAGAGAGTATTACACACTTCAGAACAAGGTTCACAATTACAACAAAGATTGATATGTTTTGATTCTCCTGTAATTGTAATCATATACTGTTCAGTGTCTTTCCAGATTACATGGACGTAGAAAGAAAGAAAGAAAGAAAGAAAAACGCTGTCATACATTGAAAATGTTATCCAGTTTAGAATCAAACAAACAAACAAACAAACAAACAAATCTACAATCTACTGATAGAAAGTTGAGAAAAAATGTTGCTCATATGTTTTCACATTTTGTGTCACAAGGCCTTTAACAATGGGTCATACCCACACGGATGCGCACTTTCAGGGTTTGTAGTCCAAATTTTGAAGCAATTCACTATAAACACTGATGGAATCTTAGCTGATTTCATTGTTTCCTTTTCTCTGGTTGGTCTTTAAAAAACATGAATTTGTTGTCTGTCTGTCTGTGTTGTGTGAGACTGCGTGCGCCAGAGATTTGGTTTTGTGTACACAAATGCATGAGGACGATAGCATTGTGAGTGTAGTGTTGTGAAACCAAAGAGAAAAAAGGTGGGTGGACTGAAGTTTTAGAAATCGAAGAAAATCTCTCTCCCTCTCTCTCTCTCTCTCTCTTCCTCTCTCTCTCTCTCTCTCTCTCTCTCTCTCTCTCTCTCTCTCTCTCTCTCTCTCTCTCTCTCTCTCTCTCTCATGCCTATCGCTCTTTATGTGGTATGTCGATCTGTATGCCTGTATTGTGTTGTCTATCCTCACGCCTTCAGGCAAAGCCTGGTTTTTAAAATTTTTTTTTTTTATTGTATTTGTGTAACTTAGGTTATATATTTTTGCTGTTGCTTTTTTCCCGAGATATCTGTTTTCCTGCAAACAGATTATTTTCTATGTGTGCGGGTACATACATGCCTATTGAATACTGTTGTGACGTAGGTGTGTATAGTTTATAGCTTTTTCTTGACTGAAACATATTGGATTTCTTGCATATAGAACTTTCTTCTTCTTCTTCTTCGCAATTCTTCTTCTTCGCAATTCTTCTTCTTCTTCGCAATTCTTCTTCTTCTTCTTCGCAATTCTTCTTCTTCGCAATTCTTCTTCTTCTTCTTCGCAATTCTTCTTCGCAATTCTTCGCAATTCTTCTTCGCAATTCTTCGCAATTCTTCTTCTTCGTAATTCTTCGCAATTCTTCTTCTTCTTCGCAATTCTTCTCCTCCTCCTTCTTGTTCTTGTTCTTGTTCTTCTTGTTCTTGTTCTTGTTCTTCTTCTTCTTCTCCTCCTCCTCCTTCTTGTTCTTGTTCTTGTTCTTCTTGTTCTTGTTCTTCTTGTTCTTCTTGTTGTTCTTCTTCTTCTTTCATGCAGGAGTTTCCATCTGAATGCTTAAAGGATATCTTCAGTAAACTGAAATTTGAAAGTTCAAACATATTCCCGTTTTGATTTACAACGTAATACAACATGAAGAGTACACAGGAAGAAAAACAAACAAACAAAAAACAGAGGAGAAAGAAATAGAATGACTTGGTTTTTAACTGTTTTTATGTAAGTATTTACAGAAAGACAATTCTAGTTCTTTTGTCGATGAAGTGATGAACACAGAAACAACCATAACCAAAACAAACACACACAAAATAGAATGAGAACGCATGTTTAATTGACAAAACGAGCAAAGTGGAATGTTTGCTCAAATGGCCTTTTTCAAACACACAGAGAAGACAACAAAGAAACAAAATTCACAAGATTTAGGAAAAAAAAACAACAACAACTTATCAAATAACTTTCCTAAGGATTCGTTGATAGGGATGGAAAAGATTATTTGAGTCTGTCTGATTTCATCAGTGAACCACTGCGTTCTCATTCTATTTTCAGGCGTTTTTGGTTTCGTTTTGCTTCATCGTTAGCAGGCATTTTGATTCAGATCGTGATAAACATGGTAAAAATACGTACGTTAAGCTTAGAACCAAACTAACAAGGTTTAACCTTTTGACTCCTGCACCCTGTCCACCAAATGCAAAAACGTGACCCTTTGACTCCCTTACCCTATCCACCAGCTTCTTGCAGGAAGCTATTAGATAGGGTGAGGGAGTCAAAGAGTTAATTTTTTTCTTTGCTAGCATGGTTGCCAGGGCAAGATTCTTGTGGGCAGGGTGCGGAGTCAAAGGGTTAATATAGTTTCCTTCTTTTCAGTGACATGTCTGTTTCGTTTTGTTCTGTTTTTGTTTTCATACACATATGTTTTCCTTTCACAGACATGTACTCACGCACACACACACACACACACACACACACACACACACACACACACACACACACACACACACACACACACACACGCACGCACATACACCACACACACACACACACACACACACACACACACACACACACACACACACACACACACACACGCACGCAAATGCACACACATATGGTATATCTTTTTTTTGTAAATTTCTTTTTCAATATGACAATAAAAGTGTATGATTAGCGTAAAGCAACAAGTGTAACTAAATGTAATGAATCATATCTATATTAAGGAAACCAAAGTCAGTATTATAATAAACAATAGTCCAGCAAATACCGCTTTAGGTTACTAGGACGAAATAGAATCGGCGAAGTGTGATTTTCACCTTGTTTTACTTCTCTGTGATTGCCAGAAATCGTGACTTTTTTTTTGCTAATCACAAAAACAAGATAATAAAAACAACAACAACAACAACGATGATGATGATGACGACAACGACGACGACAACGACTCTGACAACAACAACAACAATAAAGTTATAATGATGATGATGATGAGGTGGAGGAGGAGAGGGATGAGAAGAAGAAGAAAGAACAAGAAGAAGAAGAAGAAGAGAGGGGGAGGAAGAAGAGGAATGATGATAACCTTACTATTTTTAACAACTTTTAAAAACTTGCCGTCAATAATTATGTCCATTAAAGAGTTTACCATGAACCAAAGATGGAATCGATAGCTTGGTTGTAATCGACAAATACACGAAACAATTTTTGTATTTTGTGTACGGAAAGTATTGATCAAGGATCCCAAAAACAAAAGCATGATCCAATGTAGAATGTGAACGTCTGAATCTTGCTTGATTTTCAGACAGTATTGTCTTATTTCTAAGAAACGCGTTGTGTATCTTGTTCGGTTATAATACTTATGAATAACTAACCAACAAAACTCAACAGAGTAACACCTCTGAAGTTATCACAATCAAATTTATCACTTTTAACATTTTCAAGTGACAGAATCAAACCAAGTAGCCCATTCTTCAGCAACAGTACCCGATTTCGATATTTTGTTAAACAGCTTACAATCATCACGACCAGAAAAAATAAAAAATACTTTGAATGAATTCACTTGATTGTTTCCAGCAGCCTTTCCGATCTTCAGATCTGTGACAGAATATTTAATTTCTTCATTTAAGATACCATTATCAAACTTCGACTGTATGTCATCAGATGAATGTAAGGGTTCTTCTAAGTTTCACAACTTCATTCAGTTATTTGAAATTGACGTCAACACACAAACTCTCTTCTCTCTCTCTCTCTCTTTTCTCTCTCTCTCTCTGTCTTCTTTTTCTCTCTCTCTCTCTCTCTCTCTCTCTCTCCTCTCTCTCCTTCTCTCTCTCTCTCTCACTTTGTCTTTCTCTGTCTGTCTGTGTCTTTCTCTCTCTCTCAATCTCTCTCTCTCTTTGTCTCTTTTTCTGTCTTTCTCTCTCTCTCTCTCTGTGTCCGTCTATCTCTTTCTCTCTCTCCACACACACACACACAAACGCATACCCTCGCACATTTCAGTCACTCACTTTCTCATTTTTCTTGCTCTTTATATAGGCCTACAATCAATAATTAATTCCCTTTACTCCACAAGAGCTGTAGATTTCCACTCAATATGGAAACTTCAAGACACAACCGTTCCAGTATTCTTCCTTCTCCCACCCATCACTAGACGCATTACATTTCGTATCAAACAGCAAATGACGTGTAGTCTGCATGTGGAAGATTACAGTGAAACAGGTTGTGTGAGTGAAGATGCCTTGAGTAAGCAAAGCTTGTTGACGATATGAAATTGAACTCCTTCATAGATAAAAGGCCCGATTTGGCTGTACTTGCCGACAGATTTTCCAAGGGTTTCGACTGACACTCACATACACACAAATATTGTATATGCACATACACATGATATACACACTAACGCACACCAGACACACATACACACACTCGCGCACACACACATATACACACATACGTGCGCGTGCGTGCACACACACACACACACACACACACACACACACACCCCAATACACTCACACACAAACAAACAACACACACACACGCTTCTTGTGGGATCGGGGCCAAAGTGCATAACATATATTCTTAACTGTATTGCGGACATTTACATTGCAGGTAGAACATTCTGTGTACGCCCTCCCCCCTTCTCTCTCTCTCTCCCTCTCTTTCTCTCTCTCCCTATATGTCTCTCTCTTTCCCCCTCTCTTTCTCCCTATCTCTCTCTCTCTCTCTCCCTATCTGTCTCTCTCTTTCCCTCTCTCTCGCTCTTTCTTCCTCCCCTCTCTCTCTCTCTCTTTCTCGTCGTCTATGATAGTGCCTTTGCAGTGGGCAAACTACCGACGTTAAATCTCAAGAGCTCAACCCTCCACCATCCTGTTTGTTTGTCTGTCTGTCTATCTGTCTATCTGTCTGTGTGTCTGTCTGTCTCTCAGCTCCACCAGTCTTGTCGTGCTATCAGTTTTGCTATCAGTAAGACGCAACTGTTTTAGTTTCTTAAGTCTTTTATTCTTTTTTTTTATACTTTTTTTCAATTGAAACAGGGCTGTCGGTTCATTCATATTGATTTCATGGCCACAGGTTGTCCGTATGTCTCGTTTTATCACATTCCAAATAAGAAACAGTATTGTATAATAACATTGTAAAAGACATGTTCTATAAAATCTGTAATGGACACCACATGCGTTTGTTTGAGTTTGTTAATTCTATTTTATGTGGCATGATGTTGGTTGGAAAGATGATATGGATGAAGTTAAAGTCAAGGACTCTCGGTCTTGATTCTTCACTACAAGTATGAGCAGTGTTAATGCATACACATATGTCTATGTTTAATTTGTGTTTCCAGAACTTTGACGCAGATAATTTATGGTTGTATTTTTTGATGAGTACTTCTGGTGGATGGAGAGCGATTTTAAGGAAATCTTCTCTGAGTTTATTTCTCGTGTATTTCAGATGATTACTGTAATCTGGTGTTTCCATGTGCTGATAATACACTGAATACAGCATTCTATTGGAACAGTAAATCAACATATGGTCTGATTATTTCTGCGACCTGTTCATAAGTCATGAGGTTTCCATGGATTCATAGATCTTACACATAGTTTATCAGCTTTGGTCCATTTCATAAAAAAGAGAGGGTATTTTTGTTGTTTGTTGTTCCATAGTGGTTCAATGAGAAGATTTTTTATTTGCTTGTTATATTAATGGTTGTAGCTCTTTTCTCTGCATTCCTTCAGAACTAAAATTTCATTTTTTTCCGATCCTTGGGATATTTTAGGTTTTTGCATTTATGTTGAATGTGCAACGCATGGTTTTGAAAGGAGACATTTGGTCTTTGGTTAGTAGTGTCCAACATGATTTTCCTGCTTTTTCTTTTATGAGTTTTAACGCCCTTATTGATCGTGATTAGGCCTCTTTCTTCTATATTCAAGCTAAAGACAGTTTCTTTACAAACGCCCTTTTGTTACTGTACTTTTGATTCCACGAAAATCATTATATCATGCCACTGAAAATCATTTACAGTTGTTTCTGGAATAGCTAGGGTTTGAAAATGTAAGAAAATTGCGATACTAGCAGCGTTTTGGTCAGGATTATGTTTCTATAAGTGTGGGGTGTTTTTGTTCTCAGTATTGAATTGTTCTTGTTATATTATTGATTTTATCGATTTTCATTTATGGGTGATACTCATCTGCCTGCTGATAAATGAACACCAAATTTTTTTGCTTGCCAACTAACATCGCTATTTTTCAGCTTTTTCCATTCTCGTCATCTATTCCCAAGTCAAGTGCCTTTAGATGTCTGTTTAATCGTAATCCTGAAAATATTTCGATTTTGTCCACAATTTGAACTGTAATATCTGGGTTTTTTATTATATTTTTCATTACAATATTGTGTCATGTACGTACTGTTTAACCTTTGTGGTAGCTTCGATATCATTATGATGTATCTCAATTCTTTTATCTTCTTGGTCGATTCGAATGTTAATTGTTAACAATTCTACTGCTATTACAAATACTTTCGGTGGGAAACCATTCTGAGAGCCACCCTCCCTTATGAACGGGGCTCGCTATCAGTGCTAGAGGTCGACAATTGGTGTGGTGATTGATACTATTGGTAGGTTCCTTGTCCAGATGTACTGTAATGTGAGCTATGTTCGTTGAGCTGCCGGTCGGCTTGGGATCAGTCGGGTGGTGAGAGGGTGATATTTGGTGTTGGGGATGAGATGCCCTCTCTTATGTCCTTCCATATTATATATGAAACGCACAATATTCTGTTCACATTGTGCTGCAGTGTGTCCCTCAGTAAGGCATGACTACACTTTCCTTTGCCATTTTGTTTTCGCTCTTTATGATGTTTGGCGTTATGATGAACACAGATCTTGTCCTTGTCTCTCTGGTTATCATTTGGCCAGACTCGTTCCTTGCTAGTTTAATTCTTTGCTAGAGATCTAATTTCACTTTCCAGCTTTTCGAGTACGTCTTCAGCAATATTGTTTTTGCAAGTCATTTGCACGTTGGTGATCCATAACTTGGTGAATTGTTTTTCCCTCCCATCGTACATAGGCATATCTGTCTAGCAGAGTCAAATGCACGCCATACAATTCAATTCCCTACCGCACTACTCACCCACCCCTGACGATGAGTTTTGTATCCATTATGTTTTTTCTCTACCTAGATTTTTTATAAACCATCGTATCGTTTGTCTCCCCTGACTGAAGTTCTATAGGACACTTTTTCTGCAGTACACACACATGTCGATTATATCTGGAGACGAGTCTGTGTGAGACAGTGCTTTTGTGGTGACAAAAACAGGCTTACACCCTTCAGCCATCAGGGACACGTGGTGTTCCGTATCAACACTGTCATTTTCAACTTGGGTGGCCATTATTTTTTGACGTGTTTATCCAGTTCACGAAATAGTAGCATAGACAGTTAGTTGAACTTGTTATTAAAAAAACAAAAACAAACAAAACCTTTGTCATTTATTCTGTTACTTATAAAACACTGCACCGTATAGAATTTATAGAGTGACGGTTTTATAAACCTGGCGACGTCAGAGGAAGACCAAAAGTAGCTGTCATACACCTTGACACATGCTCATAAACACTCGTAATGAGTGTCTGTTTGCTGTGTTTTCGACTCCCAATAGTTATTATATAATTCACTATACAAAACTTGTTGTGGCTAAGCATCTCCGTTGCGTGTTGACAAACGATATCAGATTACTGATTTTTGGGGGAGGGGGGATAGCGTGGGGGTGAGAATGGGGGGACTTAAAATTTCAACTTGCATTAACAAGTTTAATTGAAACTGAAGAGTCCGATATCACTTTCACACCAGGACCTTCAGGGATCATTTTTTCAGACTCCATTTTTTATTCAGTTATAGGATACACGTTAGTTTGATAATCTAAATGTTTATTAGCAGATCAACAAAAACACATACACACAAAATGTAGCCTTACTGAAATAATTTGTGCTGTATAGAAATACTCAAATTACACTGAATAAACTCTGACTTGAAACACTTCCTTTTTGCTCTCTGCCTTCTGTGTTTCTCCCAAGCGTCTATCGACCCCCCATTTCAAATTCTTGGAGAAAGATTAGTGTCTCCTAAACATCCGCTTTAACCAATCGAAACATGCAAATTTGATGAAGTCCCGTGATTTCTCGCGGCATTTCAATCCGATTTCCTCCTCCCGAGATCAAAATTTCGGCCTCCAATTTCCGTCCTGTTAGCCTCCAAGACCTGTCCACCACCACCACCCCTCCTACTCCAGCTGTCTCTTTCAGCTCAGTATTGCTTACATCCCCATCCTCGCTGTCTCTCGTCTTTACATCCCTTCATGGCTTTTCGACCAGTTCTTCGTCTGACAGCTAAATTGAAATCATTCCTACCAGTCGTAATCTCAAGTTAGAGGTTGTCGCCAGTGTATCATCGTCCATTGCAATTAGCTTGGAAAGCGGTCCCGGCTACGTTTAAGATTTCACTCAGGCGGCAGAGTCTTCTTAGTCTAAAATTGTGGATTTTAGAAAAGTACGTTTGTTATAGCCAAAATAATGACGGCTTGTTACATTTGGAATTTTGCGATGATTTACAAAGTATGATTACTGTTCGGGTATAATACAAGTTCTAGTTTCAGAACCAGCTACCTTAGTTCAATGACTAATGGAACAGATTAACGTTTGGGAGGTTGTTGATTCGTGAGTCCCATTAGTCCTATCGAAATTATTGCAGCATTTTTCGGCCCCAAACGGCTCCAACATGCCATGAACTCAGTGGGAACTGGGACCACAAAGTCGAGTCTCATCGACTTCAGGGATGCGTCGTTGGGAGTGTTGCTAAACAGATTATTGGCAAACACCACAGGTGTCTGATCTCTCGAACCTAGTTGACGTTAGAATGTACTTTGAAAAAACAAAAAAAAAACAAAACAAACAAACAAACAACAAACAAAAAACACATAGTGTACAGCCCTGTCACGTAGTCTCATCAAGATTTGAATTGCGTAACATCATATCATCCTCATCGTCAGCATCATCATCATAGCATAGTGTAAAATCGTCTCAGATTCTATGGGTACTAAAAGTGGCGTAGAAAAACAAATACAGACAAATATCAATTTTAGTGACTAGCATAGATCCCACTTGTAGGATGAATCATTCTGGACAAGTTCCAAATTCTGATTCCAGTGATTAGTTTGGTTCGGTAGGTGTTACCCTAAACACGTACCTAATTTCTCTGGCAAACTTGGTGTGACTGCCTGCCATTAGTTACTGCCCATTATATCCTCATTTACATGTACTGTCTGCCCCCTCTGTGTCTTCAGCTGTGGGTATCGTGTGTGCACTTTGAATGAAGATTAAGGGGGATGGGAAGTCGGTTGTTCTGCTGTCTCGTGTGTGTGTGTGTGTGTGTGTGTGTGTGTGTGTGTGTGTGTGTGTGTGTGTGTGTGTGTGTGTGTTGTGTGTGTGTGTGTGTGTGTGTGTGTATGTGTGTGTGTGTGTGTGTGTGTATGTGTGTGTGTATGTGTGTGTGTATGTGTCTTTGTGTGTGTGTGTGCATGTGTGTGTGTGTGTGTGTGTTGTGTGTTGTATGTATGTAGTGTGTGTGTGTGTATGTGTGTATGTATGTATGTGTGTGTGTGTGCATGTGTGTGTGAGCTATTATATATTTGTATGTGTGTGCATGTGTGTGTGCTATGTATTATTATGTATTATTGTGTGTGTGTGTGTGCGTGCGTGTGTGTGTATGTTTATGTTGTGTTTGTTTATGTGTGTGTGTGCGTGTGTGTGTAAAGAAAAACTCAGAAGAACTCTGTACTCAGAACATTTATTTGCCATTAGAACCTAAGATATGGTTACAATATATGCACGGATTGTAATACGTTGATATAATAGTCAGTGATGTCAACAGATACTAAATTCACATTTCACGCCATCCTCCTCCTCCTCCTCCTCCTCATCATCATCATCGTCGTAGTCATCGTCAACCACCACCACCACCACCACCTCCACCACCATCGTCACCATCCTCCTCCTCTCATCATCATCATCAGTAGGAAGATATGAGTGACTAATGATCTTTCAGTTTTCCTAAATGGAAGCATCATAGATATATTCTGCAACATGCATTTGCAAAATCTCTTCTTTAAATAAATCAATTGGATTCAGAAAATGCGTGCGTGCGTGCATGTGTGTGTGTGTGTGTTGTCAGTGTGTGTGTGTTGTCAGTGTGTGTGTGCGTGTATGTGTATGTGAGAAAGAGAAAAAAGGAGAGAGAGAGCACAGAGAGAGAGACAGAGAGAGAGAGAGAGAGAGCATGTGTATGTAGGTGTGCGTTCTCTGCAAAGAAAGGGACTTATTTCTTCAGAAAGTTCTTGAATGGATGAAGTTTAAAAGGGAAGATTATCATGTGTATGTACATAATCTGCCTTATGAAGAAAAGAAGACATCTATTTAATCATCATTTTATTCAACCAAGATATAAACTACCAGAGGTTGGGTACTAGAATCACTGTCTGAGTCTCTGGAACTCAGATCCGCACGAAAGGTACATTGATGTAGTAACCTGCTCGAAGATGGTCCTGTCCCCTTCCTTCGAGTCTGGATTCTGAACTCTTCTTACTAATTTACTAAAATGTTAGATTCATCGTCTGAAGATGCATGAGTCAGTCAGAATGCTTCGGACAAGTGTGTTCCTGGCAAGGGCAGACATATCGCTCCATCGGCGGTTCACCAGTCGTAGGTCCCGGTCGACATTCTGCAGCCAGTTCATCTTCGGCATTCCCCTGTTCCTGCGGCCTCTTGGAATCCAGTGCAGAACCTGGCTGGTGGGTCTTGACTTAGGATGCCTCGATATATGACCCAACCAGCCCAAGAATCGTCTGCAGATCGTGGCTGTTACTGAGGGCTGTCCTCATTCCTCTATGACTTGTTCATTGGGAAAAAAATAACTTTTTTTTAATCATTTTTGTTTTACTTACAACAAACACACATCAAACATACAAAGTGTTAACGAAAAACGATATAAATCATATAATATGAAAAAATATATTGTTGACATGAACACCGAATAACATACTGAATACACATAATGATATTTTAGACATTGGAAGTTAAAAAGTGAACATCAAGATCCTACTATATGTCAACGTTTTTTAGGATATTTTTTCAAATTATATCTTTTTGCTGTAAGGTAACATTAGGAACAAAGTTATTGCAGCGTAAGCCAAAAATTCTGCGTGGGCATCTCATCTCAAAAGAGTCAAATTTCAGTTCATGGGTTTATTTATTTATTCATTTATTATTTATTTTTAACCAAAAACAAAAAACAAAACAACAACAACAACAACAACAACAAAAAGCAAAAACAAAAAGTAAACAAAAAACCCAACCAACCAGCCAACCAACCAACCAACCAACCAACCACCAAACCAACCAACCAACCAACCAACCAACCAACCAAAACAAAAAAAAACGATTGCTAGGGTTGCATTAGAAAGTAGAATAATACAGGTACGTTTTTACAGCATAGTTAAAAAATTACACCTGTACTTGTGGCATGGAAAGAAAAAAAAATGATGAAGTGCATCCGATCGATATTTGAGAAGTGGAAATAGCTGTTTGCTGGCTTTTTAGATCCTTGTGGACCACTTACCATGAGGAGAGTCTCAATCAGTGAGGCAATCAATGACTGGTCGTTGTCATCAAAATGGTTGTGGAACGGCCATTCCGTCTAATCAAACAGACACATACATAAGAGTTTTACGATGTGTGTGTCTGCGCGTGTATTTGGGGTAATGTGTGTGTGTGTGTGTGTGTGTGTGTGTGTGTGTGTGTGTGTGTGTGTGTGTGTGTGTGTGTGTGTGTGTGTGTGTGCGTGTGTGTGTGTGTGTTTAACTTAGGGTCTAATCCCATCCTAAATTTAAATTTTGGGATTTTGATACATATACATACACACAGCTGGCCATGTTTATCTCATGAATATACAATGGTGGTTTCCCGTTGTCTTCCATCGGTTTTTGTACGGATTCTCCGTTAGCCTTTGTTATGTTAGCCTTGGTCTCTCCCGAAATAACCACAAGGCCGAGATGTTTTTCTGTTAGGATTTACTCTCTTAGCCTTGGTCTCTCCCGAGACACCCAATAGGACAGCTTATGAGGCAAGAGAAATTAGAGCACCTAGTCACAACAGGAAAGATGGAAGGGAAAAGAACACCAGGTAGACCCAGGATGAAATTATTGGACGGACTTGCAGAGTGGATGAAGGCAAAGAGGGTGGGAGATGTACTTGCAGTGACAAGGGACAGTTTCGTATGGAGGACCATGATGGGGAACGCCATGTGGCAGGGCACATGATGATGATGACATATTCATGTATCTACAAACTGCAATAAAACCGGTCCTAGAAGAACCACAAGTGTTCGTTTGTGAATCTAAAGGATGTAAGTCTTAAAGATAATTCTGAAAGAGATCTTTTGAAATGTTTTCACTAAAATATAGCAGCCATTTGCTTTCTTTCTGGCATCGAAAAAAATCTTCAGAGAACATGCTGCCTATAGTATTACGGTACACTGCAAAATCTCTTCTCCACCTGTTCAAAGTAAAATCTACCACAAACCAACATACACAGCTGTCAGTTTGTCAACGCTGAGGACAACAGATTTTGTTCTGTATACGTAGAGACGGAACTAATGAACAACACATCAATAAACCCACTGCCTGTGCTAACCGACAACAGTCCATAAGCCCGGAAAAGTCGATAAAGACGAAAATCCTGAAAACAATCAGTTTCTCCTAACAAGGCCGCCAATGACTGTCCATTCAAACACCTGTTTAAATCAGGTAGGAATCCCTCGGCATGCTGAAGTAGGGGACAAATACCCTCCCTGTGTGTGTGTGTGTGTGTGTGTGTGTGTGTGTGTGTGTGTGTGTGTGTGTGTGTGTGTGTGTGTGTGTGTGTGTGTGTGTGTGTGTGTGCGTGTTGTTGTTGTTGTTGTTTATTGTTGTTGCTGTTGTTGTTGTTGCTGTTTTAGCCTTCCAGTTTTTCACGGATGCGTGTATGTAGGTAGTTTTGCACTACGCTGCGTAGGTCATGTCTTGCTGTGGAGTCTGCATACTCTGTCTATGGTGGTCGTTCATGTGCGTATTTTCATCATGTGTCAAGAAGTCACCGAACGCTCACATTTCTTTCAAGATCTTTAACGTGCATATTTGATGTTCTGAGTGTTTGAATATATACACAAGAAGGTTTCAAGCCCTAACACATCTGCACACATGGTGATCTGAGAGGTCGGAACATATCTCTATCCTTCACGACCAGGCTGGAGATACACGGGCAAGATGGAACCCCAGACCTTCCGTTTTAAAGTGTGACGTCTGACCCACTTAACTATCACGCCCAGCTCTTTCCTGTTTAACCCTTTTACTCCCGCACCCCATCCATCAACTGTAAAAACTTAACTCTTTGATTCCTTCACCCTATCCACCAGCTTCCCACGGAATGCTGGTGGGTAGTTTGAGGGAACCAAAGGATTACGTTTTTATTTCGCTAGCTCTTTCTGTACGTTAAGGGTTTTCATACTGGACACAGGGTTCGTCTGCGACCTATTTTGGAACAGGGGGTAAGGTCAGTAAAACACTTGTAGATATGTTTGTGTTCAACATAGAACAAAAAGGTTGGTATTGGGTTGTGCAGAATTGAATTCTAAACAACATACAGGTAATAACATCATGATAATTTTCATTATGATGTAAAAGAAACAGAACGGGAGAGGCGTGGTCCCTTTGCAGAACAAGAAGACCCTTCACGATCGTCAACACTCGCTTCTTCTGACTCTGCACTTGATGCACTCTCATTAAAGCTATCATCACTGTCACTGAGAGCTATTTCATCATCAAATTTCTGAAAAAGTGCGACAGTGAGCAGCAGTGAGCCTAACAAGACGCCGACTGCCTGACGCCATGGCAATTCAACTTACGAAACTGAAAACATATCAGCAAATAAAGCGCACAACATACACACACAAAACAAAACAAAACAAAAAACAAACAACCAAACAAACAACCAAAAACAACAACAAACAAACAAACAAACAAAAAACCCACGGGGAAAAACGGCTGAAAAGGAAGAGGAAGTATCCGACTGTGGCTATCTGCTATCATGCGGTTGTACGTAGTTAAATGGGGAAGAACGGAAAGTAGAAAGTGACGAACCGTTCCGAGCCGCTGTGATCGGCTCAGCGGCCATGTTGAAAGTCAGCCGAGCCGATCACGGCGGCTCGTCGTACAGGAAGAGCTAACTAGCATGGTTGACAATGCAGGATGCTGGTGGACAGGGTGCGTAAGTCAAAGGGTTAAATTAGAGTCTAATCCCTTCCCAAATCTAAACTTGAGGATTTTGATACGGAACTGTTTGGAGAACAAAAGCTGGGGTGACCACTTGTACTACTGTAGATTTACTAACCGTTGTATTTAGACTGTCAGCACAAAGAAAGGGAAACTGTTAGGAAAAGCAAACAAGTTGGAGAGAAGTAGCGGTAAAGGGTTAGGGTCTGTATTAGCTGAGGCTTAACACACTGTGGCCGAAGATAAACGAGGACTGGAAGGAGGGTGTGGGGGTAGGATTTTTAAGGAACCCTTAAAGAGTTTGGCAGAGTTCTTAATAATGTTTTCACTTATATTGGAGAGGGGAGCTATAAGAAACTCTTAGGGTGTTATTGTCCAGTGTTTAGTAAAGTTCTCACAAAGGAGGGCAACGGTAAAGACATGGACATGTTCCCACCGCCCAGTTGTTGCATGACAAGGTGGAAGTTGTTAGTGGATATTTGAACTTAGGATCGCGGAGGGTTAGGGTGAACTTAGAATAAATTCTACTGTGACTTGTTCACTGGCGTAATTTCCTGTTTATTTTTGGCATTTTCGTTATTTTTAGAGCGTTCTACTGATCCCCTGTACAGATAAAAAACAAAAATATTTATGGTTCATACCTCTGTGGCATCTTCTGTAAAAGACAGTTTAGACAGAAATTACTTAATGCCTCAACGGTTTAGATCCATTTGCATCGTTTACTCAGGAATATTCTGTGCATTTGAATTAAATTTACCTAGATCGATTACCTGGTTAAATCCTAGAGCGCTTGCAAAATATACCACATTGGTTTTTTGTTTGTTTGTTGTTGTTGTTGTTGTTGTTGTAGTTGTTGTTGTTCTTGTTTTCAGGTCCCTTAAACTTAAACTCTCTCCTGGCTATGACCCTTACTTATGGAATATGTAATTCATTCAAGGAGAAAATTGATCCTAAGGGTGAGGTTTACACGCACGCGCACGCACACACACACACAGACAGACAGACAGACAGACAGACGCACACAGACACATACATATATATATGTATGTATATTTATACATATATATATACATATATAATATTTATATATATATAAATATATATATACACCACACACGCGCGCGCATGCACGCACGCACGCACGCAGACGCGCATTGAAACGGTAATACGGAGAAACAGCAATATGGATCAACAGCACACAGGGTAACAGCAGCATGCCCAGTATTTTGTGGACATGTACACCCCACGGATCTTTTTCTGTTCAGTGTACACTGCTTTGCAAACCAGCAATAAGTCGGAGGACATTTTTGTACAGAACCAGTTTGTTTTCGTAACATGAATTGCTATTGAACAAGGCAATGTATGTTTTTTCTAACTGATAACATTTTTTCAGATTAAAGAAAGTTTTTTTCATGTTCTTATATTCAGCTCAAATGTTTATCTTATTATACATATTGTGATCTATTCATTGGAATTTCTACTTTAGAAGAATGTCTTGTTGCGTGTATGTTTTTGTCTAGGTGACGAAACAAATATTACTATGTGGAGATCTCAATAACAGAAATCAAAATTTTCATGAGATATTTACAGGGTTCATCATCATATTGACTCACTAACGAACAGTCAACCATCATGCATATACTGCAAATCTGAATACTCTGTTCTGAGTGATGATGGTAAAATATTCTTCCATCTATGTGCTGCATTTGGTTTGTACATTTTGAATGGAAAATCTCTATATTTACATTTCAGATAATGGATGCAACTTTCATGATTATTTTCTTTTATGTAAAGATTTTGTTTTTCTTTTTGTAATGAATACCACTTACATGTATCTGATCGCATCGACTCAAACCACTTACCTGTCCAGTTACATATTGTTTCCCCAACTTAAAATTGAAGACTGAAGTCTGAGGACTGAAGTTTGTGTCAGTATACACAGTAATTGAAGAATGTATGGAGCGACGAAGAAGACATGTTTAAAAATCAAACTTGCAGTAAGAGAAAACGTATTTGAAGCTCCAGTCTGTTACAAAGTTGATTGGGATAGATATAAATGATGCT
>CM060310.1:47406227-47436227 GCA_030674185.1 Monoplex corrugatus
GACTGGAAGGTTTGTGGGTTCGAATCCCCATTAGTATCTTCAAAAATCATTGTGGGATTTTTCGGCTCTAACCGGCTCCTACCCAGAGTTGGGCGTGCTATGGGCTCATTGGGAAGATTGGGACCACACAGTCGAGTCTCATCCACTTCGCGGATAAGTCATGAGCACAGAACTGGATGACCAGGCAGACACAGTCATGTACCAGATACATAGGAGACAGGCATTGTTTAAAATCCCCCTCCCCCCCCCCCCCGCCTTATTTGGGAAGAGCAGTGCTGTTCCTGTAAAGGGATGCTCAATCGTTGTGAGGGGGTATGAACACAGTATCTGCGTCAGGTCTAAGGTGAATGGCCATCATTCTAAAACCGCTCATGTGCAAAGTCATAGCTAGACACTTCCAGCGGCATCCTCTGCCTGTACCTGTCATCATTTCTCCATCCCCGCTGAGCTTTGTCATAGATGGTAATTACATGTCTCGTTATGCCAGTTTGCCTGAATGGTTGACCAGCACAGACTTTTTTTTTCAAATGTAGGCAGGGTGTCCGATCCTCTCCCCACTCTCTTGCACACTTGAAGTTCCACAGAGGCTGTGACGGCCACGCAAAGAACGGCCTCAGCTGGCTCTTGAAATAATCCCATGGACACAAGATCTGATGCCCCCAGTTCAATCCTATCCCGTAGCTTAAAAACTGCCTTGGTTGCCATCCATCTTACTGCTCCAATGGCCTGGTTGCCATCCATTTTACTGCTCCACTGACTTGGTTGCCATCCATCTGACTGCTCCACTGGCCTGGTTGCCATCCATCTTACTGCTCCATTGGCTTGGTTGCCATCCATCTGACTGCTCCACTGGCTTGGTTGCCATCCATCTGACTGCTCCACTGGCCTGGTTGCCATCCATCTGACTGCTCCACTGGCTTGGTTGCCATCCATCTGACTGCTCCACTGGCTTGGTTGCCATCCATCTGACTGCTCCATTGGCTTGGTTGCCATCCATCTGACTGCTCCACTGGCTTGGTTGCCATCCATCTGACTGCTCCATTGGCTTGGTTGCCATCCATTTTACTGCTCCACTGGCTTGGTTGCCATCCATTTTACTGCTCCTTTGGCTTGGTTGCCATCCATTTTACTGCTCCACTGGCTTGGTTGCCATCCATCTGACTGCTCCATTGGCTTGGTTGCCATCCATCTGACTGCTCCGTTGGTTTGGTTGCCATCCATCTGACTGCTCCACTGGCTTGGTTGCCTTCCGTCTTACTGCCTTACTGGCATGGTTGCCATCCATCTGACTGCTCCATTGGCTTGGTTGCCATCCATCTGACTGCTCCACTGGCTTGGTTGCCTTCCGTCTTACTGCTCCACTGGCTTGGTTGCCATCCATCTGACTGCTCCACTGGCTTGGTTGCCATCCATCTGACTGCTCCACTGGCTTGGTTGCCATCCATCTCATTGCTCCACTGGCTTGGTTGCCTTCCGTCTTACTGCTCCACTGGCTTGGTTGCCATCCATCTGACTGCTCCACTGGCTTGGTTGCCATCCATCTGACTGCTCCACTGGCCTGGTTGCCATCCGTCTCACTGCTCCATTCACTCTGATGAAGTCGGCGTAGTGTTTCATAGCTCCCGTTCCTTTTCACTCCTTCCCCAACCCCTTCTATTTTAAAACTTTGCCTTATGTAGGGTTTTGCCAAAGCTCAAAGCGTCTGCTAGACAGCAGTTAGCGGATCAGGCAGAGCGCATGTGAAATTGTCCTAATGAATTCCTCTAAAAAAAATTGCGATCTTTGCAGATGCAGTTTTTTTTTTATTTCGGGGTTTCTGTCTCTTGGCCAGTGGCCCGACAGCCTTTCTCTGAGGCACAGTGGGATTTTACCCGAGGCTGGGACACTTCGTGCTTCAGATTAGAAGCTGTCTCCTCTCTAGATGGACTGTCCTGACAGAGCTATCACGCACCATCTACACCGATTTGATCGTAGTTCTTTCTGTACGAGACCTAGTGAAAACGTGGTGACGTCTACCTCAATTCCAGGCACTGTTAACCCTTTGACTCTCGCAGCCTATCCACCAACTGCAAAAACTTAACCCTTTAACTCCCTCACTCTATCCACCAGCTTCCTGCAGGAAGCTCGTGGATAGGATGAGGGAATCAAAGGGTGCATTTTTTGCTTTGTTAGCATGGTTGACAATTGCAGAAAGCTGATGAAAAGGGTGTGGGAGTCAAAGGGTTAATTGCACCCAGACCGTCACTAAAAAGTTACATGGAAGGAGGGAGGCTGGAGGGGAAGGGGGGCTGGAAGAAGAGAAATCTGACAGTTTTCTTTTAGAATTGGTCGGGATTCAAACCTAGTGTTCTTAACTTCTCAATTTCAGACATCCGTGCTTTGTGTATTGCACCACTTCCCCAGCCACCACCTCACCCCCACCCCATTGCTGGATGTAGTATATAACCTAACATAAAGTGTAACACGTTTTCTTGTGTCTTTTGTTAATTTCAGTTCAGGCGATTGTATTTTGTCGCTCGTTACTTCTAGAGCTGTACACAGCTTTAGATGGAACACGTTGTCCAATAAACGGTTGTCCCATGGTCACAAAGCCAATTGGAGAATGAAGTGGTAGTGACGTGGCTACTATTGGATCATTCGAAAGATGTTGGTCCAAAGCCACATCTTTACATTTCCAAGTTCAACGTAGAGTAGTATATCAGCTTACAAGATTATAGACTGGAGGCTGTACCCACAAGTTGGCGTAGCGTTTGGAGCCAAACATATACCCGTATAGGGCTGTTGGAAATGGGGCACTCTGAAGAATATGTGCCCATTAAGTCCAATACGTGGCGTCAGAAATATACAGCGCTACTGTGCGAACCAAATTGTTCCACCAATCCCTGCCCTACTTTCAAAGTCAAGAGTATGTGGCGTTTATTTCATATTATACATGATTACTGTAGTAGTATGGTCCATCATAACGCTCTATCCTTTCCAAGGCTGCCATTTTCTGAACCCGTAGTTTACGGCTGTAGGTCGCTTCACATACTGCGTCATAAAATGTATTCTGCCTGTACCTATGGTTCTTTTACAGTAGGCAGCATTAGTCAGACTTTACCCTAAATTTCAGGGTGGGTTGTTGATACAAAGCTTGAGAGTATTATGTATTTCATTATGTCATTAACTATAGTCTTGTTTCTAATAATGGCATTTACTTCCCTCTCTTGCGTAGTGGTAGTATTTGTAGGAGTGTTGCAGTAGTTACTGCTGCTGATGTTGCCGTGTGTGTGTGTGTGTGTGTGTGTGTGTGTGTGTGTGTGTGTGTGTGTGTGTGTGTGTGTGTGTGTGTGTTGTGTGTATTGTGTTGTGTGTGTGTGGGTGTGTGTGTGTGTGTGTGTGAGTGAGAGGAGAGAGAGAGAGTGAAAGAAGAGAGAGAGATACACATAGACCGACGGATAGGGAACGTTGTGTGTGTGTGTGTGTGTGAGTGAGAGAGTGAAAGAGAGAGCGAGAGAGAGAGAGAGATAACACAGACAGACGGATAGGGAACGTGTGTGTGTGTGTGTGTGTGTGTGTGTGTGTGTGTGTGTGTGTATGTGTGTATATGCGTGCGTGTGTGTGGTGTGTGTGTGTGTGTGTGTGTGTGTGTGTGTGTGTGTGTGTGTGTGTGTGTGTGTGTGTATGACGGTAAACTCATATTCTGTAAAGTATCGGCTGCCCAAGAGAATAGTCTGGATGTCGCATTCACTTAGCTTTGAAGTAATCAGATAGATGAAATGTATGTCGTTTTAATTTTTTCTCCTGTCCCATCTTGTTAACCGAATCTATGTCACTATTCCCACGCCGGTCATTTCTGCTCGCTAACACACCCTGAAACTCACCGACAGTTAGTTTGTATTGAAACTGCGTGACAGAGCTGTACTCTACGTTTACTTTCATGCTATATTTTATCTTCACCAGGTCCGGGAGATGCAGATACCTGCGATAATTGGACAGGAAATTTGAACAACACCCTGAATGACACATCTTTATATCCCTCCGTGGAGGTGCCTGGGGCTCTTTCAGTATAAATAGTATCCCCACTCTCTGGAAAATCTGTGCTACATATTTCCTCTTTTCTGTCACTCTCTTTATTCTGCCTTATTCCTTTGCTTTCTATCATTTCTTCCTATCATTTTCTGCTGGTCCACTCGCCTGTATATGTTCAATAAAGTCTTAATACTTTTTCTTAAGATTGGTAATTGGGTACATGCATTAAGTACATTTTTGGCTGTAGGGAAATGAGATATACGGAAGCAATTTTAGGTAATTTAGACATGTTTTTATGTATGCTTTAGTGTCCTAAGTTATCTTTAAATTTGTGTTCATGTATGTCTTTTAAATCCCTTTGTGATAAATTGGACCGATTGGTCAACGCCAGGGGCATCTCCTTAGATTATGTTCGCGAATGCATTGATATGTGTACTTAATTTTCTTTTCCCTTTTTCCTGTTGAAACGTCAAAATGGGTAGTGTCAGTATCATGGAAACATCAAAATGGGCAGCACCAGTATCATGGAAAGGTCAAAATGCGTAGCACCAGAATCATGGAAATGTCAAAATGGGTAGCACCAGAATCATGGAAATGTCAAAATGGGTAGCACCAGTATCACGAAAAGGTCAAAATGGGTAGCACCAGTAACATGGAAATGTCAAAATGGGAAGCACCAGTATCACGGAAAGGTCAAAATGGGAAGCACCAGAATCATGGAAATGTCAAAACGGGCACATAAACAGGCCTGTTTTTAATGTTCAGGCTGAGGTTGAACTCGAGTTATCAGGTCTTGAGTCCAAGACTGTGAAAAGAAACCATCCGGTCTGCAACAAGACCTTTCAATGAGTAGTCCATTGCACTAATCACTTCGCATCATTGATTGGTTCCTTTCAAAGTTGTCTCTTCAAATGCTCACAGAAAGAGAAAGTAGTACAGTAAAATATTACATTTCTGTTTACAGAAGTTACAGAATCGTTTGAACGGTGTACAGACGGTTCTGTATACAGGCGGAGAACTTTGACCCCAAGTCGCTCTGTTTCAACTTTCTTGTTGACCTAATACTGGCCGAACAGAATACATTGAACTCCTATGCATTGAAACGTACTTGACAGTAGCTTAAGTAAGACGATGTCTGTAAACTTTATTGTTCTTTATTGTTCCTGTAGTAGTCTTGTTAATCTGTCACTTGTGAATCATATCACATCTCCTACATATCACTACAAAGTATCAATAGATCACCAGGTCATGGGGGATGAGGGGTGGAGAGGAGGGGTAGCAAGCCCTATATGGATGAACTATTCCAACAATCTCCCTTTTCGTACAAACATTTTTTCCAGAAATTTAGACTGTGTACATTTAAGTAAATGTGAACTTGAAAAAAATAAATGATACAAATATGATCTGAACAGGATAACGGTAAACTATCTCAACAGTAAAAACAGAATGTAAATAACTGTCTCAACAGTAAAAACAGAATGTAAATAACTGTCTCAACAGTAAAAACAGAATGTAAATACCTGTCTCAACAGTAAAAACAGAATGTAAATACCTGTCTCAACAGTAAAAACAGAATGTAAATACCTGTCTCAACAGTAAAAACAGAATGTAAATACCTGTCTCAACAGTAAAAACAGAATGTAAATACCTGTCTCAACAGTAAAAACAGAATGTAAATACCTGTCTCAACAGTAAAAACAGAATGTAAATACCTGTCTCAACAGTAAAAACAGAATGTAAATACCTGTCTCAACAGTAAAAACAGAATGTAAATACTGTCTCAACAGTAAAAACAGAATGTAAATACTGTCTCAACAGTAAAAACAGAATGTAAATACCTGTCTCAACAGTAAAAACAGAATGTAAATACCTGTCTCAACAGTAAAAACAGAATGTAAATACCTGTCTCAACAGTAAAAACAGAATGTAAATACCTGTCTCAACAGTAAAAACAGAATGTAAATAATTATCATCAAAAGTTTTTGACAATGTGCTGCTCACACACCTTTCTCAAAAAGTGATGATTTTTGGCTTTTCAAATTTTTTTCTATTTGTTTCTTTATTTTTTATTAGGTCGGCGTGACATTGCCCTTGACGAGCAACCATTTTACCGTCATGTTAGCGACAATAAATTCTTTCCTACCCTCACTCTATGCACCAGGTCCTACATAACGCCGGTGGATAAATTGACCGAGTAAATGGACTAAAACACAAAGAAACGAATACACAAATAATTAAATACATGGACACAAAAAGTTATAAAACATGTTTTTTTCCAAAACCATACAATCATTTTTACCACGATCATTAGACTCAAAAATTTTCACGTTCGTATGTGTGATTTTTACTGGTTTGATTTAGCTTTTTGATCGTTTTTGAAAATTCTGAGAAAATTGCCTCACGCTATAATGTAAGAAAATCTGTGCATTTTAAAGAAACTTTATTACCTAAATATTTGTTGTCGCTGGTTTTGCGTGTGTTTTTTCTTGTTTTGTTTTATTCATTTCTGTCGGAGTCATGATATTTTCGAGAGTGTCACGCTATATCGATATTTGTTTTTCTGCATTTTCCCCTGCTGTTTTTTTTTTTTCTTTCATATTCTTTTATGTTTTCGTGTTCATTTCTAATCGCGGACTGTTTGGTTTTTTTGATAGAGCCGTGGATTCAAGATCTGATCAACATTTCTAGTTCACCCCAGCCTGCAACATTAAAAACTGGGCCGTTGGCTGCCATATTCCTTCATTCTGGTGGTGTCAGCTTAGTATTTCCCAGGTCTCCCTGCCCACCCCAACCCCCCTCCATTTGGACACCTTGCCAGAGCATAGAGCTTTGCGCAGGCTCAGGGAGACTGCCAGACAATTGCTGGCAGATCTGGATGGAATGCGTATGGAACTACCCGAGTGCAATGAATCCTTCTTGAACAAACTCCAAACTGTAGTAGAGTCTTTTGCTTTTAGAGCCATGGAATGTCAGACAGTTATAGTCACGATGTTCTCTTTGAAGCTGTCATTTTGTCCTTATTCATGATATCATAATAATGGCGTGTGTTAGGCTTGGTCGTTTTCTTCTTCGGGTCATTAGTATAAAATGTCTGAGAGGTTGTTGCTCGTTTTGTCTCCTGGTGCGTGCACTTTGATGAACTCCGTAGTCTATTTTTATTTTGTTTTCTTATGCTTTTGATTTGAGAGAGTAGAGATTTATCTGGTATCAGTTTTCTTGCAGCTTGTTTCAATGAAGACCCAGTTCTGTGATAACGTTCCTCATGAAATAAAGTAAAACAGGTCACTTCATGCCATCTAATTACAGCTTTCGTTTGATAAAACATAACATGGTGGTTTTATGTCGTTTAAAGTTTTTTTTTCATTGTGTTTGCTTTGAAAGTGATTTCAACTTTACCTAGATTTTGTCTTTGGTCGTCTTTTGACCTGAGATGGCCCCAGTGACGAACTGGACAAAAGACAACATTTCCTGGATATATAACCACCACTTGTAACACTCCTGTTGTAACTTGCAGGCTTTTGATCCCATTCCAGAGTCTTTAACGAGCAGCTGCCGGAATTTGTGTTCCCTGTCACATACTCTGAATCAAAGTGACTGCCATCGTTCATGCAAACAGACATCAGAAAGGCACGAAAACAAGAATGAAAAGAATAAGAATACGTTAAAAAAAAAAAAAAAGCACGGACAAGCGCAATTTTCTGGCTAGTTGGAATTTGTGAAGCTCACACAAGTACACAAGACAAGAAAGAAACACAAGAAACATTCACTTAAGACATAAGCAATATATCATATCAGTTCCCTGAAATAACAGACAGATTATGTTTTTTGGGATGGAGCCAACAGACGGAATCCGTCTATCAAAGACCAGTCTGTTGTTTTTGTCCTAGATCTTGTGATATCCGCCATTTTGTACTGCTCAAGGAAATTCAGGGAAGCTTTCTATTGGTTGTTTGTTTGTTTGTTTTTTCATCGCTAAGTGTTGTGTATGTGTTTTTGTTGTCTTTTGTATAAGCGTGGCAAAGCGCAGTTGGCCGAAAATTTGCACCTGCGTTAAAGCAATCAAACAAGTGTTCTCAACAATAATTTTCCACATACATTGGCTACAGTTATCATGTGACCTGAATGAGCGCTGTTTATTGCCGCTTTCTATTTGCAGGGACGGATTCTGCAACTCTGATCATTCTGCTGGATAAATCCAACACAGGAATGTTCTGAGCTTACCACTTTATGCTTTCTGGCTGCGTCTTTGCTAGCTGAATGGGTAGCGCAAACTGTGTTGGGTTTGAGAAATTCTACATGGGAGATAACTCCGTGACTCTCAAGAGTTATGTTACTTAGTTAATATTTAAAATTCTCCCTGCTTCCCTCTTATTTCCTTTGGTATTACATTCTGCTGGAGTTATCAGTAAATCTGGTCTTTCTGAGTAAGAATGTTGCTACAATGTCCCAGGATATTGTGCAGCCAGTGTCTTCGTTGTTTCCCTACAACCGTCAAGTGTGAGCTGTTGGCGCTGAGATGTTCTTTTATGTTTAAATTGCATCCGCTGGTTTCCTGCCTGCAGAAATAAACAGTGAATCAAGCATCTGGAAAAGAAAATCATATAACACTTTCTCAGGACCTGGCCAGCTCATGGGTTTATGTGCAGGCTTAAGGTTTGTGCCATGATCCCCATACACACGGCACCTGTGACGTTAGTGCATATAGAATTCATTCCGAGCGCAAAGACGTCATCTTGAGAAACTGAAACTGAACTGAAACTGTTCCTTTATTCTGATGTCCAATGCTCAGCTGTTTCCCTGGAGTATTGATTGTCACGATCTTCACGAGAGACACGATAAGGAATTGGGATTTGTTAGTCGACAAAGTTTTGTCTTTGTATGCAGCAAGAAGTAGTTAGCGTTACATGGCCATGGACTGCAGTTCACGTGGCGAAACAATGCCACTATTCCATGTACAGAAAATCATGGAATGGGGCTCAATGCTAGAGTGTGACATCATCAACACTGCTGACCGGTTTTATAATGAGTTGAACGTGCTACGGGCTCGTTGGGAAAACTGGGACCATATAGTTGGGTCTCCTCCTCTGTATTGAGGCGTCTTCGGGTGTGTTGCTCAAATGCCCTGACAGGCTTTGACTGGCAAGCGTCTTTGTCTCTGAGGCCTGGTTCTTATTGTTATCATTATTGTTATTGTTGTTGTTGTTTAAAGCCTAGCCAACTGCGTAGAGTCATGTCAGGGCTATAACCGCTTCAAAACATGCAAAACTTAAACAGAAAAAAACGAAAAGAAAACTAAGTATACATATCAATGCATTCGCTCACATAATCTAAGGACATGTCCCCGGCGTTGACCACTCCGTCCAATTTATCGCACAGGGGATTTAGAAAACATGCCTGAATAGAAATTAAAAATAACTAAGGACACCAAAACATACATAAATGCGGCCCTAAATTACCTAAAATTTGCTTCCGCATATCTCACCTCCCTAGAGCCAAAAATGTACTTGATACATGTACCCAATTATCAATCCTAAGAAAAAGTACGTAAGACTTTCATCGAACACATACAAATCAACGGACCAGCAAGGCAGAAAATGATAGGAAGAAATGACAGAAAGCAAAGGAGGAAGAAAGAAACAGAATGACAGAAAAGATGACATTTCTAGAACAGAATTTCCAGAAGTTGGGGACACTATTTATACTGAAAGAGCCCCCAGCATCCCCACGGGGGGCTCGGGCCTAGTTGACAGATACGTAATGAAAGTAAACGTATGGTACAGTACAGCCCTTGTCACACATTCTCAACCTGAAATGGAATTCCATAGAATCATCCCCACTATCCCCATTCACATCATTAAAAGCACTGTGAACAGTTGTCTCAGACTGTGTGGCCCTTCATGCCCTTCTGTCATGGTGACCCCAGTTTCGGTGGGTTTTAAAGATGTACTGGAGAACCGAAATGAGCAGTATGAATTTAAACACACACGAGCGGCGTAAAAGACAGGGTAAAAAATCATATCAGAAAGAACAAAAATCCCACAAAAACAAACGAACTTACAAAAATACCCAAACAGACTACTGCAAGTGGTAACAATATGCTATTATAAATGGCAGTCCTGAAACAACTTTCATGTTTAAATGAACAGAATCATTGTATGTCGTGTCCAGTGACTCGAAGCTCGTCTGGCAAAGATTTGGTCAGTCAGTGTCTGGCCAAACAGCTTTACGTATGACCCAAGACAGAGCTGACTGACCCTAGCCACCCTACCTGTCTCTTTGTCTTCGTCCGTCCGTGATGCTGCACCGTAAGTGTCACTGGTGTCACGGGCACTCGTGCAACCCTAACCCTTTATCCGCGAATTGTCTTCTCCGTTACCTCTATAACCATCCGGTTGTCTGCTCACGCTAGCTGTTTAGAAGAAGAAGGAAAAAAAAATCTGGATTAATGTCACAATCCACCATTTCAACAGGGCCAGATTAGCCTCCTCCTTCGTTGGCTTAGAAATGCAACAAACATCAGAGACATGAATAGAAAGACCGGCAATTGTAGTTCTCTTGCTGTTTTGGAAATGCAAACTGACCACAAGTTATGATTACAGAGACTGGTTACAGGTTACATACAGTTTTCATGTGTTGGAAATGCCAAATGACCACAAGATATGATTACAGAGACTGGTTACATGCAGTTTTCTTGTTTTGTGGATAAATGCAATAATAACCACCACTGATATGAACGGAGAAACCGGCAACTGTATGATTTTAATGGTTATCTCTATCTAGCTTGATCTGTGCCAGCGATTATTCTGCGCATACGCAATGCATTTCAGACCTACGGAAAACTAAATCCAAAACAAGTGTGACTGCCCGCGTTCAAGCAAACAGGAACCAGTAAAAACACGAAAGAAGAATACGAACGCGAATTTAATACAACAAGACAAGACAGGCGCAAATTTTCGGCCAACTGGCCTTTGTCAAGCGTAATATTTCAAACAAACAAACACCAGATACAAAAATTATTAGAAAAAGACTGAAACTTCCTTGCTCTGTGTCCAATGTGAGAAAAGGAATAAACTGACTAAGATGACATCATAATGTGTGGTTTTTTTTTTTTTAGTAAATATGATGGTGAAAGGAGAATTCAAACAGATTGAATTTAAAATAAAAATTAAAAATAAAAATAAAAATAAAAGATAAAAAGGCATATGTGCAGCTGCAAAGCCAATACCTCACTGGGATGGGAAAATGGTGATAATAATTTATGGTCTATTTCAGTAAATCATCATCGAGATAAAACATGCATGGACTCAAGGGCGCATTAAAAGAAGACAACAGTATGCATAAAATCATCCAAGCGGTATAAACATAAATTATACATGAGGGACAAGAAATGTTATACGTATACATTTGAGCGAATACATACGCATACACATACACACCAAGGTAAAAGTACATGCACGCAAAGCCATGTCCAGATAAAAGTGCATGAAGTGGCATGATACTGAATTCAGTTTAGGAAATCTTTATGGTTTGTCATTGAGTCCATGTGGCTTGCACGTACCACGTTTATCAACAAGATGGGATTCTCTGTCTTTCCCGTCTATGGTGCTGTTACTGTATCGAAGCCACAGACCTTTCACTGGGATGTTGTTGATTGAGTGGTCCGACTGGCTGAAATGATTTGAGATAGTTTTATCTCTTTGATGTCGGATGTCAGCCAAGTGTTCCTTGAAACGTGTATTAAGGGAACGTCCAGTTTCACCAATGTACAGTTGAAAACATTGCGCTGCTGCTGCTGCTGCTGATGCTGTTTATTGATGATGATGATAATGATGAGGATGATTGTCGATGAGGATGGTAATCATGATGCTATGGAGTTCCATCTAGAATTAAGACTGCGTGACAGGGCAGTACTAAACGCTTACGATCATGATGAATCCTGGCGTCAACCAGGCCCGAGAGATACAGACACCAGCGGTGCTGGTCAGAAGATTTGATCAACACCCTCAACGACGCATCCGTCAAGTGAATAAGACTCGACTGTGTGGTCCCAGTCTTCCCAGTGAGCCCATGGCACGCCCAAACTCTGGGTAGGAGCCGGTTAGAGCCGAAAAAAAAACCCACGTTGTTTTTTGAAGTGACTGTTGGGGATTTGAACCCAAAATCTTCCAGTCAATAGTCCGTTACGTTAACCACTACACCACGGCGACTGGTCAGCGCTTATAGAGTTGCCTATCTCTCTTTACCCATGTCTCTGACGAAGGACTTGCTCAGCGCTGTTGTTTCCTTAGGGAGACGGAAATATAGAAAGAGAAGAGGACAGAAAGACAGGTGACACGGAAGACATTGTTTTTCTCACCGACTTGCGCGTCTGCTGTCATCTTTGGATTGTTTATTGTCTTGTTTTTGTTGGGTTGTGGGGAGTTTGGTATTTTCGTCTTTTTCTTTTTTTTTTCTTCTTTCTTCTTTTTTTTTTTCACACTTACTGATTTTGATACGCTTAAGGTTGATTCATTACGTTTCGTGTGCATGTAATCGTTGGGACATGATATGGCATGTGTGTGGAGAGAGAGAGAGAGAGAGAGAGAGAGAGAGAGAGAGAGAGAGAGAGAGAGAGAGAGAGAGAGAGAGAAAGAGAGAGAGAGAGAGAGCACAGGAAAAAGGACAATAACACATTGTATTATTGAGGTTAGTGGGATAAGCACAGTAATGTTGTTTTACATCCAGCTCACGCCTACGGATCGTCCAGAGTGATGAGAGAGATAGATAGATAGATAGATAGATAGATAGATAGAGAGAGAGAGATAGAGACAAAGACAGAGAAAGAGAAAGAGACAGAGAAAGAGACAGAGAGACAGAGACAGAGACAGAGACACTGAGACACAGATACACAGAGACAGAGAGACAGAGACAGAGAGACAGAGAGGTACAGAAACAGAGAGACAGAGAGACAGAGAGACACAGAGAACAGGAAATGTATTGTATAAGGCCAAAAAACCCTCACAATATGGGTTGTAGCAGTTTTACAAATGCAAAAAGGTTTGGTAAGTACAATATAGCAAAATATTAAACATATGTGGGTAAATGTCGCACTGAAGCCAACATACGATGTTGGAATCCATGATGGGTAGACACACGAAAGGTCACACAACGCACTCGTTCTACATTTAATTTTCACGTTCATTCTCACACATGCATTCATTTTTTTCCCATCTGCATCATGGAAACAACACGGCAATTTAGACCGTTAAGTCAGCCAGTAACTTACACCGTTTATGTAACATGAAATAGATGGATTTACTGTAGCTAAAAATCACGTCCTCCCTTTCACTATTAAACAGTTCAGCTATCTTAATGAGAAAGGGTATAGGATGACTAATATTGAGAAACTTGGTTCTCAGGTCAATATGCTCAGGACAAAGATACATGACGTGGATCTCATCTTCTGGTTTAGATAAACAAACTGGACATCTTTTATTATGAGCTGGAGAATACTTCAATCTGTGGCAGTTTCTTTCTGAGACCCTAATTCAAATTGGTGACAGGGCTGTTCTGTAAGTGATCATGCTGATTGATTAAACATACTTTTTCTTTCTCAAGACAGATTTTATACTCAATGCGTAGATAACATATTTGACGATTTTCAAGATAATGAAACCATTCTTGACAGAAATGGTCTCTTAGTCTACGTTTAAATTCCTGCAAACAATAACACCGTCTCGATTCCAGCACTACCGAACAGCCAAACATGATAAAACCCATTATAACACAGCACATTTTGAACACGCGATACCAAAGTTATATGAACTACCCTAGTAATTTGTAACAACATGTTGTAAGTACACTCTGAGCATTTGTTCTTATGTTGTTTCAATAGTCTGAACCAATACCTAATACAGCTAACTGCTGAATTTATGTACAGTGGATGTCTTCCCAACTCTCCATATACTAAGTTGTTGGAAGCTCTTAATGAAACTTTCAGAAATCTCTTGTAAGCGTACAGGTGTACTTTTTCCAATGAATCATACTTGGTATATCCCCATATATCTGACCCATACAATAAATTTGTAGAATGTAGGCATAAACAAATTTAAATAAAACTGTAGCAGAGTTACAGTGCAACCTTGAAAGAAGCTTTAACAATTCTACAACACCTGTCTTTGCACGAGTTATCCTATCATCAATGGCGACATTCCAACTGTTTTGTCGATATTGTTATAACAAGATACTTATGATAAGAATTTACAACACCCAGTTTCTCACATCCATAAGGTCATCCTTTTCCTTTTCTAAAAAAACGTAACTAAGCGCTAGTCTTCTGGATAGTCTTCGATAAACCTAGATTCCATGAGCAACACACACTCAAAACGCGTTAAAGAACCCACGGGAACAAAAGAACTGTCCCTTTGCGAGGTCACTTAATCAGTAAACTGAAATACGCGTATACTGTACACACAAACACACACACACACACACAAATAGTGGCGCTGCTCTGCAGCGACTTGCTCTCTCCGGAGAGTGCATATTTAATATCATACGATAAATTTTATCTGAGAACAACAACAACAACAACAACAACCAGCAACAATAACAACAACAACAACAACAACAACAACAACAACAACAACAACAACAACAACAACAGCAACATCAACAACAACAACACACATCCCAAAAAGGGGGAAAACTCCTTCACACACAGACACAATGGACAGACAAGAACACAAATCCCTAATTCAAACAGAGCTTGCGTGTCCAGCAAAGTTCACATGTCAACAATACAATAATAGTGTTACTATCACCACTTAAAGCATCACCAGAAGGAGAATATGTGAAATAAAAAAAAAAATGCTGGTGTTTAAACAGAAGACAATTGGTGAAAGCGAATAAAGTGAATGAATGATAAATCTGCAAAGATAGGAGGGTGAAGACGTTATAAAGGAAGAGTGAGAGAGGGGCTGGAGAGAGAGAGAGAGAGAGAGAGAGAGAGATAGAGAGAGAGAGATAGATAGAGAGATAGAGAGATAGAGAGAGAGATAGAGAGATAGTAGAGAGAGAGATAGAGAGAGAGAGATAGAGAGAGAGAGATAGAGAGAGAGAGAGATAGAGAGAGAGAGATAGAGATAGAGAGAGAGAGAGAGAGAGAGAAGAGAGATAGGAGAGATAGAGAGAGATAGAGAGAGATAGAGAGAGATAGAGATAGAGAGAGATAGAGAGAGATAGAGAGGAGGGAGGGTAGAGTAGAGAAGAGATAGAGGAGATAGAGAGAGAGAGATAGAAGAGAGATAGAGAGAGAGAGAGATAGAGAGAGAGAGATAGAAGGAGAGATAGAGAGAGAGAGAGATAGAGATAGAGTAGATGAGAGATAGAGAGAGAGAGAGATAGAGATAGAGATAGAGAAGTAGAGAGATATGAGAGAGAGAGATAGAGAGAGAGAGATAGAGAGAGATAGAGAGATAGAGAGAGATAGAGATAGAGAGATAGAGAGGATAGAGAAGAGATAGGATAGAGAGATAGAGAGAGATAGAGAGATAGAGAGAGAGAGAGAGGAGAGAGGAGAGAGAGAGATGTATGTTTCAGGACGTGTATGAGTTTATCTACTTACGTACGTGTGTGTGCGTGCGTGCGTATTGTGTTGTGTGTGCGCTTATACATGTATGTGTGTGCGTGTGTATGTGTGTACGTGTACATGCACGGGTGTGCGTATGTGTCTGTGTGTGCGCGTGTGTATGTGTGCGTATAATGCTTGTGCTTGCGTGTTTTTGTGTGCGTGTGTATGTGCGTATATGTGCATAAGCTTGTGTGCGGATGTGTGTTCGTGTGTGTATGTGAGCGTGCATAATGTTTGCGCATGTGTGTTTGTGTGTGCTTGTATGTGTGCTTGTGTGTATATGCACGTTGTACGTTGTGTGCTATCATGTGTGTGCATGCATGTGTGTATGTGTATGTGTGCACGAATGTGTGTCAGTGGTGTATGAATATAATATTTTTCAGCGTGCGCGCGCACGCGTGGTGTATGAGCGTGTATATGTGTATATGCGCACAAATGTGTGTACACAGAATGAACCTGCATTCATTTCTTGGTTTTAGTGGATTACAGTTAGAATTCTTTAAGTCCATTTCTTTGAATGATTATACGTCAATGTGGATGGGCACGGTGTCTCAGTTTGGACAACACTGACCCGGGATGTCTGAAGATATTAGCGACGATTTTGTTGTATAGACATAGCTTAGTAGGCTATAGAATTCATTTATCTTTTTGTTTGTTTTTTCTTTTTCTTTCTTTCTTTCTTTCTTCCTTTCTTTCTTTCTTTTTTCTTTTTTTTCTTTTTTTTTCTTGTTCTATTTGGACGTCACGTCACTGGCCATGAAGTAAGGGCAATTTCTCAAACTTCCATGAGGATGGTATTCGTGATACTATGGAGTTCCATTCCGCTTTGACACTGCATGACAGGGCTGTACTCTACAATTACATTCACATATCCTGACATCAACCAGGCCCGGGCCCAGGCCCTGCATTGTTGGTCAACACATTCAAACAAAACTCTCATGACGCACACATCTGTAAAGTGGATGAGACTCGACTGTGTGGTTCCAGTCTTCTCAATGACCCTGTGCAGGAATCAGTTGGGGCCAGAGAATCCTACAATGATTCTGACAGGATCGATGGGATTCGAACTCAGAATTTTCCAGTCAGTAGTTCGTTGCGCTAATCTACACACCACGGTGACTGGGCTGTAAGACTTCAGCCCACACTTCAAGTAACCAACGGGCTGGCTCAAACCAATCAAAATCAGCTTTACCCTATTAAAAACAAAACAAAACAAACCACCCAACGACAACAACAAAACAAAAAACACCATTCTAGTTCTTAACAATCAGACAACACACAGACACACACACACACACACTCACACACACACAGACACAGACACACACACACACACACACACACACACACACACACACACACACACACACACACACACACACACACACACACACACACATACACACACACATACAAATCAGAAACTATGGCAGCAAAGGATTCGCTCTATTAGAAGTCTGGAAAACAAACAGATAATTAAAAACCTTAACGAAACTATGGATAAAACGTACAGAAAACTGATGGGAACAATAGGCAGTTGTAACGATTCAAGTTTGAAATGGTAGAAGACTGCTTTGGAATCACCGCATGCAGAAGACATTGTTGGCATAGATGTAAATCTCCTGCACAGGCGTCTGATTGCAAGGGGGTGAATCACGTTCTGAACAAACATTACACATGTGGCCTGCAGCCCACCCAGCTGTCAATGGTTGTCTGGTCCTGTTCAGAGTTGGAGAAGGTAAACCTGTGAAAGAGAGAGTAGACGGGTACTATCTTGATAATGACAGTGAAAAGTTAAGGCCTTTACCACTCTACTCCCCAAGGATTATGGAACAATTCTTACCTCTACCTATTCAAGAAAATCAGAATAAGGAACAGAAGATCTATGCTCCTTTAGGACCAAAAATTGGAATATACCTTCGTCCTAAGCACGACAATTTTAAGCATAACAGTGACCTATTTTCAAAGGTCTATGAACTGAAAGGGTGATTATGAATATGGTTTGCCCTCTTTGATTTTTTGACTTGTTAAATTAGTTGTTATGTCCTGCTCTGGTACGACATGTGATCAATGAAATGCGCAATGTTGAAGAATGTATAGCTCTAATCCCTTCTGATCTCATAAGAAGTGCAACAATTAACATCAAAGAAGAGTCTGGTTGTTTTATGGGAGCGGAGGGCTGAGGGGCAAAAAACGGAACGGCGGAGCTACGTGCATGGGAAATTGAACGGAGCTGAGGAAAACAAGACAACTAGAAGGGGGGGGGGGGGGGGGGTTAAAGGAAAAGTAGAAAATAAAAGCTGCAGAAAACGTTGTATGGTTGGTTCGTTGTCAGCGGCGATAGTCACCTCAAAGTGGTTTGGGGGTTGGGTGTAGGAGACAGAGACAAAGAGATTGGATTGAACCCGGTGACGCCCACAGATGATACAGGTGAGAAATGATGATCGTAATGCTATAGCATTCCATTTAAGATTGAGACTGCTTGACAGGATCGGGTAGTATTACATGTATATGTTTACTATCATTAAAAATCCTGGAGTCAACCAAGACCGAGAGATACAGACTTCTGCTGTGTTGTTGATCAGGAAATTTGATCAGAACTCTGTGCAATGTCGATGAGACCCAACTGCTAGTTCAGGTCTGTCCAATGAACGCTTAGCACGCTCGACTCGGGGGTAAGAGCCAGTCAGGGCCGATAAATCTTCCAGTTATTTTTGACTGATAGGGGTTTGAACTTACAGCGTGCACGTCAACAGTCTGTTGCACCATCCGTTTCACCACGTCGGCTGGTGGGCTCATGAAATGTTGTTTTGAAGGTTAACAGATAAGCATATTACGTTCCTTTTCTCTTTTTTCTTCACCTTGCACCAAGAAAGAGAGACAGAGAGAGAGAGAGAGAGAGAGAGAGAGAGAGAGAGGAAGAGGAGAGAGAGAGAGAAACTTAGAGAGAAAGAAACATACACACATATATCTATATGTATAAATATATAAATGTATATATATATATATATATGTATATACATATGTGTATATAATAATAATAATAATAATAATAATAATAATTACAATATTTATATAGCGCAAAATCTCGATAAAAATCAAATCTAAGCGCTGAACATACACTTACGCACGCGCGCACACACACACTCACATATGGCTATAAATGGGGAAAAAGAATAAAAGCAATGGAAAATTATAGAGAGCATATTATATACAAATATATATTACAATGTGATTCCCCTCCGAGTGGAGACAGGCTACAGAGGGGGGGATGAGTGAGGTCAGGATTTTATGAAGAGGAGAAAAGGTGAGTTTTGAGAGCGGACTTGAAGGAGACAAAAGTAGGTTGCTGACGGACAGAGAGAGGAAGTTTGTTCCAGGAAAGTGGACCAGAAACAGAGAAGGCTCGTGGACCATAGGTATTGAGCTTAGTGCGTGGAAAGCGAAAAGTCAGAGGATCGGAGGCAGAGCGGAGGGTACGTGAGGGAACATAGATCTCAAGTAGGCTTGACAGGTAATCGGGGGCTGCGTTATTGAGGCTTTTGTAGCACATGGTGTCTAGTTTGTACTGTATGCGCTTTGATACAGGGAGCCAGTGAAGTTGTGCCAGGAGAGGAGATATGTGGTCAGCTTTTTTCTTTTTGAGTACAAGGCGTGCAGCATTGTTTTGAATGCGCTGTAGGATGTGAATGGTGGAGGCAGGAAGACCAGACAGGAGTGAATTGCAATAGTCAATGCGAGACATTATGAAGGAGAGAACGAGTTTTGCAGTTGTTTCGACAGAGAGATACTTCCTGATCAGGCTTATACGATGGAGGTGATAGTAGCAAGATCTGGCAGTTTGAGAAACAAAGTTGTTCATGGAGAGGGTAGAGTCAATGCAGACACCAAGGTTTTTAGCTGAATCAGAAATTGGGACTGATGTGTTACATAATGGGAGAGAAAGAGGAGGCAGCTGAGAAAGTTTCTGACGGGTGCCAATGACAATAGCTTCTGCCTTGTCGTCATTAAGCTGAAGTTTGTTGAACGTCATCCAGTTCTTAATGTCCGAGTAACACTCAGTGGTGCGAGTCAAGAGGCGCTGTATATTGTCTGGTGTGTCACTGTCTAGAAGTTGGGTGTCATCAGCATAGAAGTGGTGTTTTATAGAGTGGGAGTTGATGATGGTGGACAGGGGGGAGGTGTAAAGAGTGAAAAGAACAGGGCCAAGGACAGATCCTTGTGGAACACCACAGGTCAGGCATGCAGGTTGAGAGTAAGTGCCATTAATGAGAACAGTTTGTTTTCTGTTTGACAGATATGAAGTGAACCAGGAGAGAGCAATGTCAGAGATGCCAAAAGTATGATGAAGTCTAGAAAGGAGAATACCATGATCAATGGTATCAAAGGCTGCAGACAGATCAAGGAGTGTGAGGAGAGAGACTTTGCCAGTATCAGTTGCAAGGAGGAGATTGTTGAGAATGTGTAGCAGGGCAGTTTCAGTGCTATGGCACTGGCGGTAGGCTGACTGGAAAGGATTGAGAAGATTATTGGCAGACAGGTGAGAGTTCAGCTGGTTGAGGACAACTTTTTCGATGAGTTTTGACAAGAAAGAGAGATTAGAGATAGGCCGGTAATTTTTCAGTTCATTTGGGTCTAAATAGTATTTCTTGAGGAGAGGGTGAACAATAGCAGACTTGAAAGAATCTGGGACAGTTCCAATTTGAAGAGAAGTGTTGATGATGTCAGTGATGAATGGGAGGAGAGTAGGGAGACAGTCAGAGTAGAGAGAACCTGGAAGAGGATCCAGTTCGCAGGTTTTGAACGACATGGATCTGATTGTGTTGAGAATTTCTTCTTGTGAGACTGGGGTAAAAGTAATAAGAGGTGTGCCAGAGAAGGAAGGGTCAGGTGGGCATGGTTGACAGGGTGTCCTGTCAAGCCTGTCACGAAGAGTTTGTATTTTGGTGGTGAAATACTTGGAGAATACAGATGGGAGTTCTTCATTTGTGTGTTTTGTTGGGAGAGGTAAATCTTTTCGTGTGCCAAGGAGATGATTCATGGTTGTAAAGAGTTCTCTTGAAGAAGAGGCATTCAGGATTTTGGTTTGGAAATAGCTTGTTTTTGCAGATGCAATGAGGGTGGATACTTTTGTTTTAGAGGCTTGGAAAAGTTGCCTATGTACAGTGAGTTTGGATTTGCGCCAGCGGCGCTCTGCTCTGCGCGGGCACGTTTTGCACAGGCAATCTCATGAGTGAGCCAGGGGGTAGGGGGGCGGTCAGGTAAAAGACGGGTTGTGGCTGGAGCATGAGTGTCCAGAAGATGGTGGAGAGTAGTATAGAATTCATCGGCAAGGCTATGTGACTTTTCAGAAAGGAGGCGGGAGGCATCAGATGAAAATGTGGAGAGGTCAATAGATTTGAGATTGCGTCGAGTCACTGTGCGCGTGGTACGAGAAGGAGGAGAAATGTCAAGAGAACAGAGAATTGCAGAGTGGTCAGATGGAAGGGCTGAAGTTAAACGGGTAGAAAGAACTAGGCAGTTGTCAGTAGCTGAATTGTGGTGATCACGAGAAATGATCCAGTCAAGAATGTGACCTTTTTTATGGGTTGGTTCAGAAATATGTTGTGTCATATTGTGATTGGACAGAGAGTTGATGATATGTCTTGTGTCATAACGGTGAGTGTTGTCGTAGTGGACATTGATGTCACCTAGAATGATGAGATTTCCAGGTAAGAGGCAGTAGTAATCAATTATTTGGTCAAAGTCAGAGAGAAACATGGATGTGGTGAGCTTGTTGGCAGAGCTAGGTGGAGGTCGATAGACACAGGAGAAGGTGATGGGGTGAGGGGTGGATTGGAAGGATACTTCAACGTGCTCAAAAGAAGGATGGGAGAAAGGCAGAGACTGCGAGAAAGATAGGCGGGAATGGAGTGAGTCGTTGTAGAGGATGGCGATACCACCATCTCGGGATGGGCGATGGAAAGAAGCAGAGAGAGAAAGGAAAAAGAAATACACACACACACACACAAACACGCACACTCACCTTGCCGCTTCCTTTTAATTTTTTTACGTCCCTTACTCTGTTCCCCTCTCCCCTCCCACCCCCCTAATTTCATCCTCCATGCCATTTTTGCCCCGTCTAATATCATTTATAATGAAAAGACGTTAAATCAAGCAACGAACGAACACACTCACACACACAAACAAACACTCACATTCACACACACACACACACACACACACACACACACACACACACACACACACACACACACACACACAAACACACACACATATATATATTTGTGTATATATTACATATGTATATGTATACATATATGTATATATAATATATATAATATATATATGTATATATATATATACACACACAAAGAGAGAGAAGAGAGAGAGAGAGAGAGAGAGAGACAGACAGATAGACAGACAGACAGACTTTGTTTTTGAAGTTAACCTTTAGTCACCTGGTATCGATAGATGGAGAGAGTGTGTGTGAGAGGGAGAAGGGTAAGACACAGAGTCTAAAGTGTTGGATACCATTAAGTTCTGTAACATCTCGGAAATGGATTAAAAGCAGAGGCTGTCAATGTAATACGATGGGATACCTTTTAGTCATAGGGGGTAGGTTGTAAGCGCTGTGTGTAAGACTTTTCTATCTGATCCTCAGGGGGAGGGAGACACAACACACATACAGAGAGAGAGAGAGAGAGAGAGAGAGGAAGAGAGAGAGAGAGAGAGAGAGAGAGAGAGAGAGACAGACAGACAGAGACAGAGACAGAGAGAGAGAGAGATACAGAGAGAGAGAGAGAAAGAGAGAGAGAGAAGACAGAAAGAGAGAGAGAAGAGAGGGGGAGAGAAGGAGAGAGAGAGACAGAGAGGCAGAGACAGAGAGAGGGAAAGAGAGTAAGAGAGAGAGACAGACAGATAGACAGACAGACAGACACATAGAGAAGAGATAGAGAGACAGAGATAGGAGAGGATATATCTCAGCCCCCCTTCGTCTCTCTCTCTCTCATTGTGTCTGTCTTTCTCGTTATTCTCCGTGTTTATCTCCCTTGACCTTGGTAACGCGACTTCAATACCTTTGTTTTGAGATTAACAGAAAAACATATGGAGTCTAAAATGTTAGATATGAATACGTTCTAAAGCACCTGTAGAATGCATTTAGGCAGAAGCAGTCTATAGGGCATGGCTAGGTTTATAATGATGAAGCGGCTTGCTGATGATCCGTGTGCTTTGCATTGAGGTTCTAAAACATCAGAGAGCAGTCAGCACCCGTAGAGGTTTGTTGATTACTGAACTGTTTCGACATACCATGACAAAACAATGGAAATTGAAAAAAACAACTATTAATCAGGATTGGGGACTGATTGCCAATCTGCCCAAACAAATCAACATTAAAAGTGAATCGCCACAGATAATCAAACCACTGATTGAAGATTCTTTTTTCTAACGTGGAAAATTAAGAGATGATGTTTGTGAAGTCTCAAAGATTGAGAAGGGGGTGGGGGTGGGGGAGGAACTCAGAACTCTGGAAGTTTAATGTACATTGGCCTTGAGTCACCGTACAAACAATGGGAAGGGTGAAGATGGGATCTGGCTTTTGTTCTCTGTCTCTATCTGAGTCCATCTGTCTGGCAGTCTGTTTTTCACTCGCTCTTCTCTTGTCTCGTTTCTCTATGTCTGTCTGTCTGTCTTTCTGTATCCATCTCCTTCTCACCCCCCCTCTCTCTCTCTGTGTCTCTGTCTCTCTCACTCTCTCTCTCTTTCTCTGTCTCTCTGTGTGTCTTTCTCTGCCTCTCTATCTCTCTCTGTCTTTCTCAGTCTTCTCCGTGTTTATCTCCCTTGACCTTGGTAACACGACTTCAACACTTGTGCTTTCGTAACTCCTAAATAAGCCCTACACTTAATTAAAATCTAATATAGATTGATTTATTAACATCTGAAAAACCACATGTATTGGTCACCTACAGGAAGACACACACACACACACACACACACACACACACATACACACACACACACACACACACACACACACACACACACACAAACACACACTCGCACGCGCGCACGCACTCGCACTCGCACTCATACACATTTATTTAATCTATCTAATGTATGTATGTATGTATGTATGTATGTATGTATGTATGTATGTATGTATGTATGTATGTATGTATGTATGTATGTATGCATGTATGTATGTATGTATGTATGTATGCATGTATGTATGTATGTATGTATGTATGTATGTATGTATGAATCTATCTATCTATCTATCTATCTATCTATCTATCTATCTATCTATCTATCTATCTATCTGTCTATTATCTATATATGTATACACATGTATGTGTGTGTATGCATGTACATTAGTTTGTATAAATCACACACATATATATACAATGTTTCAATGTTCAGAAGATATCTTTAACCCCAACTGGAGTACGAAGGATAACGGCAAATAAATGTAAATCCAACAGGATACACACACGCAGACATACAGACGCACAAGACAAAATATAAATCACTTCCCCACCCCACCCCACCCCACCCAAATTTCCAGCAAAGTCTAATCTAACCTCGGATGTTTTACATCCCTTTTGTCCTGTGCCCTCCTGGCTGTCTCCTCCCCCCATCAATAGCACCAACAGTATCATCATCATTACCATCATCACTAACAACAGCAACATCACCATAGTCATGTTCCCTGTCATCACCACTACAGCCAGCAACAGCAACCAACAATATCATCACCACCGCTTTCACTAATAATACCACTACTAACAACAACAACAACAACAACAACAACAATATCATTTTTACCAACGTCCAGCAGCAGTAGCAGCAGCAGGAGCAGCAACAACAACATGATCATAGTCAAACTCATATCATCACAATAATTATCAAGAACACCAATAGCTTTTGAACAACCACCACCACCACCACTACCACCATCATGAACAACAACTGCAACATTCTTTTTCCATCATTACCACAACGGCAACAACATCACCAACAATATCATAACCACCACCACTATCACTGACAACAACAACAACAACAATAACAACAACAATAATAATATACAACAGCAACAACAACAAGCAAGCAAGCAAGCAAGCAAGCAAGCAGACAAAAAACAAACAAAAACAAACAAACAAACAAACAAACAAACAAACAAACAAAACAACAACAACAACAAAATCCGCAAAACTTGACAACAGCAAAAATATAACAATTTCTCTCATAATCACCAAGGCCCACAGCAGTAGCAGCTGCAGCAATAACAACACAATAACAACAACAACAACAGCAACAACAACAAAACCCAACAAAGTCTTCAACATAAGATAACAAAACTCTGCTACTTTCAATTATCAAAATGGTGTGGCTTGCCATTGGAGGGATTGGGGAGGGGGGTGAAGGTGGGGAATGAGGGGGTGGACAAAAATGAAATTTCAAGTTTTCTTTCGTCCTGGGGGAAATTGATTCAGAAGCACTCTCCTCTCACCCCACCCTCCCACCTCGGTCCTTAACCCTCTTCCTCCCCAGGGATAGCCCATATACTATGAAGATAAGTTGATGTATCATGTCTTTTGCAGATAATACTTTCTTTCTCTTTATTCCGTTAACAAACGAACAAAACAAAACAAAATTAAAAAATGAAACAGAACAAAATGTACACAAAAAATAACGAGATCAGATAAACATATCAATATTTATGAATAACAAAACACCTAAAAGAGAAGCAGATTGACACACACATACACACACGCGTGTGCACACCCGCACGCACAGACAAACACACAGACACACTCACAGATGTTCACATACACGCATGTGCGCGCACACATACACACATAGACACACGCACGCACACACCACGGAAAGCAATGAAAGCATCCTAAAAGACAATAAACATTAATGATAGTGTCACAATCTCTTAATCCTCTTTGCTCAAGCATTGCAAAAAGAAAGACAACAAACAGAGAAAACAAAAATATCAAACGAACAGCAGCAAACAAACCAACAGACGAAAAGCACAACAGAATTGAAATCTGAACGATGGTACACCGAAAAACTGTTGTGCAACACTGAAATGCTTTGCCTATATTGTTCGTATTGATACTTTGTTGTTCACGTTTACTATTTTTCTTTTAATTATATGTACATGCATCTATATGTATCTATATCTATATCTACCTAGCTATATATGTATATATATATCCATATAATATATATATATCCATTTAATATATATACATATGTGTATATATATATCCATACACACTCACACACACACACACACACACACACACACACACACACACACACACACACACAATATATATATATATATATATATATATACATATGCAAGTACTACATATGCATACTACTTTGATCATAGATACTAAATATACATTATAGATGTGGTATAACCTTTCAATTCTCTTTCTCTCTCTCTCTCTCTCTCTCTCTCTCTCTCTCTCTCCCTCTCTCCCCCTCTCACTTTGTGTGTGTGTGTGTATGTGTGTGTGTGTGTGTGTGTGTGTGTGTGTGTGTGTGTGTGTCTCTGTGTGTGTGTCTCTGTGTGTGTGTCTGTGTTCATTCGTGGTTTCCTTTAGCGTCTATTCACATATATGCATTCAAACAACACAACAGCAGCAGTAGCAGCAGCAGCAGGAACAACAACAACAACAATAACCATGAAGGAAGAAGGAAAGAGAAAGAAACAAGACAAGCAGAACAGCACAGCACACAGCACACAACAAACAACAGAACAAGCGAGCAACAACAAGAACACAGCAGAACAACAAACACAGCAGCAGCAACAACAAGACAACAGCAAGCAGCAACACAAGAACAACAGCAGCCAAAAACAGACAACAGCAGCAGCAACACAACACAGAACAACAGCAGCACAACAACAAGAACAACCAGCAGCAAAAAAACAAGCAGCAACAGCAGCACAGCAAGCAGCAACAACAGAACAACAGCAGTAGCAACACAAGAACAACAGCAGTAGCAACACAAGAACAACAGCAGTAGCAACAACAACAAGAACAACAGCAGCAGCAACAACAAGAACAACAGCAGTAGCAACAACAAGAACAACAGCAGCAACACAGCAGCAACAGCAGCAGCAGAACAACAAGAACAACAGCAGTAGCAACAAAAGAACAACAGCATAGCAACAACAAGAACAACAGCAGTAGCAAACAACAAGAACAACAGCAGTAGCAACAACAAGAACAACAGCAGTAGCAACAACAAGAACAACGCAGTAGCAACAACAGAACAACAGCAGGTAGCAACAACAACAAGAACACAGCAGCAGCAGCAACAACAACAAGAACAACAGCAGCAGCAGCAACAACAAGAAACACAGCAGCAGCAACAACAAGAACAACAGCAGTAGCAACAACAACAAGAACAACAGCAGTAGCAACAACAAGAACAACAGCAGTAGCAACAACTAGAACAACAGCAGTAGCAACAACAACAAGAACAACAGCAGCAGCAGCAACAACAACAAGAACAACAGCAGCAGAGCAACAACAAGAAACAACAGCAGAGCAACAACAAGAACAACAGCAGTAGCAACAACAACAAGAACAACAGCAGTAGCAACAACAAGAACACAGCTAGCAAGCAACAACAAGAACAACAGCAGCAGTAGCAACAAAACAAGAACAACAGCAGCAGCAGAGCAAGCAACAAGAACAACAGCAGTAGCAACAACAAGAACAACAGCAGTAGCAACACAAAACAAGGAAAACAACAAGAACAACAGCAGTAGCAACAACAAGAACAACAGCAGTAGCAACAACAAGAACAACAGCAGTAGCAACAACAAGAACAACAGCAGTAGCAACAACAAGAACAACAGCAGCAGCAGCAACAACAAGAACAACAGCAGTAGCAACAACAAGAACAACAACGCAAGTAGCAACAACAAGAACAACAGCAGCAGCAGCAACAACAAGAACAACAAGCAGCAGCAGCAACAAACAACAAGAACAACAGCAGAAAGCAGCAACAACAAGAACAACAGCAGCAGCAACAACAAGAACAACAGCAGCAGCAACAAACAACAAAAACAGCAGCAGCAGCATCAACAAGAACAACAGCAGCAGCAACAACAAAAACAACAGCAGCAGCAACAACAAAAACAACAGCAGCAGCATCAACAAGAAAAACAGCAGCACAACAACAAAAACAACAGCAGTAGCAACAGCAGCAGCAACAACAAGAACAACAGCAGCAGCAACAACAAAAACAACAGCAGCAGCATCAACAAGAACAACAGCAGCAGCAACAACAAAAACAACAGCAGCAGCAACAACAAAAACAACAGCAGCAGCATCAACAAAAACAACAGCAGCAGCAACAACAAAAACAACAACAGCAGCATCAACAAGAACAACAGCAGCAGCAACAACAAGAACAACAGCAGCAACAACAAGAACAACAGCAGCAACAACAAGAACAACAACAGCAAGCAGCAGCAACAACAACAAGAACAACAACAGCAGCAACAACAAGAACAACAGCAGCAGCAACAACAACAAGAACAACAGCAGCAGCAACAACAACAAGAACAACAGCAGCAGCAACAACAACAAGAACAACAGCAGCAGCAACAACAACAAGAACAACAGCAGCAGCAACAACAACAAGAACAACAGCAGCAGCAACAACAACAACAACAACAGCAGCAGCAAACAACAACCGTAAAAAGGAAAGAAAAGAAAAAAGAAAAAAAAAGAAACAACAAAAAAGAGAAAACGGTGTGTGGGTTGCATTATGTTTTGTAGATTAAAAGGCATTATGCCATATTCAGGTAATAATGTAAAATAAAACAAGCAAACAATGAAGAGGCTGGCAATTAGAGCATTAGAACAGTCAGGCTTCATCAGTGTGTGCGGTATCTGTGTGTGTGCGTACGTGCGTGTGTGGTGTGTGTGTGTGTGTGTGTGTGTGTGTGCGCGTGCGTGTGCGTGGTGCGTGCGTGCGTGCGTGGGTGCGTGTGTGCGGTGTGTGTGGTGGTGGTGGTGGTGTTGTTGTGTGTGTGTGTGTGATGTGTGTGTGTATGTGTGTGTGTGTTGTTGTGTGTGTCTGTGTGTGTATGTGTGTGTTGTTGTTTTTCGCATACTAGCGGTGTGCTGTAGTGCCAGCTGCAGGCATGTGAAAAAGTCGTCTTTTATTACTAGAGTAAAGTACAGCCAACTAAAAACAAAAGAAAAAACAAAACACCTCCCCCAAAACAACAACAGCAACAAACCCCCCACACAAACAAACAAACAAACAAACAAACAAACAACAAAACAAACAAACAACAAACAAAACAAAAACAAAAAAAAAAACAAAAAACGGGTGGAAGCAGAGGATTGCTTTTTCAAATTAGAAAAAGCTGTTGCAACATTTTCAAGTAGTAATGAAAAACCTTACAAGCAAACGGAAGAAAGGGAAAATACAGGTGTAAAACAACTGAACTTAATCAAAGAAAACGACGCACAGGACTGTCAAGTAAATCCCTACAGTTTTGCAAATGTACGGTCAGATCAGATTCTTTCTTGTTTAAATCTATAAATAATACAGGGAAAAAAGGTCAACACGAACAATACTGGAAAAATTGCACAGTCCCTTGCATTGCCGGCTTATGAATTGATCAAATTTGTCGTGTATTCCTTTGTGGACAACTGCACTGAGAAGGCATGAAAGTATTTCTTCAGCATTTCTAGGCTGTTCTTTGGGTGTTATAACAATCCGAGGTTCACTTAAATCATCTGATTATAATTACTGTGCTCGTAATTCATAAAAACAATCACACTGAAAACAGTAAACAACAACAGTCAGCTGGCATAAAAGTAAATATGGACAACCCAAGATTAGCACTTTAGGCACATAGACATAGACATAGACATAGACAGACAGACATCTTCACATACACAAACACAGACTCATATATACACACGCACACACAAACACACAAACAGAAACACAGACACAAGTCAGAGGTGGGGGGGGGGAGGGATACACACGCACACGCACGCAGACACACGCACACAACTCACAAACACTCACACACACTCACACACACTCATACACCCAAAGGCATCAGGGTTCCTGACACAAGAATCAAGACACTTTTTTTGTTTGTGTACTGGTTTTGTTGATTAATTTTGTTGTTTGTTCTTCTCGTCCAGGTTAAAGTGCATTGTATGGGCGGGCCGTTATTATTGTTAGGAACGAAAGGAGTACACGTGTGCATGCGTGTGTGTGTGTGTGTGTGTGTGTGTGTGTGTGTGTGCGTGCGTGCGTGCGTGGTGTGTGTGTGTGTGTGTGTGTATGGTGTTTTGTGTTGCTTTGTG
>CM060310.1:47443727-47446227 GCA_030674185.1 Monoplex corrugatus
CGCTTTGATACAGGGAGCCAGTGAAGTTGTGCCAGGAGAGGAGATATGTGGTCAGCTTTTTTCTTTTTGAGTACAAGGCGTACAGCATTGTTTTGAATGCGCTGTAGGATGTGAATGGTGGAGGCAGGAAGACCAGACAGAAGTGAATTGCAATAGTCAATGCGAGACATTATGAAGGAGAGAACGAGTTTTGCAGTTGTTTCGACAGAGAGATACTTCCTGATCAGCCTTATACGATGGAGATGATAGTAGCAAGATCTGGCAGTTTGAGAAACAAAGTTGTTCATGGAGAGGGTAGAGTCAATGCAGACACCAAGGTTTTTAGCTGAATCAGAAATTGGGACTGATGTGTTACATAATGGGAGAGAAAGAGGAGGCAGCTGAGAAAGTTTCTGACGGGTGCCAATGAGGATAGCTTCTGTCTTGTCGTCATTAAGCTGAAGTTTATTGTGTGTCATCCAGTTCTTAATGTCCGAGTAACACTCAATGGTGCGAGTCAACAGGCGCTGTATATTATCAGGTGAGTCACTGTCTTGAAGTTGGGTGTCATCAGCATAGAAGTGGTGTTTTATAGAGTGGGAGTTGATGATGGTGGACAGGGGGGAGGTGTAGAGAGTGAAAAGAACAGGGCCAAGGAAGATCCTTGTGGAACACCACAGGTCAGGTATGCAGGTTGAGAGTAAGTGCCATTGATGAGAACAGTTTGTTTTCTGTTTGATAGGTATGAAGTGAACCAGGACAGAGCAATGTCAGAGATGCCAAAAGTATGATGAAGTCTAGAAAGGAGAATACCATGATCAATGGTGTCAAAGGCTGCAGACAGATCAAGGAGTGTGAGGAGAGAGACTTTGCCAGTATCAGTTGCAAGGAGGAGATTGTTGAGAATGTGTAGTAGGGCAGTTTCAGTGCTATGGCACTGGCGGTAGGCTGACTGGAAAGGATTGAGGAGATTGTTGGCAGACAGGTGAGAGTTCAGCTGGTTGAGGACGACTTTTTCAAGGAGTTTCGACAAGAAAGAGAGATTAGAGATAGGCTGATAATTTTTAGTTCATTTGGGTCTAAATTGTGTTTCTTGAGGAGAGGGTGAACAATAGCAGACTTGAAAGAATCTGGGACAGTTCCAGTTTGAAGAGAAGTGTTGATGATGTCAGTGATGAATGGGAGGAGAGTAGGGAGACAGTCGGAGTAGAGAGAAAACCTGGAAGAGGATCCAGTTCGCAGGTTTTGAACGACATGGATCTGATTGTGTTGAAAATTTCTTCTTGTGAGACTGGGGTAAAAGTAGTAAGAGGTGTGCCAGAGAAGGAAGGGTCAGGTGGGCATGGTTGACAGGGTGTCCTGTCAAGCCTGTCACGAAGAGTTTGTATTTTGGTGGTGAAATACTTGGAGAATACAGATGGGAGTTCTTCATTTGTATGTTTTGTTGGGAGAGGTAAATCTTTTCGTGTGCCAAGGAGATGATTCATGGTTGTAAAGAGTTCTTTTGAAGAAGAGCATTCAGGATTTTGGTTTGGAAATAGCTTGTTTTTGCTGATGCAATGAGGGTGGATACTTTTGTTTTAGAGGCTTGGAAAAGTTGCCTGTGTACAGTGAGTTTGGATTTGCGCCAACGGCGCTCTGCTCTGCGGCGGGCACGTTTTGCACAGGCAATCTCATGAGTGAGCCAGGGGGTAGGGGGGCGGTCAGGTAAAAGACGGGTTGTGGCTGGAGCATGAGTGTCCAGAAGATGGTGGAGAGCAGTATAGAATTCATCGGCAAGGTTATGTGACTTTTCAGAAAGGAGACGGGAGGCATCAGATGAAAATGTGGAGAGGTCGATAGATTTGAGATTGCGTCGAGTCACTGTGCGCATGGTACGGGAAGGAGGAGAAATGTCGAGAGAACAGAGAATTGCAGAGTGGTCAGATGGAAGGGCTGAAGTTAGACGGGTAGAAAGAACTAAGCAGTTGTCAGTAGCGGAATTGTGGTGATCACGAGAAATGATCCAGTCAAGAATGTGACCTTTTTGATGGGTTGGTTCAGAAATGTGTTGAGTCATATTGTGATTGGACAGAGAGTTGATGATATGTCTTGTGTCATAACGGTGAGTGTTGTCATAGTGGACATTGATGTCACCTAGAATGATGAGATTTCCAGGTAAGAGGCAGTAGTGGTCAAGCAATTGGTCAAAGTCAGACAGAAACGTGGATGTGGTGAGTTTGTTGGCAGAGCTAGGTGGGGGTCGATAGACACAGGAGAAGGTGATGGGGTGAGGGTTGGATTGGAAGGATACTTCAACGTGCTCGAAAGAAGGATGGGAGAAAGGCAGAGACTGCGAGAAAGATAGGCGGGAATGGAGTGAGTCATTGTAGAGGATGGCGATACCGCCACCTCGGGATGAGCGATGGAAAGAAGCAAGCCTGTAACTACTCGGAGTGAGGCGAGCATGTATAGGTTCGTGACCAAGGGGGTTAAGCCATGTCTCTGTGATAAAAGCAATGTCAACACGTTCATCTGCGAT
>CM060310.1:47451227-47456227 GCA_030674185.1 Monoplex corrugatus
CGAATAATAGAATTAACTCTCATCAGTCCTATCTTACAGCTAGTCCGTGCAAAATACACACACGTCAAGCACACGCACACCCACACACACATACGCACATACAAGGAGAAGATTAACAGAATGGTTCAGACGTTCGCCTGCCAATAACTAAACTCGATGTACCAGGGTTCGTTTCCTGAAAAGCCTTGATTTTTCTCCCCAGTTTGACCGGAAAAGGGATGTGAACGTCTTGTCCCTCATAAAGGGGACGAATATGCCTTCTAGCCTGCGCACGAAGAGCGGGATTTTCGCCCGGCTTGCCTGGAGGATAGGTTGATTTCTTAGGTCCCTCCCCATGAAGCTTGAAGGCCAATTAGCCTACTCTCCTCTCTAAGTCTTGGTCATAATCAAATGGTTGACATTTCACTGCGGCAACGCACTCTCAAAGGGGCAAGCCAGACGACAGAGGTTATCACGACAGTAATGCATGAAATACCACCGACTTTTTTAATATTTTTTTTCGTCAGGTATAATGATGAAAACTGGGATTGCAGCGATGATACTGTGGAAACGTGCACCGGATTGAGGCTTTGTGGCAGGGTTATGCTCAACTTTTCTTTTTTCATAATGTATGCTGGCATCCACCAGGCCCTGGAGATACAGATACCTGCGGCGTTGGTAAGGAAATTTGAGCGACATCCTCAGAGACTGGACTGTGCGATTCCATGTGTCCCCAACCAGCCCCTAGCCCGCTCAGCTTTGGGCTAAATACAGGACATCCCAATCAGTAGCCTTTTACACTGACGCCTTCGTCAGGTTATCTGGTTCTTTAACGTGTCTGTTTGATACTGTAGGGGGCGTTCAGGCATCAGCAGGTCTATTTGATGTTGTGGAAGAGGATTCAGTCAGACATTAGCAGAACTTCTGACATTTGGAAGGTGAGTTCAGGCAAACATTAGCAGGTCTTTTGATGTTGTTGAAGGGGGTTCAGACATTAGCTGGTCTTTTGATGTTGTTGAAGGGGTTCAGACATTAGCGGGTCTTTTGATGTTGTTGAAGGGGGTTCAGACATTAGCGGGTCTTTTGATGTTGTTGAAGGGGGTTCAGACATTAGCTGGTCTTTTGATGTTGTTGAAGGGGGTTCAGACATTAGCGGGTCTTTTGATGTTGTTGAAGGGGGTTCAGACATTAGCGGGTCTTTTGATGTTGTTGAAGGGGGTTCAGACATTAGCTGGTCTTTTGATGTTGTTGAAGGGGGTTCAGACATTAGCTGGTCTTTTGATGTTGTTGAAGGGGGTTCAGACATTAGCTGGTCTTTTGATGTTGTTGAAGGGGGTTCAGACATTAGCTGGTCTTTTGATGTTGTTGAAGGGGGTTCAGACAGCAGGTTTTTTGATGTTGTTGAAGGGGGTTCAGACATTAGCGGGTCTTTTGATGTTGTTGAAGGGGGTTCAGACAGCGGGTTTTTTGATGTTGTTGAAGGGGGTTCAGACATTAGCGGGTCTTTTGATGTTGTTGAAGGGGGTTCAGACATTAGCGGGTTTTTTGATGTTGTTGAAGGGGGTTCAGACATTAGCGGGTTTTTTGATGTTGTTGAAGGGGGTTCAGACAGCGGGTTTTTTGATTTTGTTGAAGGGGGTTCAGACATTAGCGGGTCTTTTGATGTTGTTGAAGGGGGTTCAGACAGCGGGTTTTTTGATGTTGTTGAAGGGGGTTCAGACAGCGGGTTTTTTGATGTTGTTGAAGGGGGTTCAGACAGCGGGTCTTTTGATGTTGTTGAAGGGGGTTCAGACAGCGGGTCTTTTGATGTTGTTGAAGGGGGTTCAGACAGCAGGTTTTTTGATGTTGTTGAAGGGGGTTCAGACAGCGGGTTTTTTGATGTTGTTGAAGGGGGTTCAGACATTAGCGGGTCTTTTGATGTTGTTGAAGGGGGTTCAGACAGCGGGTTTTTTGATGTTGTTGAAGGGGGTTCTGACATTAGCGGGTCTTTTGATGTTGTTGAAGGGGGTTCAGACAGCGGGTTTTTTGATGTTGTTGAAGGGGGTTCAGACATTAGCGGGTCTTTTGATGTTGTTGAAGGGGGTTCAGACATTAGCTGGTCTTTTGATGTTGTTGAAGGGGGTTCAGACATTAGCGGGTTTTTTGATGTTGTTGAAGGGGGTTCAGGCATTATTAGCAGGTTTTTGACATTATGGAAGAGGGGTTCAGGCATTTGTGTGTGTGTGTATGTGTGTGTGTGTGTGTGTGTGTGTGTGTGTGTGTGTGTATATGTGTGTGTGTGAGTAAATGAGTGAGTGTGTGTGTGCGTGTGTGTGTGTGTGTGTGTGTGTGTGTGTGTGTGTGTGTGTGTTCAGTGGCCGGGGGGGGGGGGTGATGGTGGTGATGGAGCAAGCACGTTGTATTGACATTCGAATTTAAAGGAAATGGACAGCGTAATTCCTTCTCTTTCATGCACAGACAGACATCGATTATAGACTGTCCACTCCAGCACAGTAGCTTTGTGAGATAAATGTTTTGTCGGATTTGAGCTTTCCGAAATAGACTCAAAAACGCGTTGTGTATAGTCAAGATGTTTTTTTTTAAAACGAAAAATATTGACAATAGTCAAGTCGTATAAAAGATCTCTACCACGCTTTACTGACATTTTAATTCCTTGTCACTCTGAGTAAAGCGCATCTAAATGTCTTCTATTGTGGGTGGTCTCATGTGGACTTAATGGCATATTTGGTTTTTATGGCGCCTGGAGAGGGACATTATGAATTTGGGTTTGGTAGTGTGTAGTGAATTTGACAAAAAGAAAAGGGAGAGCTTGAGACTTTAGAACACACTGAATACTAGAGAGAGGCTGGTCTAAAAAAAACCCAACAACAACAAACAAAAAAAACAACAACCAAACAAACAAACAAAAAGATCGGAACGTCGTACCTTCGTTGCTGTGTTCCACACCAATGACATAATAATCAGTCGGTCAGGTGTGAAACCAAGTATCCTGCTTGTAGGCAGAGGTGCTGAACTTGAGCGGGAGTCGTGTATAAAATGATCTTCTCCAAATACTTTGGTATTCCAAACCTTTCAACAAAAGTGTAACCAATAAATAACAAAACAATTGACAAAACAAAAACCACAAGAAAGAAAGAAAATAAGGAAGGAATGGAGGAAAGAAAGAAAGAAAGAAAGAAAGCAGAACACAACCAACCAATCAATCAATCAACTCATCCAACTACTCAAACATCTATAACTTAGACAATCAAACCAGCCAACCAACCAACCAACCAACCAGCCAGCCAGCCAGCCAGCCAACCAACCGACCAACCAACCAACCAACCAACCAGCCAGTCAGCCAACCAACCAACCAACCAACCAACCAACCAACCAACCAACCAACCAACCAACAATCCCCAAAACCAACCAACCCTTTAAAACAAACAAACAAACAAACAAACAAACAAACAAACAAACAAACAAACAAACAAACGAACGAACGAACGAACAAACAAACGAACGAACGAACGAACAGATGAACAAAAGAACAAACGAACAAACGAATAATCGAACAAACAAACAAACAAACAAACATCTGATGATTGCACGCGGAGCTAGACTGACGCTTTCGCCTTCTGTTTCAAGATTAACATATTCTCATTTACTCTCCACTGCGCCAAATCCGTGATCCAAAGAAGTGTGATCTGTAAATATCCAGAAACCCCGCACTGATTCATTTGTTTGTTGAAATCACTTTCCGGGCACAAAATACAGCGCTTATAGAATATCGCCCAGGACGCGACAGGTTCCGGGTTTAAATCCTGGATCAGACAGGGATTTTGTCTTCCACAACCCCTACCTCTCCGTCCGTGTCTTCACTCATCAAGGCGTTGAGTGGTGGATTTAGAGATAAGACAACAAACTGAGACCTCTGGTCACGTTTACACAGAAGACACGTGAAATAACCCACCGCAAAGTAGACTGAATGAGCCACTGGCAAAAAGCTGTAGAGAATGAATCTATGGGTGAATAACATTTCTTGGAGAGATGTAAAAAATCCATTTGTTTCGATAAACTTCATACTTAGAGAAAATAGAAACAAAAACAAAAAAACTAATAAAAAAAAACCCCGCAATATTCATTCATATATGTAAACTAAATATTAAGACGTAAACATCCACTTATATTGGTAAAATACATACTTAGACGTAAATTAATAGTTAGAGAGACAGAAAAAAATCCACTCGTAAAAATCCATCCATCCCTATAGTTACACAAATATTTTCAAAAACGTAGAAAGTCCATTTCCATTTGTGAAGAAAATACGCAAAGATATAACATAGCTATTGGTAGACAAAATACTTGTAGATGCATAGAAAATCCATTTCTATTGGTAAACATAATACTAGAAGAAAAAATGTAGAAGATAAAAGAGAACATAAATGACGCGTAAAAGCGTTAACTTTGTCTTGCATTGATGCATTTCATGCAGGAAAGTTCAATCGTGCCGAAAAAATAAGCACAACTTAACACGACTTGACACGATAAGATACAACACGATATACTGCAATAGCGGTTCTGATACCTTTCAACGTTACTCAAGCACGTTTAAACCCAGCCTTCCAACTGAAGATTATGTCTGAAGCACTCGACTGTCGTACCAGCCATTGCAATGTCTTGGCCATTTTGAATTGAAAAACGAGAATCGAAATAATAAACAAAAACAAAAAACAATGGCATGGAGTTTTAAAATAGCAACAGCGTGGGATGCACGTTGCATTAAATCTTGCGTCCAACACAGTGATAGATGTGTCGATTCATTTTGTTGTGTAGTTTTTGACAGCTTAAACGTAGTAGAACAAATTATTCGGTTTGTCTGAGTCATCTCTGCTTTTTAACCCATTTTAATCATTTCATTTTGTTTTACAATAAACGGACATCAACAAACACTGTGGAAGCAGATGATGATAATATGTCATACGTAGAAAAGGTAATGTTGACATATAAACAACATATAACGTTCGGAAGCATATACAACA
>CM060310.1:47461227-47463727 GCA_030674185.1 Monoplex corrugatus
TGACGAAATCCCTGAGGCGGATAGAAAACAAAAAAGAACTGGATGACAAAAGAAATTTTGGGCTTGATGGAGGAAAGGAGGAAGGCAAAGAGAAACGAGGAGATACACAGAAAGATAAACAAAGAAATCAGGAATAGATGCAATGAAGCTAAGGAAGCTTGGCTGAAAACAAAATACAAGGAAATAGAAGACCGACACAAAACGGATCCTCAGGGTATGTACAGACGAAGTGAAGAATTGTCCACAGGAAAAATACATGCACATCAACTGGTTGCTTAAAATCAAAAGATGGCACGCTTATCATGGAAAAAGACAAAATATTAGACAGATGGGGAGAGTACATTAAAGACCTTTTTGAGGATGACAGAAACGAAGAACACATTATAAAAAAGAACTTTGAAGGACCACCCATAAAGAAAGATGAAGTTGGAGCAGCACTGAAAAAGATGAAACCAGGAAAAGCCCCAGGACCAGACAACATTACCACAGAGATGATTGAAGCCCTGGAGAAATTTTGTATAGAAAAAATAACAGTCCTCCTAAATGAAATTTACGACACTGGAAAAATCCCCAATGATATGTCAAAATCAATTTTCATTCCACTTCCAAAGAAGACAGGGGCTATAGAATGCGAACTCCATCGCACAATCAGTTTGGTGAGTCATGTAACAAAAATCCTGTTAAGAATAATCATGATGAGGACAAGGAATAGAATCAAAAGAGAAATAGCAGAAGAACAGTGTGGATTTGTGGAGGGGAAAGGAACTATTAATACCATATACATCCTAAGAACTATCATAGAGAGGTCAATTGAGATGAATAAATATTTGTATTTATGCTTTGTTGATTATATCAAGGCTTTCGATCGTGTAAGACATGAAGAATTGATCAACCAACTGGAGAGACTCAATGTTGATGGAAAAGATCTACGAATAATCAGAAATATGTACTGGGAACAAACAGCTGCAATGAGAATAGAAAACGATTTAAGCTCTTTCCAAAATATCAAAAGACGAGTCAGACAGGGTTGTGTTTTGTCACCAGATCTGTTTTCACTTTATAGCGAAAACATCATGAGAAACCTAGAAGAAGACCCTGGATTAAAGGTTGGAGGAAAAATGATAAACAACATTTGATACGCAGATGACACCGTGCTAATTGCAGAAAATGAAAGGGACCTACAAAACCTTGTGAATTTACTAGAAATAGAAAGCAAAGGAAAGGGGTTGGAACTAAACAGCAGGAAGACTGAAGTCATGGTGATCAGTAAAAAACATGAAACCCCCTCATGCAAAATAACAGCAAATGGCACGACCTTGAGACAGGTTGATAAATTTAAATACCTGGGAACGATCATTTCATCAGACGGCAGATGCACATCAGAGTTAGCCAGCAGAATTGACCAAGCCAAAACAGCATTCAAGAAGATGACAAGCATTCTTGCCAACAGATGCCTATCAATTAACATTAGGAAGAGAGTTCTTGAATGTCATATACAGCCAATACTGTTGTACGGTCGTGAGGCGTGGACAGTCAGCAGGCGAAGCCAGGGCAGGATTGAGGAAACCGAGATGTAGTTTCTGAGAAGAGTTCCATGGACAGCGGGAAAGCAGGCAAGACAGTCTTGATGGAGGCAGACACAGGTAGATCATTCATAAGGACGATTAGGAAAAGACAGGCAACATTTATAGGCCATTTTATGAGGAAAGGGGAATTGGAGCACCTGGTCACAACGGGAAAGCTGGAGGGAAAGAAAGCACTGGGTAGACCCAGGGAGAAAATACTAGACGAACTTGCAGAGTGGCTGAAGACAGGGAGGGTGGAAGAGATGCTTGAGGCAACAAGAGATAGAGACAGATGGAAGTCCATGATTGCCAACGCCATGCGGCAGGGCACCTGATGATGATGATGATGACAATCTTGATGCTATTAATGTCACTACATTTCTGTACTTTTCGGATTCGTGTGTTTGTAAATGAGAAAGACAAATGCACAGTTAATTTTCTTCCTCTCTCTTTTTCTTCCCCAACTCTCTCTCTCTCTCTTTCTCTCTCTTTCTCTCCCTCTTTCTCTCTCTTTCTTTCTCTCTTTCTCTCTTTCTTTCTCACTCTTTTTTCTTTCTCTCTTTCTCTCTCTTTCTCTCTCTCTGTCTATCTTTCTCTGTCTGTCTCTCTGTCTGTTATTGTATTACATTTTATGTAAGAATTAGTATACATCTTTCAATGAACTTTGTTTTATAGTATATCTATACATTTTAAAATCGAGTATATTCTTTTGTGTCAATAGTTGATATTCATGGACATTATCTTTGTACTGATAACAGAATCAATAATAAAAGTAGTGGTGATAGTTCAAACGTCATTTCACATTTCGCTCTCTCAATACTATCGACATCCACGTTTTGTATTATTGTGATGTTTTTAAGCTATTAAAATGTATATGTATTAATACAAATTCTGTATGAGCTAAAAATGAATTCAAATAGTTTTTGTAAACTTCT
>CM060310.1:47468727-47473727 GCA_030674185.1 Monoplex corrugatus
TGTGGGTGTGTGAAAAAGATTTTGGTTTGTCTAAACCTAGACAAATTATTGGCCTGAATGTGGGAACACTGTTCTGATATTTTGTTGTTGTTGTTTTCTTTGTATTATGTAGTAGTGGTAAAATGGATGATTGTTCATTATATATGATTTGAATATGTTCGACTGTTCAGAGGAATGGATGTTCGATATTTTTTTGGATTATGTGTGAAGAATTTGCGCACATACAAAGAGTGGATTATGTGTCGCACTACTGGAAAATTGTTATCCCCCTTGTCAAAAGACCTTTTCGGGTAATGACAATAAACAGTTTCAGTTTCAGTTTCTCTTCTCTGTCTCTGCCTGTCTCTGTCTCTGTTTCTCTCTCTCTCTCTCTCTCTCTCTCTCTCTCTCTCTCTCTCTCTCTCTCTCTCTCTCTCTCTCTCTCTTGTAATTCCTCTTTTTTCTCTCTCTGGGGAAATCAGAATTTTTTATTTTCTCATAATTACCGACACAGAGTCCATCTTGTTTAGTTCTTTGAAGCAATGTCCGTACGACAAATTGAGTCAAACTTTATGAAAAGAAACTCTCTCCCGTCTTTGCATTTTAAGGCAGAGCAACAAAAGTGTCATTGTATTTTCCTCTACAGCCTGTATGTCTGTCCGTTGTCTGTCCGTCCCGTCTGTCTGTCTGTCTGTCTGTCTGTCTGTCTCTCTCTCTCTCTCTCTCAGATGATATCTATGGATGAAGGATTCATCACTTGAATGATGGATCCATTTACAGGAAAATTGATGAATTATTGACTAAAGTTAGAATGTAACGAAAACTGGAATCATGTTTCATTTGTGTGGTGTGTGTGTGTGTGTGTGTGTGTGTGTGTGTGTTTTGTGTGTTGTGTGTGTTGTGTGTGTTTTGTGTTGTGTGTGTGTGTGTGTGTGTGTGTGTGTGTGTGTGTGTGTGTGTGTGTGTGTTGTGTGTTGTGTGTGTGTGTTGTGTGTGTGTTGTGGTTGTGTGTGTGTGTGTGTGTGTGTGTGTGTGTGTTGTGTGTGTTGTGTGTGTTATGTGTGTGTTGTGTGTTTGTGTACGTGTGTGTTATATGTGTGTGTGTGTGTTGTGTGTGTTATGTTGGTGTTTGTTGGTGTGTTGTGTGTGTGTTTGTTGTGTGTGTGTGGTGTGTGTGTGTGGACTGTGTGTGTGTCTGTGTATGTGTGTGTGTGTGTGTGTGTGTGTGTGTGTGTGTGTGTGTGTGTGTGTGTGTGTGTGTGTGTGGTTTTGTATTGGTGGCGTGAATGCTTTATACGTGTTACTGTGAAATAGGATCAATGGATTCTCCCTTATAGTAGATCGTGTAATTCTTTCTAGTATTCTGATTTTTTGTCAGACGCGTGTAAACACTTTGTTGCACAGCAAGAAAAACAAAACAAGAAAAGATGGACTGAAAGAACTGAGGAATGGACAGAAAAAAAAAACATTTGCAGAGACCCAGGCTTTGGCACACAACCGATAGAGCTGTAGGAATGTGGTGAACAGTTTTTTTTTTTAGTGCGGCACCCCACTGTTTCTGTTCTTTAAATTAATGCATGTCGCTCTTACAATTGTGTGCTTACATGTGTGTAGCATAGCAAGGAATAGCTGTAAAACCGATCGAGGAGACTGAACTTTACTACTATCTTTGAGTGATAAAGTGTTTTCGCTTCATTTGGCACTCTTCTGATTCATTCTATGTAGTTTTTGGCTGCAGTGTCGCCCTCTTTCTCCCGCCCCCCCCCTCTCTTCTCTCTCGATCCTTCTCTCTTTCACTCACTCTCACTCTCTGACTGTGTCTTGTCTGTCTATGTCTATCTGTCTCTGTCTCTCTGTCTCTGTCTCTGTCTCTGTCTCTCTGTCTCTCTGTCCTGTGTCTTTTCTGTGTTGTCTCTCTGTGTCTCTCTTGTCTTTGCTCTCTGTCTCTCTCTCTCTTGTGTGTGTGAAAACAGGCATACAAATCGGTGATATGATGTCAAACAATCACGAGGCAGTCAAGTTGCAAAACTTTATAAAAACAAGATGTGATGTGTAATCGCATAGGACAAAAAGCTATAGAGTTTTGCAACAGAAAACCAATCTATCAAGAAAGGGCGGCGAAGAAAGACAAACAACGGCGTTAAAACAATTACAATCACCACCCTCTGTCTGTCTGTCTGTCTGTCTGTCTGTTGTACTGTCTGTCTCTCTCCCCCCCCCCCACACATGTTTTACAGGTGCCATGTCATTATTAAAAACCATTCCCTCTATATCTGCATTTTGTTCGTTTGAATGCTTGTTAACTTCTTTCGCTTTTATGTGCATGCGTTAATGCATTCACTTTTATGCCACGTCTTTGTTTTTAATTTATACATTTATTGTGTGTGTGTGTGTGTGTGTGTGTGTGGTGTGTGTGTGTGTGTGTGTGTGTGTGTGTGTGTGTGTGTGTGTGTATGTGTGTTTTGTGTGTGTGTGTGTATGTGTGTGTGTGTAAGTGTGTGTGTGTTTCTTTATTCTTCTTCTTATATATATCTTTTTTTTTTTTAAAAGAAACGAGAACTAGTTGTAACACAGATTTAACAGAATCTAATGCTACTGTCCTTGAGTAATGAAGTGTTTTAAAGTTTCAAAGTTCTTTTTCTCTTGTCTTCTTCTTTGAAATTAATCTCAAATGTACGATCAAAGGCCTAATGAAACAGGATGTCATTCAAAAGTTAGAAGCAGCCATCAAAATTGAAAGGCAGAATAATAGTCTGTCATTTCATCCGGCCATGAGCAAAGAGATAGAGAGATTGATATGCTGGAATACGTTAGTCTGACCGTCTATCTGTCTGTCTATCTGTCTAATCTAATCTAATCTGATCTGATCTAGCATACGTAATCTAATCTAATTAATCTAACTAATCTAGTCTAATCTTGTCTTGTCTTACCTGACCTGACCTGACCTGACCTGACCTTGCCCTGTCCCATCCTACCTTACCTTAACTCACCTTACCTTACTTTAATTTACCTTACCTTATCTTACCCCCTCGCCTTCCCTCCCCTATCTTATCTCACCTTATCTCATCTCATCCCATCTCATATCATCTAATCTCATCTAATCTAATCTAATCTTGTCTTATCTTATCTATGTATATATACACATATGAGTGTATGTGTGAGCATATGCGTGTGTGTTTATGTGAGTGTGTGAGTGAGAGAGAGGGAGACAGAGAGGGAGAGAGAGAGAGAGAGAGAGAGAGAGAGAGAGAGAGAGAGAGAGAGAGAGAGAGAGACAGAGTATGTTAGTGCGCACGTGCGCGCACGCGTTTGGTGTGTGTGTGTGGTGTGTGTGTGTTCATGGATCTACAGTATAGTTGGCCATAAGAAACCACAAGAATGTTTGGTTCTTTTTTCAGGCTTGTGATTAACCCTTTGACTCCCTCACCCTATCCACCAGCATCCTGCAAGAACTGAACCCTTTGACTCCTTCACCCTATCCACCAGCATCCTGCAAGAACTGAACCCTTTGACTCCTTCACCCTATCCACCAGCATCCTGCAAGAACTGAACCCTTTGACTCCTTCACCCTATCCACCAGCATCCTGCAAGAACTTAACCCTTTGACTCCTTCACCCTATCCACCAGCATCCTGCAAGAACTTGACCCTTTGACTTCCGTAGTCTATCCACCAGCATCCTGCAAGAACTTAACCCTTTGACTCCTTCACCCTATCCACCAGCATCCTGCAAGAACTTAACCCTTTGACTCCTTCACCCTATCAACTAGCATCCTGCAAGAATTGAACCCTTTGACTCCCTTTGACTCCTTCACCCTATCCACCAGCATCCTGCAAGAACTTAACCCTTTGACTCTCTCATCTTATCCACCAGCACCTGCAAGAAGCTGGTGGATAGGGTGAGGGAGTCAAAGAGTTAATTTTTTGCTTTGCTAGTGTGGTTGACGATGCAGGATGCTGGTGGACAGGGTGCGGGAGTTAAAGGGTAAATCCATTCCTGTCATAATCATGTCTGGAGTCATCTCCCTTTTTCGGATACACATCATATGAAATATGCTAAACGGCCATAACAGGGAGATTGTTTTTAGGGCTTGACGGAGATTAATTTTGTTATGGTTTGATATTTTGCTTCTTTCTTTGTTTATTTAGCTTTTCGGTTTCTTTGGTCGGTCTCGTTGCATCGTTTAATCCATCAATGAGACAAACTGATGGATGTTTTGCTTTATCAGGATTAGACACACTCTGAAATGTGACGTCGTTAAGATGAGGCCTGTCGTTCTGCTGCATATTTTCATGTTTGACAAAGCGCAGCGGCAGAACCATTCATGGGAGCAACCTGGAAATAGAAGGAAACAGGATAAAAAAAATCCAAAAAGATTGATGTTTGTGGTGAAATATGCTGTGAAGGTTTTGAAATGTCATGCGGGTTTGATCTTCACTAGGTGTGGGAGTGAAAAACTATAAAATTTGAGAGAGAGAGAGAGGGGGGGGGGAGGTGAGGCAGGGACAGAGTAAGAGAGAGAGAGAGAGAGAGGGGGGAGGCAGGGACAGAGTAAGGAGAGAGAGAGAGCGAGAGGGGGAGGCAGGGACAGAGTAAGAGAGAGAGAGAGAGCGAGAGGGGGAGGCAGGGACAGAGTAAGAGAGAGAGAGAGAGAGAGAGAGAGAGCGAGAGAGCGAGAGGGGGAGGCAGGGACAGAGTAAGAGAGAGAGAGAACGAGAGGGGGAGGCAGGGACAGAGTAAGAGAGAGAGAGAGGGGGGGGGAGGCAGGGACAGAGTAAGAGAGAGAGAGAGAGAATGAGACAAAGACGGTGAGAGTGACACAGAGAGAGTGACAGAGAGAGTGTGAGAGAGAGTGAGAGGGAGGGAAGGAGAGAGAGACTGAGAGAGAGAGACGGAGAGAGTGAGTGAGATAGACACAGAGAGAGAGTGAGAGAGAGAGAGGAAGTGTGAGAGAGAGTGACATAGTGACAGAGTGAGAAAATGAGAGAGAGAGATTGTGTGCGTGAGAGAGAGAGAGAGAGA
>CM060310.1:47481227-47483727 GCA_030674185.1 Monoplex corrugatus
GATCACTTGTCCTGTTTCCGTATTCTATGCAGTGAGGTGGATATGATTGCCATGTTGTTGAATATTCAGTTAAAAAACACATAGTATAATCATCCGATCATGTGGTTGGTGTATTCTTGATGGGATACTGCAGCAGATAGATTCTTCATCTCTGTCTTTGAGTCATCACAATTTTGAGTTTCATGTCCGTAGAGAAAGAGAAAAAGCATAAGAGATTATTTAGAATCGGTCAACTGGTAATTAAGTAGATAGTATACAAAATACATTGTGTATTCAACCTCATACAGTGGTCTAGTGATTGGAGTATGAGACAAAAAAGTAAGAGACCCCAAATTTAAACTCTAGTCTAGCCAGGGATTTTTCTTCCCTCTCCAAGAGATCTTGAGAGGTGGCCTAGGTAGAACAACTTTACGTTAAAAAGATAGGTCACTCCATATTGGGTAAATGATGTCTTCTGAGTAGCTAGTATTTCACGCTGAAATTTCACTGTGTCCAAGCTAACAATATCTTACAATATAATATGATACGATACCATCTGAAACAACTTGATGTGATGCAATACAATGCAAGGCAAGACAAGGCAACGCAACGTAAGGTATAGCTAGGCAATGGGAACAGGGGAAGCAGGCAATGCAAGACAAAGTAAGGCAGGCAAGGCAAGGCAAAGCAAGGCAAGAGCAAGGCAAGCAAGGCAAGGCAAGGCAAGGCAAGGCAAGGCAAAGCAAGGCAAGGCAAGGCAAGGCAAGGCAAAGCAAGGCAAGGGAAGGCAAGGCAAGGCAAGCAAGGCAAGGCAAGGCAAGGCAAGCAAGGCAAGGCAAGGCAAAGAAGGCAAGGCAAGGCAAGTCAGGAAAACAAGGCAAGGCAAGGCAAAGCAAGGCAAGGCAGGCAAGCAAGGCAAGGCAACAAGCAAGGCAAGGCAAGGCCAAGGCAAGGCAAGGCCAAGGCAAGGCAAGGCAAGCAAGGCAAGGCAAGGCAAGGCAAGGCAAAGCGAGGCAAGCAAGCAAGCAAGGCAAGCAAGGCAGTAACTTCTAATTTCTAAGTGCAGTATTGCGACAGTATTCAACAATCACCAGACGTTGTCTTTAAACTGGAGTTTTCATCCCCTCCAATGACCTGAACATCTTCTAGTCTATTATTCAACAGACAATTATCGTTCGCACATTTAAGAACATGGTTCATCAGCCAAGGACTCCAATTTTCAAAACACTACTTCTCACGCATCAAATCAGCTGTGTGTTCTTTCAGACTTCATGTGTTCAGCTGTCAACTGGCATATGTCAATTATAAACTTTTCTCACAATACAACATTGTCACTTGTCTTTCTGCAAACTGTTAACAGCAATGAGAAGAAACGGGCACCTCTTCGAAACGCTGGCTTGAGCAAAAAACCGCCTCTTTCTCAGCGACTGTTTAATTGTCTGAAGACAGATGTCTATTTCTTTAGATAACAAAATAATTATTATATATCAGACGAACATTGCTCATTATTTCAAGCATTAAAATTGCTGGCAGAAAATACCAACAAATGTAAATAAACCTTATTGTACCATATCCCTCCTTCTCTCTCTCCTTCTCTGTCCTTCTTTCTTGTCTCTCATCTTCCTCTTCATCCGCCACAGTAATAGTGTCTACAGTGCTACCTCTCTGTCTCTGTCTGTCTGTGTGCATGGGTTAAGCGAGAATGAAATCAAGCAGTTTGTCCACCAAATCCAAATTATGTTCCATTGCTCGCCCTTTAGATAAGAAAAGATCACTCACTTATTAGTAAACGATCCATCTGGACCCCTCTTTCTCTGTCAGTTTTTTCTGTTGTTGTCTCCTTGCCTCCCTCCCCAACCCCCGTCTCTCTGTCACCTGTACCACACATATGCACTCACACACACACACATGTAGCCACGCACAGAGAGAGAGAGAGAGAGAGAGAGGGAGAGAGAGAGAGAGAAAGGAGGGAGGGAGAGAGAGAGACACACACACACACGCATGCACGCTTGCGCGCGCGCGCACACACACACACACACACACACACACACACACACACACACACACACACACACACACACACACACACACACACACACAAAACACACACACACACATACACACAACACACACACAACAGGCATGCACACACACACACACACACACACACACACACACACACACTCACACACACACACAACACACACACAGGCATGCACACACTCACACAGAGGGTTCTCCTACAAAAAGTGACAAATGAAAAGACAATATAAAGCAGAACGCAGACACACAAGACACAAGATCGCACACACCAAAACAAGTAAACCAAGCGCCATTTTAGACTAGCATGCTTTCAGCATTCCTACAGTGTCAGCCGGCGTCTGTGAGTTCCAGAGCATGGCGTCTGTCAGCTGTTCCTGCAAATCAAAAATGGCTATTTGTCTCTCTACAGGCTGACAGTGGTGAGAAGGAGGAGACGGCACCATCTTTATAATGCTGGCTCAGAGCATAAGTGATATTT
>CM060310.1:47488727-47496227 GCA_030674185.1 Monoplex corrugatus
AAGAATGGCATAAATGGCATAAAACACTCCAGGCATACAAGATACAGTTAAATAGAAACAAGGTCGGTTTTCCTCTGTGCCTCTGCATCCTTTTGTTCAAAACTGATATTGTTATCATAAATGCTTCCCAGTGTTTTTCAGACATGCACAGTAACACAGAATTGTTGTTTCTTATACTATGTACCTAAGCTCTGAGATTGCCTTCATGATCTGCTAGGTTTTGGATCAGCGCAAAGTTACACATAAAAGAACAGCTCTCAGGATCATCTGAACGGGTTGAGGCCTTTCTTTGTACGTGCGGGTGAGTACTGGAGTGGTAAGCGCATCAAATATTCAGAATACGAAACTCTAATCTGGAAAAGAAACTGTGACTTACTGTGATTCAGTCCTTTTGAGGACCAAAGTTCATCCAGTGAAGGACCAAGCTGATGGCTGGTTGCTTCTGTTGTTAGAGTCATGGACTTGTGAATTCATGTCTCTAGTTCAATCCCAGCCTGCAACGTAAATACAGGCCTGTTCACTAGCTATCTTAATGCTTCAATCATCCTGGTAGTGTCAACTTGCTGTTTCATAGGTCTGGCTCTTCTCCCCGTTTACTTTTCCAGTTCATCTCGCACACTTTTACGTGGGTTCAAGACGTTAGATAGAGAGGATATGGGATTATTTGAGCGTAGTGAATTCTTCTTGAACAAATTCCAAACTCAAGATATAAAAAGTTACTGATGACTGACAATAGAGCATTATAAAATACTATCACTTCTGTCTTTCCACGCCAAAATGTCTGACAGCCATGGCGGTGTGACGTTCAGGTGAACACTTCCAGTAAAGTAACAATACAGAAAACGGTTCGCTCGTACAGAGCAAAATATTTTCTTCCACTTTTTCTACCACCATCTGACGAATCTTTGCTGAATTTTTGTTCATGGTCAGTGTGTTCTAAACAGCCGGTCAGGATCAACGAATCTGGGTACATTGTACTTATTTAGTGTTGTTAAGATGCGGTATTTGAGAGTAAAATATAGAAGTACTGAGCAGACAGAGCACTTCGCTCCAGAACGACACCAAACTATAGTACTATAGTATAGTGGTGTCCTTTATCGCAATCAAGCCAAGGACAACATATATATATGCCAATTTTATCAACTGAAAGTTTACTTTAATGCAGAATTTCGCCAGGATCACATTTTTATATTCATGTTTTTTTTCTACCTGTGATTAATACATGCTTCCTATTTGACATTAGTTTTCCCTCTTACACAAAAGACTGGCATCCTGACCAGCACTCACTCTTTAACAGTAAGGGAAGAAACACCAGTCACCCAGGTGCTGCGGTTAGCGCAACAGACTGTTGACTGAAGGGTTGTAGGTTCGAATCTCACGATTACCGGTTTTTCAACCCCACCCAGCTCCTACCCATAACTGAGCATGCTATCGTCTCATTGGGAAAACTGGGACTACACAGTCAAGCCTCATTCACTTCACGGATGCATTATTGATGGTGTTGCTCAAATCTCCTGACCAGCATCGCAAGTGTGTGTGTCTATATGTCTCTGGCCTGGTTAACGGAAGAATCATCATCATCAAATGCCTTGCCACATGGCGTTGGCGGTCATGGCCTTCCATCTGTTTGTATCCCTTGTTGCTGCAAGTACCTCTTCCACCCTCTCTGTCTTCAGTCACTCTGCAAGTCCGTCCAATATTTTATCCCTGGGTCTACCTGGTGCTCTCTTTCCCTCCAGCTTTCCTGTTGTGACCAGGTGCTCCAATTCCCTTTTCCTCATAAAATGGCCTATAAATGTTGCCTGTCTTTTCCTAATCTTTCTTATGAATGACCTTCTTGTGTCTGCCTCCATCAAGACTGTAACGTTTGTTTTCTTTGCTGTCCATGGAACTCTCAAGGATATTTTATGAAAATAGGCGTTGATTACAGTCTCGCCACACAGTCTCAATCCAGAATGGAACTCTCTAGCATCATGGTTATCATTTTCTTCGTCTTTAGGATTACAGCATTGTGAAACTTTGTCCCCAAATTGTGTGGCCATTAATTCATGTGGCATAGGAAATGGCATGGAAAATAAGGAAGACAACTTTTCCGAAAAGTATCGAGCAATGTCAGTGATAACTTTTGCTTTTCAGGCGGATACTCTAATTGTTGTATGAAGCTCCACAATGCGATCACCTTGCAAAATACCGTACATGTTGTAGTATAAAGAAAAAAACTGAATGACCGAGATATACTAAGTGACTATATTTTGTTCACATCCACATCAAGCTCCCGCCCTTCGCCTCCACATGGCAACGCGCCCACACAGATAGACAGACAGACAGACAGACAGGAAGACAGACAGACAGACAGACAGAGAGACAGAGAGACACCGAGACAGACAGCCAGCCCCAGCCAAATAGACAGACACACACACACACACACACAGACAAAAACACAAATACCACACAAACACACAGACTTGAACAGACACAGACACAGACACACATACACACACACACACACCGCGGGCGCGCGCGCGCACGCACACGTAGGCAGGCACACACATGCACACACACACACACAGACGCACGCGACATACACAACGCACACATGCATGCACGCACGCGCAGGCATACAAAGATTGCGAGTCGACATAAATTAAGTAGTCGTCTTTCTTCCTTTATCTTTCTTCCTTTTTCTTTACCTAGAATATTTTTTCTCATTAACTTATTTTTCTGCATCTCTGTGCATAAAATCAATTCAAAAAAACATTAATTTGATCTATATTCAAAATCTTTTCATTTTGTCTTCACTAATGAATGAAATACAAAATCATCAAAGGAATTTTTTTTTTTTTAATCAAGGCAATTTGAACACATATGCGTGAGTTTGCGCGCGTGTATAAACTTTTAAGTTCAGGATATGATAATTAAAAATTAGAATGTTTTCTTTACATAACAAGAGTTGCTTCAGTTTCATAATAAATATTGTCTTTCTTTTCTTTGCATTTCCTTTCCATGCTTCTGGTTTGTTTGCGTTTTTTTTGATTGTCTTGCTTTGTTCTGACATGCCGACGTAGCCCTTCTTGTGTCTGTCTCAAAGTAGCCCTTTTTGTGTCTGTCTGTCTCAAAGTAGCCCTTCTTGTGTCTGTCTCAAAGTAGCCCTTCTTGTGTCTGTCTGTCTCAAAGTAGCTCTTCTTGTTCGTCTCAACGTAGTCCTTCTTGTTCCGTCTGTCTCAAACTAGCCCTTCTCCGTCTGTCTGTCTCAAAGTAGCCCTTCTTGTGTCCGTCTGTCTCAAACTAGCCCTTCTTGTATCTGTCTCAAACTAGCCTCTCGTGTCTGTTTTCTCAACAAGCTCTCGTTCTGTTTTCTCAAAGTTAGCCCCTTGTTCTAGCTTTTGTGTCTGTCTGTCTCATACTAGTCCTTCTTGTGTCTGTCTGTCTAAGCTAGTCCTTCTTGTGTCTGTCTGTCTTAAGCTAGTCCTTCTTGTGTCTGTCTGTCTTAAGCTAGTCCTTCTTGTGTCTGTCTCTAAGCTAGTCCTTCTTGTGTCTGTCTGTCTTAAGCTAGTCCTTCTTGTGTCTGTCTGTCTTAAGCTATCCTTCTTGTGTCTGTCTGTCTTAAGCTAGTCCTTCTTGTGTCTGTCTGTCTTAAGCTAGTCCTTCTTGTGTCTGTCTGTCTCAAACTAGCCTTCTTGTGTCTGTCTGTCTTAAGCTAGTCCTTCTTGTGTCTGTCTGTCTCAAACTAGTCCTTCTTGTGTCTGTCTGTCTAACTAGCCTTCTTATGTCTGTCTCAAGCTAGTCCTTCTTGTGTCTGTCTGTCTTAAGCTAGTCCTTCTTGTGTCTGTCTGTCTTAAGCTATCCTTCTTGTGTCTGTCTGTCTTAAGCTATTTCCTTCTTGTGTCTGTCTGTCTCAAACTAGCCCTTCTTTATGTCTGTCTCAAGCTAGTCCTTCTTGTGTCTGTCTGTCTTAAGCTAGTCCTTCTTGTGTCTGTCTGTCTTAAGCTAGTCCTTCTTGTGTCTGTCTGTCTTAAGCTATTCCTTCTTGTGTCTGTCTGTCTCAAACTAGCCCTTCTTATGTCTGTCTCAACTAGTCCTTCTTGTGTCTGTCTGTCTCAAGCTAGTCCTTCTTGTGTCTGTCTGTCTCAAACTAGTCCTTCTTGTCTGTCTTCTCAAGCTAGTCCTTCTTGTGTCTGTCTGTCTCAAGCTAGTCCTTCTTGTGTCTGTCTGTCTCAAAGAAGTCCTTCTTGTGTCTGTCTGTCTCAAACTAGTCCTCTTGTGCTGTCTGTCTCAAACTAGCCATTCCTTGTGTCTGTCTGTCTCCAAACTAGCCTTCTTGTGTCTGTCTGTCTCAAACTAGCATTCTTGTGTCTGTGCCTGTCTCAAACTAGTCCTCCTTGTGTCTGTCTGTCTCAAACTAGCCCTTCTTGTGTGTCTGTCTCAAACTAGTCCCCTTGTGTCTGTCTGTCTCAAACTAGCCTTCCTTGTGTCTGTCTGTCTCAAACTAGCATTCCTTGTGTCTGTCTGTCTCAAACTACTTCCTTGTGTCTGTCTGTCTCAAACTAATCCTTGCTTGTGTCTATGTCTGGTCTCCAAACTAGGTCCCCCTTTGTCGTCTGTCTCAATCCTTCCTTGTGTGTCTGTCCAAACTAGCTTCTTGTGTCTGTATGTCTCAAACTAGTCTCCTTGGTTTCTGTCTCACTAGCTCCTTTGTCGGGTCTGTCTCAAACTAGCCTTCTTGTGCTTCGTCTCAAATAGCTCCTTGTCGTCGTCTAAATACCTCTTATCTGTCTGTCTCAACTGCTTTTGTGTCTGTCTGTTTCAAACTAGCCTTCCTTGTGTCTGTCTGTCTTAAACTAGCCTTCCTTCTATCTGTCTGTCTGAGACTAGATCTCCTTGTGTCTGACTCAAAGTAGTCCTAATTTTAATATGCTTCAGTCCACGTTCTTTCTAGTTGTCTTTCTGAACTGTCTTTCAATGTGGCGATGGAAATGAAGATGCTGAATATGCAGTGAGGGCGTTTTGTGGGAAGAGGGCTTGTATGCATGTGCGCACTTGTGTGTTTCTGAAGGGAAGGAATTATGAGAGAGAGAGAGAGAGAGAGAGAGAGAGAGAAAGAGAGAGAGAGACAGAGACAGAGACAAAGAGACAGAGAGACAGAGACAGAGAAAGAGACAGAGACAGAGACAGAGACAGAGAAAGAGACAGAGAAAGAGAGAGAGAGACACACACACAGAGGTTTGTTCACAATATAACATGTATACGCGCTTGCGCGTTTCCGTGTACCTATGTGAGAGTGTGTGCTTGCGAATGTGCGTGTGTCCAGTTAGGTATGTATAATTGTGTGACACGTGTTCATGTACATCCGTGTGTTCATACGCGTGCACGTTTGGGAAGGCGAAAGCAAAAGGAAATGCACAAGGTGTATTACGATGTCTTGTTACACAGTCCTTTGCAGGAGACTGGCTGACGCCTTACGCTTCTCCTGGAGCGAGGAGGATTGAGTGTGAGTGAGTGTAAAGATTCTGATTTTGTCAGAAAGGAAAAGAGGTATCCAGTTACCTGTAAGGAGTAATGCAGTAAGGCGATACCCATTGGAAGAACAAGGAGACAAAGAAAGTCAAAAGGAAGGAAAGGGAGAGAGAGAAAGAAAAAGGAAACTGAAAATGGAGGAAACAGTTTAAAAGGAAGACAAACATACGAGAAAATGAACAAAGCAACGAAAGCAAGAAATTTAAAGGAAAGAGGGAAGGATGGGGGTGAAAGAGAGAAACATAGAGAGACGGAGAGGGAGAGAGAGAGAGAGAGAGAGAGAGAGAGAGAGAGACAGAGAGAGAGAAGAGAGAGAGAGAGAGAGAGACAGAGGGAGAGAGAGTGAAAGAGAAAGAGAGAAAAACAGAAGGAGAGAAAGACGGAGAGAGAGATACAATGTCCATGAAATGCATAACCTAACCCCAGTATAATACATGTTTGAAAGAGCTCCTACAATCATAAGGATGAAGAATTTAAAGAAAGACTGTGATACATGTATACATTGTTCATGAAACGTACGGTTTTGTTTTAGCCATGTGTATGAAATGATACATTCACGCCTTGTCCATGAAATGTATGATTTTATGTTAATCTCGATTCTGAAGTGCTTTCATAGTCATATAGATGAGAAAGAAAGAGAAAGAGAGAGAGAGAGAAAGAGAGAGAGAGAGAGAGGAGAGAGAGAGAGAGAGAGAGAGAGAGAGAGAGAGAGAGACAATGACAATTACAATGATGCTTTATTTTCCAACGATAAAAGCCATTTTTCAAACTTGCCGTTGCTATTCTATACACATGACATTTGTTTACAGTAACAAGTACAGCTTAAGGAAAATACATGTTGAATACTAAAATTAAGATAACATTACAATGAAATCAAGAAACGTACACAGTCAGCACTTATAGATAGATAGTTAGATAGATAGATAGATACATAGATAGAGAGAGAGAGAGGAGGTAGATAGTATAGATAGATAGATAGACAGATGAGCAGATAGATAAATTAATGAATAAGTAAGTAAAGAAAGAAAGAAAGATAATGTTGATAGTGATAATAATAACAATAAGACGAAGAAGAAGAAGAAGAAGAAGGAAAAAGAGGAGGAGGAGGAGGAGGAGGAGGAGGAGGAGGAGGAGAGGAAAACAAAGTAAACAAAATAGTAATAAGATAAAACAAAATAAAATGAAATAGAGGGAGAAGAAACATTACATGTGAAAAAATTATAGAAGATAAATCAAGCGTCAAATAGACTAATGTTCTTACAATCAAATCAAAGAAGATGAAATCAACTTGCTGTCACTATTTTACTGCGGCTATTCTGATTACACACAAAAAATATTAACACTGCTACAACAATTACCACTACTACCACCACTACTACTACTACTACTAAACCCAAAAATAATAAATAGATATAAAAAAAGAGCAGTTCAGAAGGATGATTAGAGAAGAGAGAGAGAAAAAAAAGGGGTGGAGGGAGTAGCAAACATTGGGTCGATTGAAGGCATAAACACATAAAATTCTGTAGAAGACAGAAAATCAACAGATGATATGAAGTCAAATAGACAAATGTATAGATAAATAAATAAAGTAAATTTTACTTTCGACAATAGGAAATTACAGTAATGATAAACGCATATGTATAATAGAAATATCATACATGTGTAAACAAATCAATAAGTGATGTAATAAGAATAGTAACCATAATCAAGCGCCGTTTTTCTTGATAGGAGAAGAGAGATACAAGCATAATATGGATAACAGTTGGAGAAAAGTGACACATACAAACAGCAGATAAGAGCCAACCAACCAAACAAACAGACAAAATGGCTAACAGATAAGATGGGCAAGCAAGCAAAACAAAAAACAAACAAACAAAATGAACAAAAGCAATGAGAAATAAAGAAGAAGCAAGAGATAATCAAACACGTCATAGAGTCATCAACAAATCATCGCATATAATACAGAAAGAAATATGGTTGGCTGTT
>CM060310.1:47498727-47501227 GCA_030674185.1 Monoplex corrugatus
TTATGTGATTTTCAGTATGTTTGTGGTCATCAAAAATGTGTCCATACGATCAACAATACTGATGTTTTTGGCATCCTTCGTAAACTGACACCTCCAAGCTTTTAAAAACTGCTCCTTTTCACTATAACAAAAATGCTCAGAAGGCACGAAAGTTCTATAATGACAAGCCACAGTAAAATGTTTCTTCTTCTTCTGTGCTTTCGTGATTGCGTGTCCCGAAGGCCTATTTTCCAAACGTGTATAATAGCAAAACATCAAGTTCTCTATTTTATAACCTCAGTTCTGAGCTGGCCTTTATGGTCTGTTGGGTTTGGGAACATTTGAACTTATACGCGGATATCTGGGCCAGGGAATCACTTGATATAGTTTTGGTGGTGAGTGTTTCAACTGCAAATTGCTTCGAATGTTGGGATAAGGAAGTGTAAACTCTTCGAGTATATATACGCACACAGAACATCAAATTTGCAGGTCAAAGATTTTGTAGGTGATGTCAGCGTCTGACGGCTTATGGAAACATGAAAACACCCAGCATGCATGGCCACAAAAGATGGATTTTTCAACTGTGAAGCAACATATCACCTGCACAAGTGGAGGCAAAACAATATGCATAACTAAAATCACTCGTGTGAATAGATGTTAAAAAAACAGTGAAACGAAATAATATGCATAAGACACATCTGAGATAACTGGTTTTAAAAAGCGCATTTTTAAGCAGTAACTGACCTAATCTTTAACATGTTATCATTTTTACGCCTTCAGAATAATTTTTGTCTGTCTTGGACTCTTTGTCTTCAGCACTTTGCAATAACAACAGTCATAGTCTTCTTTCATCAGTTTTCACAAAGTACAGATTGCTGTTGTTTTCATGCAGTCTGTCATTTTCGAACACTATCGTAACTTCAATTTCCACATGTCTTGTCTTCCAGTGAGTCTTAACTCGTCTTCAGAGTGCTGCTGCTGAATCAATTTCTTTTGTTGTTATGTATGAAGTATCTAACACTATGAAATTGTGTAGTTATTATCTCAACAACATTGCTCATAATTTTATGTACATGAAGCTGATAACAGAAGCTACTTAGAAATCTGAATTGATTTTTTGTTCTCTGTGTGTCTTTGTCTGTGTTCTGTCTCTGTCTCCGTCTCTCTGTCTCTGTCTCTGTCTGTCTGTCTGTCTGTCTGTCTGTCTCTCCTGAATGGCTTGCCCACTGAAATAAATATGTGTCCCTTCACTCAAGTTTATGAATCCCGATTCAATTGTTAGCGAAAGACTCTGGACTGACTTCTCATGTCTGGTCTTCCCAGTTATTGTTCTTTCACTTTCTCTCTAACTCTTAGTCACACACACAACACACACACACACACACACACACACACACACACACACACACACACACACACACACACACACACACACACAACACACACACACAACAACAACACACCACACACTCAAACACACATACACACATACACACACACACACACACGCATGCACGCACGTACAGAGAGAAAGAGAAGAAGGAGGGGAAAGAAATGAGGGAGAAGAAGAGAGAGAGAAAGAGAGAGAAGGAAGGGAAGAGATAGGAGAGAAAGAGAGAGAGAGAGAGAGAGAGAGAGAGAGAGAGGAAAATAAGTGAGAGAGAGAGAGAGAAAGAGAAAGAGAGACTTCAGACTTCAGAATGCTTTATCACTCAAGGATAGTAGCAATAGGTCCCATTGGACCTGTCTTACATCTAGTCCTGAGAGATAGGGGGAGGGGACGAGCGAGCGAGCGGGGAGAGAGAGAGAGAGAGAGAGAGAGAGAAAGGAGGGAGAAAGAGAGAGATAGAACAGAGAGAGAGAGGGGGATACAGAGAAATAAAAACAGAGAGAAAGAGAGAGAGAAAGGGAGGGAGACAGAGAGATAAAAACAGAGAGAGAGAGAGGGAGGAGGAAGGGAGACAGAGAGATAAAAACAAGAGAGAGAGAGGGAGGGAGGAGGAGACAGAGAGATAAACAGAGAGAGAGAGGGAGGGAGTGAGGAGACAGAGAGATAAAAACAGAGAGAAGAGAGAGAGAGAAAGGAGGAGACAGAGAGATAAAACAGAGAGAGAGAGAGAGAGGAGGGAGAGGGAGACAGAGAGATAAAAACAGAGAGAGAGAGAGAGAGAAAGAGAAAGAGATAGAGAGAGAGGCAGAGAGAGAGAGAGAGACAGAGTGACAAGAGAGGTGAGAGGAGAGAGAGAGAGAAGAGAGAGAGAGAGAGAGAGAGAGAGAGAGAGAGAGAGAGAGAGAGAGAGAGAGAGAGATCCAGAAGACATATAAATGACTGAATAACAAAACTGTGAACAAACAAACTACACGATCTGTCACCAAACAAGTGAACTCGCCGCCTCATCTAAAATAATAATGAAGGCACGGCGGCGCTTTTAACTTCGTGGCCTTAAAAGTGTTTTGGGGCTACCCAGCGATAAATCAAAGGAGAAGCCATCGGCGTTGGCTTCTCGACAATTACTCCCGC
>CM060310.1:47513727-47521227 GCA_030674185.1 Monoplex corrugatus
CATAGGCTTTTGCGCGGGCTCAGGAAGTCTGCCAGATAATTAATGGCAGATTTGGGTGGAGCGCATATGGAATCGTTCGAGTGCGATGAATCCTTCTTGAGCAAACTCCATAGTCCAAACTCCGTTCTGTTTAGCAACGAAGCCTCGGGCCCACACGGATTTGTTCTGGTGACTGAGTCATCAGACAATATTATGTCATCTTTGGGGTTGTAGCTTATGTGATCGATGAACAGTTTGATCTCTACTATGCAGTTACCTTCTGGCTATTCATTGATGTGTCTTCCGAGATTTTGTGGTCCAATTCTTCTGTATGGGCCTTTGAATCGGTTTGGATATTCCACAATTCTTTTGTCACTTTCAGTTCAGTCAGGTAGTGTATGTGTCCTACTGATACTTCTGAATGTCTTATCCATGATAGTTCCATGATGAAATCAACTACTCTTCTTATTGCTTCATTGTGTAGTCTGTCGAAATTCAAATATGATTGCTAATTTCAAACAAACAGCCACACAGCAGCTTTCCATATTCATGGGAAATAATCTCTTCATTCAAAATAAACAAAACGAAACAAAACAAAACAAAACAAACAACAAAACAAAACAAACGAAACAAAACAACACAAAACAAAAGCAAACGAAACAACAAAACAAAGAAATAAAACAGAGAGAGCAAAAAAATCTAAAAGAGAAAACACCATTAGTTCTAAAGAGCTCTACAGACTGGGAAAGGGGTGGTGTTTATCTCCCCTATCTCCTTCTCCATCTCCCTGCCTCTCACTGTTTCCCAGTCCCCCATCCCGCCTCATCCCTCTAGTAATATCTCATCAGGGAAATAAAGACTGCGTGTGCCTGGTGCCTGCTTTTCCAGACAGGAATATAAAAGACTTTGGGTGCCAGAGCTTCTTTGAAGTCCTGGTGAGACCACTGGGGCAATATTGTTCCCAGCTACTTTATCTGTTGTGTGAAAGCTTCCTGCAAGCTGTGGTATTCTAAGTACCCACGTCTGTCGCTAGAAAACATGACGCAGCTTTGGAGGGAGAGACTGGAGGGCTTGCTGAGGGTGGCATGGAGTTTGGAGCCATGGTCAAGACAGAATTACTTTCATCTAAGCTAGGACAAACAAAAACACGTACAGATTTAACTTACAGTTAGAACAAACACAGAAGCAAATGAGCGAACGGACGGACAGACGAACAAACGAACAGTCAGTCAACTGGACAGAGCGACATACAGAGGGACAGATAGACAAAGCACACACATACACACACTCTCTCACACACACACACACACACACACACACACACACACACACGCACACACAGACACACACACAGACACACAGACACACACACAGACACAGACACACACACGTACACATGCACACACAAACACACACATACACATCAAACACAAACACACACATACACATCCCCACACACACACACACACACACACGTACACATGCACACACAAACACACACATACACTTAACACACACACACACACATACACGCACACACACACACATACACACACATACACACGCGCGCGCGCGCACAAACACACACATACACATCAAACACACACACACACACAGACACACACACACACACACACACACACACACACACACACACACACACACACACACACACACACACGAACATACACAACCACACAATGACACTAGCAGACAAGAAAATCATGTTAAAGAGTGGGAACAGTAAAGCAGAAAAAGAAACAAAGCACGGATTGCCATACCAAAATTCGTCGCCAAACACTAAAACCTCATTTCACATGTATCATTTCATTTCCTTTGTAAAATCATTTGTCACACGTCGTTTAAGACAGATCACATTACAATATTATGCAATAAATATTTAATGGACTCCAATCAATATATGATCTGTCCCTAAAAGAGTCAATAGATACCTGAGTTTGGGGAGGCAGATGAAAAATTACAGTGGCTTCAAGAAATGTCAGAAATGACTTTCATTATGAAATGTATAACCTTTACTTTCAATTCTAGATGAAACTCTATAGCAACATGATCATTATCCCTATGATTATTAAATCATCTATCATTATCACATCGTGAAAATTGTCTCAGATTCTATGGTCTTTCCTGCTCCTGATCTTGTTGTGATTGTGACGAATGTGTTGTATATATTTTCATAGTGCTGTTTTTACATTTTCACTTTTGTATAGAGTTTTGGCTCATTTTTGCTTTTGTGGACTGGAGCACCCAGTGTTATTTTTGGTGTCTTTATTCTGATTGGCTGTGAAGTAAAAGCGTGGAGTGCGCGGAGCGTGGAATGCGTGGAGCGTGGAATTCGTGTAGCGTTGTGTGCGTGTCGAAAATCTGTGAACTAAAAGTGAGTTCTACAGAGATTTCCAGGTGGAGCGGTCGCATTTCCTTGCCGCCTGAAGAGAACTAAATCTGTTTGTCTTAAGCTGCTATGTTAGCAGCTTCTGACGTGGGGAGCTGTCTGGTCTGATTAGCTCACGAGGGAGCCACATACGTACGTGACTTTGGTTTGAGGGGTGGATGCCTGATCCAGTCCCTGGTCCTAAGCTGTTAGGACCTGCTGTTTTGAGGGGTGGATGCCTGATCCAGTCCCTGGTCCTAAGCTGTTAGGACTCTGCTGAATACCTGCTGTTTTGAGGGGTGGATGCCTGATCCAGTCCCTGGTCCTAAACTGTTAGGACTCTGCTGAATACCTGCTGTGGGCGTGTCCGGTTACTGACGCCTCTGTTTCGTCTTGCTCCCCAGGATTGTGTGGTAACTGTGTATTTATATAGAGTGATGAACTGAATCCTGAACAATGATTTCGATGCTGTGAAACAAACTGACAGAAGTGCTGACGCAGTGAAATAGTTCATGTGAAAGGACTGTTTGGGACGGAAACCTGAATCGATTACTTTCTATTGAACAGTGGTCAATGAACATTTATTTCTGTCTTATGTGTTTGTTGATCCAGTTGGATGAAAATTGAACTGATGATATGATTAATTATACATATTTAAATATACTATTTTGTTTACAGAGGTTGTTGAAGTGACTGAGTGGAAGGTTTTGTGTGGTTGGGGAAAACACAAAGAACACGCAACTACATACACACAATCAGAATCTACTTTCATTCTATTTCTGTCAGTCACACATAAACCGACTTCTGTAAAAGTGATCCAAGTTTCATTTTCCTCTTCCTCATTGTGCTAATTGGCAGAGCCATGGACTCAAAAATCTGATATCTTGAGTTCAATCCCCGCCTGCAAGAATAAAATAGAAACTGGCTTTGCGATGATCCTGAAAAAAAATCTTCCCTAACGTGGCCTGCTCAACACCATGTAAAAGAAGTTGTCTACTTTTTTCTGCTAAGTTTTGTGCGTTTATCTTTGAATGTTTTCTTTTTTTTTGAGTATGTTTGACAAAGGCTGGTTGGCCAAACATTTGCACCTGTCTCATTTTGTTATATTACGTACACCTTCTGATTCTGTTTATGTGTGTGCGTGCGTGCATAAGTGCGTACGTGCGTGCATAAGTGCGTGCGTGCGTACGTGCGTGCGTGTGCGTGTGCGTGTGCGCGCGCGCGCGCGCGTGCGCGTGTGGTGTGTGTGTGTGTATGTGTGTGTTTGGTTCTGTTTACTTGAGCGCTAGCAATCATTTAATTTTGATTTAAGAAAAACTGTCGGTTTCTTTGTACACGAAGACTAGACGTTAAGACCGACACATTGTGAAGTAGAAATAAACAAGCTTCACAGACTGGGCACAGTCATGCACTGCATTGAATACAAACTGATGGATGTCGTAATAATACTATCAGGTTATTTCGCCTTCCTGGTCAGCATAAGCTGGGTAATTTTTATCTATAACAAATCCAGGACATGATAGCAGCTACTAAGAGTTCGTGGTGCTTGGGATTACGAAAAGCATGCTAAACGGGGCAAATGTTCTGTTCACAGCGTATGGAAGTTATTTTAGAATGTGTGTCATTGTGCATTCAGAATAGTCATTTATCCGGTTAATATGAATTCTGAGTAGTAATTTCACACCGAAATTTGAGGTGTAAAAAATTATCGCACCGATTTTAGAAGTCTGACGTTTTCTGAACTCTGGCCATTGATCCCAGCCTAACCCTTCCACACTGTCTCACTGTCTCGTTTTATACTGTTCTCTTGTGTATTAATACTCCACAGCACACACACACCACACACACACACACACACGCACGCACACACACAACACACACACGCACACACACACACACATACACACACACACACAAACACACACACACACGCACACACACACACACAGACACACACACACACAGACACACACACACAGACACAGACACACACACACACACACACACACACACACACACACACACACACACACACACACACACACACACACACACACACACCACTTCTCGTAGGCTAGAAATATGTGGATAACAGCAAATGTCGTTATTCTCTAGGTAGCACTTAATAACCTAAGGTCATCATGTCACTGAAAGAAATTAGCATAACTAGTTTTTTTTAAGTTAAAAGGTTAAAAGGATCTATCAATGTATCTGCTAACTGTGCACTCTTAAGGAAAGCCTTCTCTCTGTCTGTATGTATGTATGTCTGTATGTCTGTATGTATGTATGTCTGTCTGTCTGTCTGTCTCTCTTACTCTCTGTGTGTGCCCCTTTCTGTCTGTCTGTCTGTCTGACCAAAGAGTATACCCTCTTTGGTCTGACTTTCTTTCTATCTTTCTTTCTTTCTTTCTTTCTTTCTTTCTTTTTATCTTTCTTTCTTTCTTTCTTTCTTCTCGGATTTCTCTTTCTCTCTTTTTTTGTGTTCATTTCTGTCTCTCGCAAATGTCAGCCTTAACTGCAGGGAATGTAATTGCTGTTGAAGGCTATCAGCAAGCGGCAAGTCAGCAGGAAGCGGCATGGGTGGTTACTCCATCTCAGGGTGCTTACCACCTACTTTAGCCCTGCCCTTAGCTCCTTTCTAAGGGCTCTAGATCTGGTACTAACAACTGCAGCTGGCAGCTGTATCAAAACAACAATCTGTAAATCATCATGTGCCCTGCCGTATGGCGTTGGCGATCATGTCCCTCCATATGCATCTATCCTTTGTCGCTGCAGGCACATCATCCACCCTCTCTGTCCTCAGCCACCCTGCAAATCCATCCAATATTTTCGCCCTGGGTCTACTGGTGTTCTCTTTCCCTCCAGCTTTCCCCGTTGTGTCCAGGTGCTCTAATATCCCTTTCCTCATAAAATGTCCTGTAAATGTTGATTGTCAGTCTGTAAATAAGTGGGTAAAGTTGTCTATGTTCAGTATCTCTATCATCGTCGAGTTTTGATATTCAGTTTATAATTTTTTTTTAGTGTGTTTGTGTTTGTTTCGCCTTTCCCTGTAAATTTGCCTTAATGGTCAAAACGCAAAAAAAAACAACCCAAAAAAACCAACAACAACAGCAAAAAAACAACAAAAACAAAAACAACAACAACAACAACAACAACAAAAAAAAACGAACTTGGTGGAATAGAGGTAGTTTTGTGATTCTTGCATCATTTTATTCTAGTTTATTCTTTTTGATTTTGCGAGCTCCTTTTCTTGGTCATTATGAGTTCTTTCTGATAAAAAAAGAACTCATTCATCTTTCATCCTATGCCATAAATTTGAGGAATATGACAGAGATTACAGCAGTGAAACACCAAAAACCACTGGGCGTGAGAATACAAGAACAAGCACCAACAGATCAATATGACCGACACTACAACAATGCAAAGACTGGACAAAACAGACCATAGCAACACAAGAAGATGTTGTTCGGAAATTAACACGCCAGGAGAGAAATAAATCAAAGAAGAATTGGATAACATAAACAGAACCCTTCGGTGAGCGTTGATGTTGGATACATCCATTAACCCTTTGACTCCCGCACCTGTCCACCAGCACACTGCATTGTCAGCCATGCTAGCAAGCAAAAACTTAAACCGTTGACTCCTACCTTATCCACCCCCTTCTACAGGAAGCTGGTGGATAGGGTAAGGGAGCCAAAAGGGAAGCTGGTGGATAGGTCAGGGAGTCAAAGTGTTAAGTTTTTGTAGGTGGTGGATAGGGTGCGGGAGTCAAAGAGTTAAAACACCTATTAAACACATACTGTGATCATGTGATGTAGAGACAGAGTTGGGCACAGTCGTGCTCGCTGGATGTGAGTATCGCAGAAAGAAAGCGTATGGGATTGGGGGTGAGAATGAGAAATTGGGGATGTATATGAGGGATAGTTTCTCTGCTTGGAAATCACGCACACAACAAAGAATGGGAGAGAGACGAGCAGGAAAATGCACTAACCACACTAGACAAGGATTCTCAAAGGTAGTCCACACATGGAATGATAAATACAGCACATTTATTTAATTGATCAACTTCAACGTAAGACATAATTCACCGTTCTACTGGCCTAAGTCCAATGGCCCTGAATCTAAAATGCACAACGAATATTCACCAGCTTACATGTTACTAGCATACTGAACATTTCAACACTATTCTTTCTGTTTCCTGGAAAGTAAAACATGCTCTAACTTCTAGCCCTAACCTTAACACCTAACAAGAGTACAAATTAAAACGTGGGTCACATACCTGTGAGTAGCTTGGAAGCTGGTTCCCCCAAAAGAGCGCCAGAGGCTGACTGACTATTCCTTTTATATAATGGAATTCAGGTCAGGACGCTTTCTTTCCTGACCATCAATGTGTCAGTGGTCATAGCTGTCCGCGTCCCTCAAGCCTGACTTGAAAAATAGCGTGACTGGACTGTAATCGTGGCATGGTGGCTATAGCTAATGTTACCCTCGGTCATTTAATATGCCGTTACAGAAGTCAAATTTGGACGGTGACTTTTACTGCCACGCGTCACTCCTTAGAACCTGTCCAACTTCCCCAAAGTGGAGAATAATGGACAACTGGCAGTTGGCGTTATTTCCTTTGCCACTGGCTTCTGGTCAGTGTTGTGGTCACTTCACAGGTCTATGGTAATGATCCATCAATTCTGTCTCAATGCATCTGTCGCCCTAAGGAATTCCTGTGATATGAGTGTCAAACATAAAATAATGCTGATTCTTTCTGCAGAAGAACCTGTGAAAAGATTTGGTATTGAAAACAGCTCTCAAAATTGGATTCTATGTACGTAGTGTTTTGTTTTAGTTAGTGTCATCTCTCGTGTTTAGTGAGCATAAAATAGTTTATTTAGTTTACGTTGATCTTAAACCAGTCCATTTTGCGACGGGTTTGACACATCATATGAATACAAACATTAGTTTTACATTTCAACACATACTAAGGTTACTAAGGTAACTGCGTCGGTTTATAAATGTCAATACGCCACTTTGATGAGTATATGATATCGTGCTTTAGTAGCAGTATCGTTTCTATACTATCCGTCACCTTTCGACATTTATGAACTTGTAGCATTATTATCGATATTTTAGGTGGTAGA
>CM060310.1:47526227-47533727 GCA_030674185.1 Monoplex corrugatus
GAGACAGATAGAGAGAGACAGAGACAAAAACAGAGACAGAGAAAGACAGAATGAGAGAGAGAATAGAAGAGACAGGGACAGCGGGGCAGAGTAGAGATTAATGAAAAAATATGAGAGAGAGACAGAGAGAAAAGAGACAGACAGATAGAGACAGAGAGACAGAGAGACAGAGAGAGAAGAGACAGAGAGACAGACAGAGAGAAGAGACAGAGAGAGACAGAGAGAGAAAGAATGAGAGAGAGAATGGAAGAGACAGTTGGGGAGGGGCAGAGAAAAGAATAATGAAAACAATGAGAGAGAAAAAGAGAGAAAGAAAGAGAGAAAGAGAGATAGATAGATAGATAGATAGATAGATAGATAGAGAGAGAGAGAGAGAGAGAGAGAGAGAGAGAGAGAGAGAGAGAGAGAGAGAGAACTGTGATTTAAAAGGGAAAATTATATTACTGGGGACAGACTAAGCAGAAATCATGGTCACTATAGTATATTTTTAAAGGAATCTAATCTCTTTTGATCCGAACAAAAATGACAATATGTTTGGATATAATGTTTCCGGAAAGGCTTCACGTGTAATTTAGTTTGCTTATTAAGAAAATACCATGATTTAAAAAACAACAACTTGTCTTCGTTGTGGTTTGATTTGTGTGCGTACTACTTAGTGTACATAAGTCGCATCAGGTCATTGACCCGATATAATGCATGAAATGATGTCAGAAAAGATAGAGAACTCAGGAATAATGTGCTTGACTTTCAATGGCATCGTAAAAATCCCTCATTGTGTTGTGAATATACACTACATGAATATCATACTATCTCCCTGTAAATCTGACGGGGAATGTTTCACACAAATTCCTTGCAGACCTGTGACACAATTTTGTGTTGTCTTAAAATACACGACACGACGCGACACAACGCGACGCGACGCGACACGACGTGACGCGACGCAACGCAACGCAACGCAACGCAACGCAACGCAACGCAACGCAACGCAACGCAATGCAACGCAACGTAGCACAGCACCCACATAACGCAGCACAGCATAGCACGCAGACACCACACCACACCACGCCACACCACCACACCACACCACACCACACCACACCACACCACACCACACCACACCACACCACACCAAACCAAACCACACCACACAACACCACACCACACAACAGCAGAGAGCACAGCACAGCACAGCACAGCACAGCACAGCACAGCACAGCACACCACACCACACCACACACACCACACCACACCATCACCATACCCACACCACACCACACCACACAACACAACAGCAAAAGAGCAGAGCACAGCACACAGCACACGCGCACGTACACTCACACACCTTCGCACCAGCACGCACACCCACCCCAGCACGCGTATACACACACACGCACACACCTTTGACTCACCTCACGCCTCCCTCTCACCCCCCCCCCCCTCACGCATACACTTACACCCAACATGCCACGAGCCATAAGCCTAAACGTCATCCCTAAACACCGGCGAGGTCTTTCAAGTACTGTATCATATACCATCTCTGCCACACCCTTTAAGCCAGAGCATTGTAAACAGCGACCTAAAACATACAGCCATTTCTGTATCAGTCATCTTTCTTTCTGGTGGCCCCATTTAGCGTAAATGGCACAGCTTAGCTTGCTCTCAACCCCGTCACTCCCTCACCCTGTCCAGCAGTTTCCTGCAGGAGGTTAAGTGGGCATGTTTCGCTTACCCTGAGTTCGGGGCACAATAGTGTTGATATAAAATGTTATCTTACCCGCAACTCCCGTTTTCTCCTTTCAAGAACAGTCACCCCTATTCAGAACAGAGTATGAAGTGGGGGTTCCACATGGGGTCAGAAAAGGCGATTGTATCAGAGAATCACAGATTTTTCCAGATCGTCTTTGTGAGCACGCGGGTGTAAATCAATGTTTTTGTATGCTTGCATGTATGTTGTGTTGTTTTGAGTGTGAGTTATGTGTGCGTGCGTGCGTGCGTGCGTGCGTGCGCACGCACGTGTGTGTGTGTGTTGTGTGTGTGGTGCGCGGCGTTGGTGGTGTGTGTGTGTGTGTGTGTGTGTGTGTGTGTGTGTGGTGGGCGTGTGTGTTGTGTTGATGTTGTTATTGTTGTTGTGAGTAATGTGTTGTGTTTTATCTAACCTCAGTTAAAATTGGTAGATCTGTAACTTTGCTCGTACTCCTCAGAAATGCTCCCAAAGTTCTATGTGTATTTTTTAAGTGTGTGTGCATATATGTGTGTGTGAGTTTGCGTGTGTGTGTGCGTGCGTGTGTGTGTGTGTGTGTGTGTGTGTGTGTGTGTGTGGTGTGTGTGTGTGAGAGAGTTAGTGTGTGTGTGTGGTGTGTGTGTGTGTGTTTGCACCAGACATCCTTTTTCTCAGTTTTTCCCGTCTCATTAATTTTAGATCCATCATCCATTTCCTGCTCAGAATCTGGTTTTCCCCTCCCACCTAGGGCTGTTTCTGTCATACACGTGCCAGCTATCTGCTTGATTCTGTTCCTTCTGTATGCTTGTATTTGGCCTGGTTGGTTGGTTTGTGTGTTTGTGTGGCTGTTCTTGGTGATGTTTTGTATTCCTCTATCGTTCGGTTTGTTTGTTTGTTTGTATGCTTGTTTTTAACTCGAATTTCCGCAAGTTGACGTTCATTAATTAAAGACCACCTCTGTGTCTGTAACCAGGGCATGATTCTATTTTCCGTTCTTCTATTGTGCTTCATTTTTAGAGCATTTTTTACCCCTGTTCTGCAATTCATCCCATTTTCGCTGGTTTTATTTCTGCCTTCTGGCCCATTGGCCTGTCGGATTTTTATGCTGTAACTGTTTCTTTTTGCCATCAAGTATGTTTTATATTAAACAATTTGTGCAGAACGTTTTCTTCAGTGTCAGATAAATGCAACTGAGGCAACTCTTGTCTTATTCAAGGAATAAAGTAGCGAGGTAATTAGTTTGTAATCCGAAATCCAAAACAAGTGTGACTGCCCGCGTTCAAGCAACAGGAACCAGAAAAATAAAAATAAAAAAAGAATAAGAACGCGTATTTAATACAACCAGGCAAGACTGTTTTTGTTTTGTCTGTTTGTATTAAATACGCGTTCTTATTCTTTTTTTCGTGTTGTTTCTGGTTCCAGTTTGTAAGTTTTTCTTTAGTGATATGTTGTCTGATATTTTTGATGTTTTGAGTATTGAAAATTCATGTGCAGAATAGACAAGGAATGACACATCGCTCAAAGTTCATGTGCTGAACGGAAGATTGTTGACTTCCAATTTTTCTTTCAGATTATTACCGTTAGCCGTGAATTTGATAGGCGTGTGATAATTATCTTGCCACCTGTTTTTAAACTTTCCTTTTTTTAAAAACAAGGGAAAATATGCCATATCATACGGAGGTAGTTGTGTGCATATGTGTGTGTGCATGGGTGATGAGTGAGTGAGTGAGTGAGTGAGTGTGTGTGTGTGTGTGTGTGTGTGTGTGTGTGTGTGTGTTTGTGTGAGTGTGTGGTATGGTGTGTGCATGTGTGTGTTTGTGTGTGTGGTGTGTGTGTGTGTGTGTGTGGTGTGTGTGTGCGTATGCGTGTGTGTGTGTGTGTGTGTGTGTGTGTGTGTGTGCCTGCCTGTCTGTCTTCTGTCTGTGTGTCTGTCTGTGTTTGTCTATGTTGTCGTGTCTGTGTCTGTGGGAACCATGTGTAAACAAGATTTATCAGCTCTGTATGGGTATATCTTTACCAACATTTGATAAAAGAGGTGGACTTTGGAGGACTCACTAAAGCGTGAGGGTAAGGCTCCACAGTCAGGATAAAAGCCTGAAATCAGCACTTTCTTTTAGGGAAGGTGTCTGAACAGTGCTTTCTCATGAATGTCTCACAGCATCGAAATTTATTTATACTGTTGTTTAAGTCTAACATTGCATTGTTCTCGGTGCACCTCAGGCTTCATTTCAACTATAGCTTCTTCAAGATCAACGTGACCTTGGGAAGTACAAAACCTGGGTTTTCTGTGAATTTCTTTTTATACAAAAAAGAGACCGTCAGATTGTGTTCTTTCTGTTTCTGTAAAAGACGAATCAGGCTAGATCAAAAGATCAGTTGTCATGCTCACGGTCCACACACGCACACAAACAACAACAACAACAACAACAACAACAACAAAACAACAACAACAACAACACAAACTTGATGGCACAAACAAAGGTATGTCAATGTAGCGTTTTTTGTTTGTTTTTTTACGTCGGGAAGGGAAGACTACAAAGAAGAGTTAAAAAGAAGGAATAGGAGTGGAAAAACAAAGAACACACACACACACACACACACACACACACACACACACACACACACACACACACACACACACACACACCACACACACACACACACACACACACTCACACACACACACACACACACACACACACACAACACACACACACACACACTTTACATCATACATGCTCCCCATTCCCACGCACACACATCACATCACCTTTCCAGTCCCCCTCACACACATATACAAACACATACCCTCACTTTCTACACATACACATACAAACACACACAGACGCGGACATACACACAGAGACACGTACACAGACACAGACAGATAGACAGACACACACACACAGACACAGACACAGACACACAGACACACACACACACACATCATATTAATATATATATATATAATATATACAACGCACACGCACACACACACACACACATATACACACAGACGCACGTACGCGCGCGCGGCGCACACCACACACACACACACACACACACACACACACAAGGTTCAACATATTACAACAATGCAATACCGCTGTGCCATCGTACTCACAACACTCCTGTTTACTACTCCCAACCCTTTGATGTGTTAAGTGTGTGCTTGTACACTCTATCATACTTTTCATTCCTTTGCCATGTTAATTGCATAAGTGTCTTATGTACCGCCGAGTGCCTCTCTTTTCCTTTTCCTCCAGAAAACGCATATAATCTTCTGCAATATCTGTGGAGGATGGTTAGGCCATATAAACATTATATTGTTTTCTGACAAACCATCAGTGCAACTGCATAGTCAAAGCAAGGGAAATAATAAGACTGTAAGATGATAATCTCTTCCTCTGCAGCAAATTATCTAAGTTGGTTAACCTTTGATTCCTTACCCTATCCACCAACTGCTAAAAACTGAACCCTTTGATTCCCTAACCCTATCCACCAACTGCAAAAACTGAACCCTTTGATTCCCTAACCCTATCCACCAACTGCAAAAACTGAACCTTTGATTTCTAACCCTATCCACCAACTGCAAAAACTGAACCCTTTGATTCCTTAACCCTATCCACCAACTGCAAAAACGGAACCTTTGATTCCCTAACCCTATCCACCAACTGCAAAAACTGAACCCTTTGATTCCCTAATCCTATCCACCAACTGCAAAAACGGAACTCTTTGATTCCTACCCTATCCACCAACTGCAAAAACTGAACCCTTTGATTCCTCTAACCCTATCCACCAACTGCAAAAACTGAACCCTTTGATTTTCTAACCCTATCCACCAACTGCAAAAACTGAACCCTTTGATTCCTCACCCTATCCACCAACTGCAAAAACTGAACCCTTTGATTCCTAACCCTATCCACCAACTGCAAAAACTGAAACCCTTTGTTCCTTAAGCCTAACAATGCAACTGCAAAAACTGAACCCTTTGATTCCTTAACCCTATCCACCAACTGCAAAAACTGAACCCTTTGATTCCCTAACCCTATCCACCAACTGCAAAAACTGAACCCTTTGATTCTCTCACCCTATCCACCAACTGCAAAAACTGAACCCTTTGATTCCCAAACCCTATCCACCAACTGCAAAAACTGAACCCTTTGATTCTCTAACCCTATCCACCAACTGCAAAAACTGAACCCTTTGATTCCCAAACCCTATCCACCAACTGCAAAAACTGAACCCTTTGATTCCCTAACCCTATCCACCAACTGCAAAAACTGAACCCTTTGATTCCTTAACCCTATCCACCAACTGCAAAAACTGAACCCTTTGATTCCTTAACCCTATCCACCAACTGCAAAAACTGAACCCTTTGATTCCCTAACCCTATCCACCAACTGCAAAAACTGAACCCTTTGATTCTCTCACCCTATCCACCAACTGCAAAAACTGAACCCTTTGATTCTCTCACCCTCTCCACCAACTGCAAAAACTGAACCCTTTGATTCTCTCACCCTATCCACCAACTGCAAAAACTGAACCCTTTGATTCCCTAACCCTATCCACCAGCTTCCTGCAGGTCGATAGGTGAAGGAGTCAAAAGTTTTTGGCTGTGGTAGCATGGTTGACAATGCAGGATGGTAGTGAACAGGGTGCGGAAGTCAAAGGATTAAAGTACCATACTGACCTTGCAGAGGTCGTGACCTTGACCCCTATGTGGGCCATGTTTTTTTGTTCGTTTTTTTTTTTTTAAAGTTTGCCTCTATCACTGGCTGCCACCACCATTTTGTGTGCAATTCATAATCTTTGATACGATTTATGTGCACCACAGCTTGTGGAGTAAGATGTCACTTTATGCGGGATATTAACTTAAAGAAGTTACAACATTAAAAACGCAACAGTTATTAATTCCTTGGCTTTGCTGAAATATTGTAATATTTTGGGCCATCAGAACTCCAATTTTGAGCCATGACAGTTAAACTTAAGTGTGTATGGCTTCCTGTTAATATGCACCTTTGCCCTACATTCAGTTAAAAAGGGTTTGGCTGGCTGGCTGGGCTGGGTTTATACGCTGTGTTTTCAACATATGATATTTTGCATTTAATCCACACCCGCAAAAAAAACATTGGCCAATTTGTTGCCCATAATAATGCCTCAAACAGTCCTGTGGTGCCAGCGTGCCGTTTCTTAGGTATCCCTCCACAGTTGTATGTCAAAATATTGCTAGCATATAGGGTTTTCCGCATGGTCAAGACTGTTATTGTTATTGTTCTTTAAAGTCCAGCCGACTGCATAGAGCCATATCAGGGCTATAACCGCCTCAAAACATACAAAACTTCAACAGGAAAAAAAAAGGAAAAGAAAAGAAAATTAAGTACACATAACAATACATTCGCGCGCATAATCTAAGGACATGCTCCCGGCGTTGACCACTCCGTTCAGTTTATCGCACAGGGAATTTAAAAAACACACCTGAATACAAATATGAGCATACCTAAGGACACCAAAACATATACACAAACAGGCATAAATTACCCAAAATTACTTTCGCATACCTCACCTTCAGAGAGCCAAAAATGCACTTAATACATGTACCCAAGTATTAATCCGACGAGAAAGTACATAAGGCTTTATCCAATACATACAGGTGAATGGACCATTAAGGCAGAAAAATGATAGGAAGAAATGACAGAAAGCAAAGGAACAAGACAGAAACAAAGAGAGTGACAGAAAAGAGGAAATTTCTAGCACAGAATTTCCAGAAGGAGAGGATA
>CM060310.1:47538727-47546227 GCA_030674185.1 Monoplex corrugatus
GTTCTTCGTTGTAATTTCTAATTATGTGTATCTGTTGTAGAATACTATGCCAATCAAACTAATTTCGTATTTTATGCCCAATGACACATATTATGTTCATTAATGGGAAATGACATCAGAATATGCTGTAATTAAAACAGAAGCAGGATGGGGGTTAACCCTTTGACCCACGCACCCTATCCACAAGCAGCAAAAACGTAACTCTTTGACTCCCTCACCCTGTCCATCAGCATCCTGCAGGAAGCTGGTGGATATGATGAGGGAGTCAAAGGCTTAAGTTTCTCCTTTGCTAGAATGGTCGACAATGCAGGATGGTGGTGGGGTGAAAGGGTTAATGAAAGTGAGGTTGTTCAGTGGTCTTCTCCCTTGATGGGGTGATAGTGATATTAGTGATTGTAAGGTTAGCGTGCACAGATTTGGATTTCAAAATGAGACATGACTACAAGTGTAATTAATTGAGTCCTCTATGAATAGAAAGCAAGATTACTTCCATAGCAATATTGGGAAGAAACGTTTTACTTAGACAAGCCATATTGAACCTTTCGACTCCCGCAATCTATCCACCAATTGCAAAAACTTAACCCTTTGATTCCTGAAGGAAACTGGTGGGTAGATTGAGGGAATCAAAGGTTAAGTTTTTGCTTTATTGTCATGGTTGGCAATGTAGGATGCCGGTGGACAGGGTGCGGGAGTCAAAGGATTAAGTAATTTATTTTTTTTTTTACAAAATTCATCGAAGAGGATTTCCTTTTTTGTACTGTAACACATTACAAGTTTTCCTGTTATGTTGACCTAAACATGTACATGAGTTTTAGTATCAGCACTTGTACACGTGAAAAATATACGTGACAGACCAATGCTTCTATGATCTTTCCTGTGTTGTGGAAATTAGATATTGCATTTACAGCATCAATAACAACACATGCTAAACAGTCACAACGGTAACAAGGAGCAACACCAATAACAACAAAACCGGTGGATTACAGACACGAATACCCCCTCCCCCCTCCTCCTCAGTCACGTTATAATATGACACATGTGCGTGTATTCTACCCATGCACACACAGGCCAATGTTGTGAGAACAAAGACGAAGAATAACTGACTAGATCTAGTCAGACCTTTACTTAGACAAACAAACTGATAGACAATCAAGTAAATGAACAGATAAATGAACAAAGAACGAACGAATGAATGAATGAATGAATGAATGAACGAATGAATGAATGAATGCATTCAATGCTTTAATATCAAAATGAAATCGAAGATTTTTTAAGAGGAGAGAGAGAGAGAGAGAGAGAGAGAGAGAGAGAGAGAGAGAGAGAGAGAGAGAGAGAGAGAAGACGATTGGACCGGAAGGCAGAAATATGATCCACAGTAGAGGGAAATAAAACTGAACGGAAGTGGAGAGGGGGAAAGTCAACTGAAAGTCGCGGTAGCTCATGTGTACAGGGGTCTTCCATGTCAACCCAATGAACCCACTGCACTGCGAGAAGGACAACAAAAGAAGAGACTCCGATACTCAAAAACTTCTGTGCCAAACGGTATTCCCTTCACAATACTCAGCCACAGGCACCCACACTCTCCATGTTCTCGTGCAGCCAGAACAGAAAGGCAATACCAGAATGAAATGTTGCAGGCGGTTACGGACCAAGAATGCAGAAACTTCGACGACTGCTGTAGCAAGCAGTTTCAATTTCAACGCCACTTTCTCACGTTCCCTATTGCCCTTGGGGATAATGAGCCTGAACGCGGGCTGATGAGATAGCGAACAGGAGTTGACTCGTACGACTTTTAGGCGCGTAAGTGAGAGGTGACACTCCGCGGCATGCCGACAGCGCGTGTTTCTATATCCGCTGTTCTTGAGGTCTATACCCTTTCTACGGAAAGGTGCTTTAACACATGATGTATCTCATATAAGATTTACCCCTGGAGTTTTCTTTTTTGTTTTTGTTTTCTTTCTTTCTTTTCTTTTTTCTTTTTTGGTTGTTGCCCAAACAGGCTAACTTAAAACTCAGTCCATCTTTACGAAAGTGACTGGGTGCAGAGGAGTTTATCACTTGCACTATGTTTTCTTTCTTTCTGTCTTTTAAAAAAATTTAAGATCATCCCAAAAAGGAAGGTTACCTTTGTGCTCAATTTTTTTTCTCTACGCCCCCTGAAACTGGCACAAGTTTTTACAATGCCATGATGGTGATGTCGATGAGGATGATAATCATGATACTATGGAGTTCCATCTAGGATTCAGACTGCGTGACAGGGCGGCACTCTACGCTTACTATCATGATATATCCTGGCATTAACCAGGCCCGAGAGATACAGACACCTGCGGTGCTGATCAGAAGATTTGAGCAACACCCTCAATGACGCATCCGTGAGGTGAACGAGACTCGACTGTGTGGTCCCAGTCTTCCCAGGGAGCCCATAGCACAACCCAACTCTGGGTAGGAGCCATTAGATCCGAAATATCCCCACTGATTTTTGAAGGGACCGATGGGGATTCTAACCCACAACCTTCCAGTCGGTAGTCCGTTGCGCTAACCACTACACCACGGCGACTGGTTGTTGCACTGTGGTTTCGTGCAGTGAGTTGAGACACCTTCAAAGAAGAATACAGTATTTCATCAAGGAGAGCTGTCATGACATAAATTTTAATTATTGAAGCTTCATTATTTTGTCACAAAATGATATTACTAGCAGATGCATAGATGGATTATCAATATGGACTTTAAATTCCAACATCAACCAATACGTATGATGTACGTATTAAAACATGTGGGTGCAAATATTTATTACGTGACTAAAATAACAGGATTATGTTTTTTTGTTTTTTTGTGTTTTTTTTTGGTTGGTCTATACACTTCCGATGTTCAAAACATTACCTGCCAAGCAATGATGATTTGTTTCTTGTTTGTGTTTACCAAGTATCAACTATTGATAATTACAGACATACCAAAATCATTTTCAGACATTTCAACAGTAGCATACTTTAACTTCTGTACCACTTTTGTATAAATACTTCCTATGCCATTCATGTCAGCTTTACAGTCCCCCGTAGGGATGCCGGGGGCTCTTTCAGTATGAATAGTATCCTCACCTTCCGGAAATTCTGTGCTAGAAATTTCTTCTTTTCTGTCACTCTCTTTGTTTCTTTCTTCCTCCTTTGATTTCTGTCTTTTCTTCCCATCATTTTCTGCCTTGCTGGTCCACTTATTTGTATGTGTTCGAGAAAGCCTTACATACTTTCTCTTAGGATTGATACTTGGGTACATATATTAAGTGCAGTTTCGACTCTAGGGAAATGACAAAAGCGGAGACAATTTTAGGTAATTTCGACCCGTTTTTATATATGTGTTAGTGTCCTTAGTTATGTGTTAGTGTCCTTAGTTATGTGTTAGTGTCCTTAGTTATGTGTTAGTGTCCTTAGTTATGTGTTAGTGTTCTTAGTTATGTGTTAGTGTCCTTAGTTATGTGTTAGTGTCCTTAGTTATGTGTTAGTGTTCTTAGTTATGTGTTAGTGTCCTTAGTTATGTGTTAGTGTCCTTAGTTATGTGTTAGTGTCCTTAGTTATGTGTTAGGTCCTTAGTTATGTGTTAGTGTCCTTAGTTATGTGTTAGTGTCCTTAGAGTGTTATTTTTATGTTAGTGCATATGTGTTGTTTCTTGTTTGTGTTTAGTGTCCTTAATTATGTATTCAGTGTTCCTTAAACGTGTATTTAACTTGTACCTTTGTTAATACTGTTATGCCATTATGTATTTGTCTAGTGCGGCTCTATTCAGTATGATAGTATCTCACCTTCGGGATTTGTGCTAGTTGTCCTTTTATTTTTTACTCCTTTGTTTTTTTCTTCCTATTGATTGTTTCCTTCATATTTTCGCTTGCTGGTCCTTATTGTATCTGTTCGAGAAAGCCTTACATACTTTCTTAGGATTGATACTTGTTACATTTTAAGTGCTTTGATCTAGGAATGTCAACGGAGACAATTTTAGGAAATTTGACGTTTTTATATATGTGTTAGTGTCCTTAGTTATGTGTTAGTGTCCTTAGTTATGTGTTAGTGTCCTTAGTTATGTGTTATGTCCTTAGTTATGTGTTAGTGTCCTTAGTTATGTGTTAGTGTTCTTAGTTATGTGTTATGTCCTTAGTTATGTGTTAGTGTCCTTAGTTATGTGTTAGTGTCCTTAGTTATGTGTTAGTGTCTTAGTTATGTGTTAGTGTCCTTAGTTATGTGTTAGTGTCCTTAGTTATGTGTTAGTGTCCTTAGTTATGTGTTAGTGTTCTTAGTTATGTGTTAGTGTTCTTAGTTATGTGTTAGTGTCCTTAGTTATGTGTTAGTGTCCTTAGTTATGGCTGTAGGGAAATGAGATATGCGGAAGCAATTTTTAGATAATTTAAACATGTTTTTATTATGCTTTAGTGTCCTTAGTTATGTTTAAATTTGTATTCAGGTATGTATTTTACATGTAAATCCCCTCTGCGATAAATTGGACGGAGTGGTCAACGCCAGGGCCATGTCCTTGATTATGTGCGTGAATGCATTGACATGTGCAATTAATTTTCTTTTCCTTTATTTTTTATGTTGAAGTATTGTGTTTATGAAACAGTTATAGCCCCGATATAACTCTACGCAGTCGGCTGAGCTTTAAACAAAAATAACATGAACAGTAACCATATCAGCTTTTTAACACATTCAAGTCGATCAAAAAAGTGAGGTAACCCTCAAAGTTGAGCCACATAACCTGGCACATTTTTCACAATATTATGATGATAAGAAAGTGAACTTAAGTGATAATACTAAGAATGTCCATTTGGAATTGAGACTGTGTGACGGACTGCATTCTGTGCTTATTTTCATGATACATCTTGGCATCCACCAGGCATAAGAAATACAGACACCTGCGGTGTTGGTCAGGAAATTAAAACTACACTCTCAGTGACGCATCCATGACTGCGTGGTCCCAGTCTTCCCAACGAGGCCATAGCCTACTCAACTTAGTCTGCATGTGGAAGACAGCCGGGGCTGAAACATACCACAAATTATTTTTTTATTTGTTTGTTTGTTTGTTTGTTTCTTGATTGATGTGGATTTGAACCAGCAATCTCCCAGTCAATAATCCGTTGAGAGAGAGAGAGAGAGAGAGAGAGAGAGAGAGAGAGAGAGAGACAGACAGACAGACAGACAGACAGAAGAGTCAGGGAGAGAGACAGACACACACACACACACAGACAAACAAAGAGAGAGAGAGAGATGAGAGAGAGAGAGAGAGAGAGAGACAGAAGACGAGAAGACAGACAGACAAATAAACAGACAGACAGAGACTGGGAGACAGACAGACCAGACACACAGACAACAAGACAGAGAGAGAGAGAGAGAGAGAGAGAGAGAGCAGACCAGACAGAAGACAGATAACAATGACAGACAGAGACAGGGACAGACAGACAACACCCACACACACAACAGACAAGAGAGAGAGAGAGAGAGGACAGACAGACAGACAGACAGACATATACAGGGAGACGCAGACAGACAGAGAGAGAGAGGGAGAGACAGACAGAGACAGAGAGAAAGAAAGGAGAGACAGACAGACAGACAGAGAGAAGAGAGAGAGAGACAGACGACAGAAGATGAGAAAGAAGAGAGAGAGAGTGAAGAGAGAGATATCACGACATATACGTTTGGAAACACGTGTATATCATAATAATATGTATACATCTTATATTTGCATATCTGTTCATTTCTCTCCATATTATATATCTATGTATACATATCATGTATGTACATGTATATGCACGTATATACAATGCATATATGGGTGTGCAGTCAATAAAATTTCTTTAAGTTGAATGCACAAGTAGACGCTGACGATGCATGAGTAAAAAAAAAAAAAAAAAGAAAAAAAAAAAGGAACACATTAAACGAAAAGATACCAGGGGAGCAGAAAAGGCGTGGGGGGATATTTTCCCTGGGAATCAGGGAACATATCTTGTGCAAAAAGTGTAGCAGGCACGCAGGGAGGGAGGGAGGGTAACTCGCTACTTATCGCTGTCAGCACACTCCACCGCAAATTAGCTGCTAATGCCGCAGCACGGAATGCGCATGCCCGCCGTCGGTGCTAATTTTCCTATTTCCTGTCTGTGTCGTCCTTCCACTGTCTCTTTTACCGCTTCCGCCGTCGGATAGGCTTCCAGTTGCAGTTGCGGCAGGCTTGTTGCCAGTTGCGGTTGAGGGTAGCTGGTAGATCTAAACCTGTTGCTTTTTTGTTTTTTGTTTTTGTGTTTGCTTCTTTTTAATGTACTTTCTGTTTAGATTAATCTTCTTCTTCTTCTCCTCTCTCTCTCTCTCTCTTTTCACTTCTTTTAGACTTTCTGTCCTGCACCCTGACCTACCCCATTGGGAAGAAAAAGTCAATTTAGCTGATTTATTTGCGTGTTTTTATGTACTTCTGCTGACTCATATTTTATCTTTTTCATTTTCTTCAACTGATCCCACACACCATCACCACACAACAAAAAGAAAGAGACAAGAAGAAGAAGAAGAAGAAGTAAAAGAAGAAGAAAGAACATGAAAAACGAGGACAAAAAGTAAAGAAAAAAAAAAACAGATGAAGAAAAAAGACAACGAAAGAAGAATGTAAGGACAAAAATGAAGAAGAAGATGAAGAGGAAGAGAAAAAAGAAGGAGAGAGAGAGAAGAAGAAGAAGAAGAAGAAGAAGAAGAAGAAGAAGAAGAAGAGAGAGAGAGAGCATGCATACCCACCAAAGAAGGAGTATGCAGTTTGTGCAGTTAGACAACAACGCCTGCACAGTGTGGGTCAAAACAACGCAAATACTCTATCCGAAGAAAAAGAAAATCAAGTCAAGATGTGATCAAAAAAGGAAGAAGAAGAAGACATTTGAAAAGGAGTATTGTCAGGAGAAGAAAAGGTAGCACAACAAGAAGGAGGGGGCGAAATGGAGAAAAATGTAAAGGAGACAACAACAACAGCAACAACAACAACAGCAGCAACAACAACAACAACAACAACAACAACAACAACAACAATAACAACAGCACACAAACTAACGAGCAAACGAAAAATCCCTGAGAATTAGAGGAAACAAGAAAACATAAAGAAAGAAACGAAGAAGATGATGATAATGAAGAAAAGAAGAGAAGTAGAAGATGGTAACGACGATGATAATTATGATGATGATGATGAGACGATGAAAAAGGGAAGAAGAAGACGAAGAGAAGAAGAAGAAGAAGAAGAAGAAGAAGAAGAAGAAGAGAAGAAGAAGAAGAAGAAGAAGAAGAAGAAGAAGAAGAAAAAAGACGACGACGACGACGACGACGACGAAGCAGAAGACGAAGAAGAAGAAGAAGAAGACGAAGAAGAAGAAGACGAAGAAGAAGAAAAAAAAGAAGAGAAGAAGAAGAAGCAGAAGAAAGAAGAAGAAAAAGAAGAAAAAGAAGAAGAAAAAGAAGAAGAAGAAGAAGAAGATGAAGGAGGAGGAGGAGGAAA
>CM060310.1:47553727-47556227 GCA_030674185.1 Monoplex corrugatus
ATTCGTCCCGAGCGCGGAGACGTCGCCTTGAGAAATTGAAACTGAAACTGAAATTGAAACTGAAACTGAAACAGTATGAATTAGCTGTACTTTGTGACTTATTGCTTAGGGTTTACTGAAGTTAGTTTGGAGAGACATGTATTTGAAACAACAAGAATAAGAACAAGAACAACAATGACAACAACAGCAATAACAACAACAACAACAGCAACAACAACAGCAACAGCAACAACAACAGCAACAAGAACAACTTTAGAAACATTAAAGGCCCTTTCCAGTCATCAACAAACAAACGTGAGAGAAAGAAGACAGAGAAACAGAGACAGAATGGGGAGGGGGTGGGGGTGGGGGATGGGAGAAAGAGATGATCAGGCGGACACAAGACTATAGAGAGAAAGACACAAGGACAGAGCTTACGGAAAGGCAGTAAGCAGTACAGGAAGCTGAACCAGCAAGTTTGAAATAGTTCTCAGTGACAGATGACATTTTCAGCCCTAAGTGACGATGGGTTCAACAGGTTCGAACGTCTAAACGTTTCACACAAGTAAGCCGAGAACAAAGAATTAAGCAACGACGAACAGTGAAGCCTCAGAACTGACACCTTCACTTTTAACTTGTTTATGAAACGCACCTCCCCACATCTGTTTTGTACCCTTTACACCGCTGACCCCTGGTAGTGCCGGAACCCGCCTGCCAATAACTAAAGTTGAAGCTCCAGGGTTCACTCCCTGTAGAAGACTCAACTTTTCTTCTCAGTTTGACCGGAAAATCGAACTGAACGTCTAGTCTTTCGGAATGGGGCCAAAAACGAGTCGGACCCGTGTGCCTTCTGGCCGCGCACACTAAAGATCCCGCGGCAGTTGAAAATCATGAAGAGCAGGGCATTGCCCGGCTGCCTTGGTACATATCATTGTAGAGATAGGTTGATTTCCCACACCCCTTGAAGACTAATGAGCTTTCTTACCTTTCTGAAATCTTGGTTAAAAAAATGTGAACATGAATATGAATTTGAAACGAGGGAGAGAGGATGGCTCCGGGAAAAGATGAGGTCTCTGCCACCTCACTCCCCTACGACCCCAGAGTTAAGGAACTATCTAGGTAAGACCTCAGGTCCTGGCCAGCTGGTGGGTTTATGTGCAGGCTTAATTAAGGCTTATGCCGTGATCAGTCTGGATCTTCTCCATCACAGGGCACCTGTGACGTTAGTACGTATGGAACTCGTTCCGAGCACTGAGACGTCGTCTTGAGAAACTGAAACTGAAAAAAAAGATAGAAACGCACCCAGGCAAACTTTTGATTCTGGTCATATTTTTTTTTCTATTTCCCATCTGGTTATTCGTTCCTTCAGACCATTATTGACCTCTGTGGAAAAGCGAGAAGAGAAGAATTTACAACGAGTGGGATACTTACAATGCATACTTTATAAAATATTACGAGCAGAGTATGCTGAAGTCAAATTAATTTGTGGTCACTTGATTGAATTTGGGACCGTTTTTCCCTGCGAATGAATATAAAAGATCTTGCAAGACATGGTTGAATTAAATATTGGGGTAGAATAAAGAGTCTTCTGAAATGAACTTTACTTTCTGTGTTCTGCGTCTGTGTGTGTTTATCTGGCTTTTCTTTTTCTTTCTTTGCGTCTATAACTCTCGACTGCCTGCCTATCTCTCTCCCTCCCTCATATCTCAAAACGTTCTCTGTCGGTGATTGGAATCTTGATAGGAACCATGTTGTTATGTTTTGCTTGCCTGGGAAGACACGTTCAGGCTATTACGTTTGAAATTGTTTGAAACCCCCTCCGACCTCAACGTGTTTCTGACGTTTTTCACCTCCCCCTCCCGTACCCCTTCACCACTTGGCGCTTGCTCCCTTCTCCATCTCCCCCTTCCTCCCTCAACCAGGTGTGAGAATAGAGCGTCTGCCTGTGCGGAAAACCATTACGTTTTCCAGTTCCCAACAGTTTCTCTGTCATATGACTTTATGGCCATATCTAGCCTTTTGAGCCACAGCTACAGCACATGTGTTTGAGAACACACAGTTTATGGAGAATGAACTTCGCATTTACCTCCCAGTAATTGCTATTTGTTTGACCCATTACCACCAAATCGATGACAATACGAAATTTTTGGGTGTTTTGATATACGTACGTTTATGAAATCTACAATCTGTTTTGATTATTTGAATGTATAACTGGTTGTTGAAGGACACAAAATGTGGAAACTGTGAGCTGTTTGAAATGACATAACCCCCGTACAACGGGTGTGAGAGAATGGCCTCTACACATTTCACACAACTGCAAATCGCATTTTCTTTAGCAGTCGCAGTTCCATAGAGTACTACGGCGTAGGTGATTCACACGGCACAGGAAAGCCACGAAAGGCTCTGCAAGGGTTACATTGTGTGCATATTCTGTCAAAGTATGCAATCTGGTAAGAAATATGACTTAAGTTTGACTGTATAGGTTGAGTAAAATCTTGATTTTCAGAATTTTAATAACAGT
>CM060310.1:47558727-47563727 GCA_030674185.1 Monoplex corrugatus
TGTGCCAATTATTTATAGTCAAGCTCGTTGTCTTTGTTCCGCTTCCAAATCGTTTTCCGTTTTGATCCATCCGTTTTCTTCTCTCTTTGTTTACTTGAGCAATTGTCTATCCACCGCTGGCCTGCTTTTAACCATTTGCCCCCCGTACTCTAACTACCAACAGCAAAAACTTAACCCTTTGACTCCCTCACCCTATCCACCAGATTCCTGCAGAAAGCTAAAGAATAGGATGAGGGAATCAAAGGGTTAAGTTTTTGTTTCACTTGCATGATTGGCAAACAGGATGTTGATGGACAGGGTGTGAGAGTCAAAGGGTTAACAGTTGCAGCTTCACCTGAGCTCCATTAGATGTTTCAGGCTGATCCAGGAGGGAATTCACTGGTTATTGGGAAGACCCACATCATATGTCAGCATAGCAATGCTCTATTTTGACTCTCACCATCTCACTCGATGGGGAAAAAGGAATCAACTTTGGGAGGCAACTTTCTCTCTAGTATGTAGAAAGAAAATCGCCCAGAAGAAAAGAAAAGAAACTAGTACTAACACATTACTTTATATACAATACACCATACTCAAACTATATCGCACACAGTAACAATGGCTCCCATCTAAAAGCGCAGTATAGTGCAGTGTTTGTCTTTGTCATATTTTTTTCCAAAGAGTTTTTATCAAACAATTGAAGGATGATCTTATCTTGGACTGCATAATTTATTTTTTCACGTGGAAGAAAAGAAATAGACAGATAGATGGATAGATAGATAGAAAAAATGATCAGATAGATAGATAGATGGATAAGATAGATGGATAGATAGATGTAGATGAGAGATAGTTAGATGGGTAGATAGACAGACAGACAGATAGATAGATAGATAGATAGATAGATAGATAGATAGAAGATAGATAGATAGAATAAAAATTTTAAGAGAGGCAGAGACAGAGAAAGACAGAGACAGGCAGAGAGGGGGCAGAGGAGGAAAAGGGGCCTACATAGATGAAATTCTTGAGTGGGCAAGAAGCATGCAGCACAAAAAACAAAACAAAACAAAAAACGAACCCAGTAAAGTCACAACATGGCAAGAAGCTGTCAGTGAAAAATGGAGTTCAACAGTTTCTAGCGTCTAAACATTTCAGACAAATTGCCTGAAGACATACAAGCTAAACAGCGACGACGACGAAACCTTAAAACTGACGCTGTCACTCTAACCAGAGAAGCTGCTGCTTCTGTATTTTTCCAGTTTCCGGTCTCAACAGTTTCTCTCTTCTTCACTTGGGGTAGTTTTTGGCACTCCCACTCCTGCTGGCTGGAATCTCATAGGCCTACTGCCGCCCGCCTCATTGCAAACTGAGCAAGGTCAAGATTTAACCCTTTGACTTCAGCACCCTGTCCATCACACACTGCATTATCATCTATGCTAGCAAAGCAAAACCTCAACCTTTTGATTACCTCACCCTATCCACCAGCTTCCTGCAGGAAGTCGGTGGATAGAGTAAGGGAGTCAAAGGGTTAAGTTTTTGCAGTTGGTGGGTAGGATGCGGGAGTCAAAGGGTTAAAGTGCACAGAATGGCTACAAGAATGTATCCATGCAGACGTACAAGCGTTAGAAATGTCTGTGGAAATGAAGTTTTGTCAATATAAGCAGATCTAAAATCAGATGTTCTTTAAAAATGGACGTTCCCAGTTAGTGGCTGAGTATTGAATATTGTGTGTGGTATTGTCTGTTCGTGTGTTGACGCTTCTTTTTGCTTCTGGTCTTTTCTATTGCTTCTCTCTCTCCCTCTCTCTTCTCACTCCTTCTCTTCTTCTCTCTCTCTCTCTCTCTCTTTCTCTCTCTCTTATTGTCTCTCCCCCTCTCTTTCTCCTTCTCTCTCTCTCTTTCTTTCTCTCTTCCCCCCTCTCTCTTTCTTCTTCTTCTTCTCTCTCTTTCTCCTCCCTCTTTCTCTTCTCTATCTCCGTCCCTCTTTCTCTCCCCTCCCTGTCTACAAAACAAGAGAAGGGTATGTGTGTGCCAGAAGCTGTTTTGGAATCATGTTGTTATGTTTTGCATGCATGCGAAGACATGCGTTAGACCTATTACGTTTGAAATGGTTTGAAACCCCCTTCGACCTCAGCAAAACGCCTGACGTTTTTCACATTAAGGAACCTTTTTCGCCCGTGCTCTCCACACTCCCGCCTCCTTTTGCGCAGCCAGGTGGTAAAAGAGCGTCTGTTGCCTGAAAATCCATCATGCTTCCCAGTTCCCGACATTTTTTTACCTTCGCTGGGCTAAACAGCTTTCTGCAGCTGGCTGATTTTGTCTTGAAAGCAACAGTTACAGCACGCGTCTTGGTAAACCACAATTTATGCACAGTGTTACCTGTACTTAAGTCTGCCTCTTCTTTCTGATGTTGACTGTTTAGAAATCTGACTTCATCCTTACCTGTTTGTTTGTCTGATATTCATTTATCGTCTTCGCCTCTACGAAATTGCTCTTTTCTATCGCTCCATTTTTACTAATGCTTTGTCATATAATCAATATATAATAATATTCGTATACGACCAAAAGGTTTCAGGCTCAACACCGATCCGTATCTCTGACCATTCCATTCTTCTGACAGAGAAAGCTGACATTTTATCACGCTGGGATGAATGTTTCAACACATTGCTGAATAGGGAGTCATCAATATCTGCAAAGGTCATTGCAGCATTCTCCTAATTGTTACCCGTAAAGGAATCTCTGGCAGACTTACCATCCAGTGTAGAGATTATCAAGGCCATAAAGCAAGCCATGGCTAGGAAGACACCAAGGGCTGATCTTATTCCTGCAGATATATACAAGAAGGGGGGGGGGGGGGGGCGAAAAGTTCGTGGAGAAGCTGACACCAATATTCCAGTGTATAATATGGCAGAATGAAAAAGTTCTTCAAGACTTTACAGATGCTATGATCATTCGCGTTTATAAGAAAAAGGGTGATAAGACCTTATGCGATAACCATCGTGCTAAATACCCTTCTTGTGTACAGCAAGAAAAATTCCTTGCCAGAATTATCATTATCAGAGTAATCGCCAATGTGGCCAATCGCACCATCCCCGAGTCTCAGTGTGGCTTTCCTGGTCTGAAAGTCACGAGTGACATGGCGTTTGCCATACGCTAGCTGCAAAAGAAATACCGCGACAAAACCAGGAATTCTATATAGTGTTTGTAAATCTGACCGATGCATTTGACACTATTAAGCAGAAGGGCCTGTGGGATATGAATCATTAAAGTTTGGTTGCATCACAAGCTTGTTTTGCTGATTGCTTTACTGTACAATGGCATGCTTGCCAAGGTGCTAGAATGTAAGGAGGATTTCAGACTCTTCCCAGTGCAGAATGGAGTGAAACAGGGATGGTTTCTAGCACCCACTTTCTTGTCCATCTTCTTTATGGAAATGGTGATTGACGCATTCGCAGAATGTGACAATGGTGTTTGCATCATATTCTGCTCAGATGTAAACACTTCAACCTGTAAAGACTTCAAGCTAAAACCAAAATATTCAAAGCCGTTCTGCCGGATTTTCTCTTGATAGGTGATTGAACACTGGCAACACATTCGCACGAGAACATCCAGGGCATCACTGGCATATATAATGCAGTCGGCAAATGCTTCAGCCTTTCAGTTAGCCTCAGCAAGAGAGGCCATGTTTTAGCCAACATCATCTCAGGTTTCTGGCGTTTCATCAACTCTGGTTGTCATCAACAACCAGCAGATCAGGACTGAAGACACATGTTCTATTTGGACTGTTCATTGAATAGTATTGAATCTATTGATGCTGATGTGACGCTGCGCATCACTAAAGCTGTCTGTGCCTTTGGAAGGTTGACCAAGAAGTTGTGACAAGACCATGGCATCAGCATCACCACTAAGAATGTTGTGTACAGAGCAGTAGTCATGAGCGCATGTTAAGCTGTTCATCATCATCATTGTGACCTGCTGCATGGCGTTGGCGATCATGGCCCTCCATACGAATCTATCCCTTGTCGCAGCAAGTACATCTTCCACCCTCTCCGTCCTCAGCCACTCTGCAAATCCGTCCAATATTTACTCCCTGGGTCTACCTGGTGTTCTCTTTCCCTCCAGCTTTCCTGTTGTGACCGGTGCTCTAATTCACCTTTCCTCATAAACTGTCCTATAAACGTTGGTGGTCTTTTCCTAATCTTCTTTATCAATGATCTACTTGTGTCTGCCTCCATCAAGACTGTCTCGTTTGTTTTCTTTGCTGTCCATGGAAGTCTCAACAATAAGCTGTTGCTACGGCATATTCAACAGCTGGAACAGTCCCAGCAAAGATGGTTGTACAAGAACTGCAACATCACGTGGCAAGGTCGAGTGTGTAACCTTCAAATTCCGATGAAGTGTGGCTTGCTATGTATGGAGGGTTTACTTATTAAATGATAGTTTCGTTGGACAGGACACGTTGTCCGTAAGGAAGACATACGCATTCTGAAGACGCTCCTGTATGGAGAGGTGAAACAAGGATACAGTGATCAGAGAAAACCAATAAAATGATACAACATACTATGAAGGCCAACCTTCTCAGCTGTGGCATTAGTATCACCAGCTGGGAAGACAATGCCAGCAGTAGAGCAATCTGCATCGCGCGCGGGGCAGAATAGCTGCTATTCAGCAGAAGAGTAACTGGTGGAAGCAAAACCCACAGTCAGCATTGACCCCTTTCCCACGCAGTAACTGTGGAAGAAACATGTGCCTCCAGAACAAGTCTTGGTATCCCACAGGAAGACCCATACCATGCGATACAGGACCAGTGAGCCTACTCATCGTTCATATCGATGGAAGATTCAACTAGTCTGCATATCTGCTTTTTACAGATGGATCACTTTTATCTTTAGTTTCTCTCACTAGTAGCAAATCTAAGTTCTTCATTAAGTATTATCGTATGAAATATTTTTTTTCTGAGTCAATTCGTTCTTCTTACCAAATCAAAACTAAAAAAAAAAAAAAAAAACCGCCGAGAAAACCGCC
>CM060310.1:47568727-47573727 GCA_030674185.1 Monoplex corrugatus
AGTATTTTCTGCTTCCTTTAGAAATAACTCTTCCCTGTGTGTTTTGTCCTATGATTCGTGGGCTGTGTATTTCATGTTTGTTTATCTCTGAGTCCATTTGTTATCTTTGTATCTGCCTCTAGTTCTACATTCTATCTCTGTCTATGAGGTTTGTCTTTCTTTTTATACACGAATATGTTCTTCACAAAAAGGTACTGGTCTAACCTCACACGAAAAGAGAATATTTGCTGTCAAGTATTGTCTTTCTGCTTAAAACGTGAATTCCATTCATTTAGCTGCTTTGTTTTAAATCTTTTGTTTCTTTCATTCTTTCTCTCAAGTTCTCTTTTCTCTTTGTCTCTTTTATTTGTTTCTTTCTTTTCGTCTGTCTTTATCCTTTCTCTTCTTCTTTTTGCAGTTTCTTGCATTGTTATATATGGATTGATTGGTATTATCATTGTATTATCCATAGAAAATACCATCCATCCTATGAATGTTCTGTGAAAACGACAGTTTGTGATCGTTATATAGAAATAGAAAAGGACAGTCTTCGTTTTATTAGTCATACACGATATAACCAGCTCTTCAAACAGACGTGTGACAGATAGATGATGCCCGTAATGCTTTGTAAGTGGAGAAATCCGGTGGAAATACTGAAATCAATACAGGATATTGCACAGGAATCCTGGCTTTCCTCTAAAAGTGTCTCTTTCTAGCACGCTGATAAGGTCTAATCCCTCTTTCAAGACGCCGTGGATCCAGAGGATAACACTAATTTTCTCAGATGTATTTATCTCAAGAGAAGTCAGAGCTTTAGAGCTGCGTTGAGTGAACAGTGGTAAAAAAGACAAAAAAATTCTCCATCAAAAAGTTTCATTCATACAGAACACAGTGCATATGTACGCAAGAACACTTATTTTCAAGATTGGTTCCAATCTAGTAAACGTTGTAATGAGTAAATCGATGCAGTCTAGAGCAGTCTTTGCCCTCGTTGTATTTATCTTCCATTCCGTTTCTTAATAAAAGATGATGGATTATCTTTGGGATGGCTGTAATTGCCAATCGTTCCAGCTTTCCCTTTTGATAATACTAGAAAAAAAAAAAGAATGTGTGTGTGTGTGTGTTTGTGTGTGTGTGTGTGTGAGAGAGAGAGAGAGAGAGAGAGAGAAAGAGAGAGAAGAGAGAGAGAGAAAGTGGAGAGAGAGAGAGAGAGAGAGACAGAGAGACAGAGAGTCAGAGAGAAAGACAGAAGAGAATCATAGACAGACAGCAGAGAAGAGAGAGAGAGAGAGACAGACAGAGACAGAGACGAGACAGAGACAGAGACAGAGACAGAGACAGAGACAGAGACAGAGAGAGAACAGAGACAGAGACAGAGACAGAGACAGAGACAGAGACAGAGACAGAGCATACAGACTTATAGAGACAAGACAGACAGACAGACAGACAGACAATGACAATGAAGCACTCGCATATCTGCCAAGAAAACAAACTGAATCAAGGAGATGCCTTTGTAAATGTAGGTCTTCGAGCTTAAATCCCTTCACTGAAGGCAATTTACTTCTTCAGACAGAGTCAAGGAAAAAGAAAATGAATAATTGAGGTTTGTGCAGTAGGACAGGAGGCAACTGACCCTTCAACAGAGCCGTAAGGACCCAGTGCTGTCATTAATCATAACTGCCAGTCCTTGCTCACCTTCTTCTTGTCAGTTTGCATGCCCCTTTTTTCTCTTCATACAGACTGTTATTCAAGCATTTGTGCTGTTCTTTATGGATGAGCTCTGAACGAAAGCGTGTCAACGAGTGTTGTGGTTTTAGTGCTAATACAGTTTATATGTAATGAATAGATGCTGTCTCAATAATTAAAAAAAAAAAAAAAAAAAAAAAAAAAGAGAGAAAAAAAAAGAAAAACATCTCTCAGGAGTCGACGAGTATGTAAGTGTTTGATACTTTGAGTGCGTAACAAGTTTCTCACCCTTGATTATCGTTTTTCACTGTGTTCCATATGAAACTTGCCCAGGATAAATTCTTCTATCCTGTTTTCAAGAATGCTTTGAAGGATGATGATGAGAACTGGGTAGAAGATCGGAATGACTGATTTTTTTGGTCTGGTTATTTCGGTGTTCTTGTCTCAGTAGTTTTACTCTTCTTTCTGTGTCTCTGTCTGTCTGTCTGTCTGTCTGTCTTTTTTTCTCTCTCTATCTCTTTCGCTCGCGCGTGCCTGTGTTTGCACGTCCTTTTTCTATGTTACACTTTGTCAGTATATCTATCTTTTCATCTGTCTTGTGGTCTCGCCATTCTTTGCTATGAATTTGTAGAAGAGAGAGATGGAGAGATGGGTTGTGTGTGTGTGAGACAGACAGATAAACAGACAGACAGACTGAAAGACAAACAGAGAGAGAGAGACAGAGTAGGAGAGAGAGAGAGAGACAGCGAGCGAGTGAGACAGAGAAAAAGAGAGAGAGAGAGAGAAGAGCGAGGGAGAGAGAGAGAGAGAGGGGAGGGAGAGGAGAGGGGAGGGGGGAGACAGAAACAGAGAGAGACAAAGCAAGACAGAATGAGACAGATACAGAGACAGAGAGGCAGACAGACAGAAAGACAGAGAGAGATGGGAAGAAAGAATTAGAGTATTTTTATCTCCCTAATACAGCCACAACAGCAGCAATGATCGATACCTGTATTATCACATGGATGGACATTAGCTGGGTGTGTCACGTCCCGTTCGATTGGACATGCGTTCATACTTATTCATAGGAAGGGATCGTGTGCATGATGACAATTTTAGATGCACATGTTCGATACATCAGCGTTAATACTGTAGTCAGTGTCTTTTAACGCTTTGTGATTCACTGAGAAAGAACTTCTGTTTCTATGTGAAGATAGCTTGCTTGTTGTTTTGTTGAAATCATACAGAATACTGTCAGCTCTTTCATTAACACAAAGTTGCTGTTGAATGGCACTCTATGAAATCCTCTCATACTTGGAAAAACCCCAGCAGGTTTCCTGTAGTTTCTATTCGAATCTCTCTACATCTGTGTGTGTTTGAGTGAGTTAGTGTGTGTGTGTGTGTATGTGTGTGTGTGTGTGTGTGTGTGTGTGTGTGTGTGTGTGTTGTGTGTGTGTGTGTGCGTGTGTGTATATGCGTGTGTGTGTGTGTGTTTGTGTGTGTGTGTTTGTGTGTGTGCATGTGTGTGCATGTGTGTGTGCTTGCGTGTGTATGTGTGTGTGTGTGCGCGTGTGTGTGTATGTGTGTGTGTGTGTGTGTGTGTGTGTGTGTGTGTGTGTGTGTGTGTGTGTGTGTGTGTGTGTGTGTTGTGTGCATCTATTTGTGTGTTTCTTATTCAATTCCAGTGATAATATTGTCTTCTCTTACTTCTGTTATTTCCGTCGTCTCTTGCTTATCTTAGTCCATGGGTTTGTTCAACTGTGCATCTTTTTGTACCATACAAATGAGACAATACACTTCTAACATCGAAATAACAAAAGAAATTGACTCTACAGAAAGTAAATGAAATTAAAAGAGACTTTGATCATAGCTTTGCTACTGGAAAGGAGGCCGTGTCGTGATAGTCATAGTCTCATTTAATCTTTGAACACACAGCAGAAAGAGTCGATCCTACTGAGTGGACTGCACAGGACAAGATTGTAGATATTCCATGTTGAAGAATGAAGCGAATGAGATCTATTTTAAGGGAATCTTTCCAGTCAATGTTTTTCTAAACTTGACAATGATACATTAAATTGAGTGTAAATAGATTCGGGCCAAGAAGATCAGAGTTCTTAACAACGTCTTTGGTTCACACACTGAGTAGAATTAATGAAACTTTGACAGACGTAGCAACTATACATTAACCATTTGAGTCCCACACACTGTCCACCAACTGCAAAAACTTTACCCTTTGACTCCCTCGCCCTACCCACCAGTTTCCTGCAGGGAGTCAAAGGGTTAAGTTTTCGCTTTGCTAGCATGGTTGACGATGCAGAGTGCGGGTGGACAGGGTGCGGGGGGTCAAAAGGGTTACTACTCAAAAAGGGAAATCACCAAATGTCTACCATTATTACCACGCCATTGGTATCAATACAATCATTTCAAAGAAACATTTATCGAGATAAGAAAAACATTGTACTTTTGATTATCTGTCGCTTTCGTTAACAAAATTGTCTTTGTGAAAAAGTTACGACCTTCTTCACAAGTTGATACCGTTTTTCCTCGCTACTGTAGTCAAATCCAGTACTGTTTCTATATTGATCCTACCACACCTTTAACATGATTTCAGTGAAGTTGAAAAGAAGGCACGGTACGTGCACAGCATATATTGATAATGCAGCCTAGGTTCTATCAGAGTTAGTGAATTTGTAACTTCATAATTTGTAGCGCTCAGTGAGCAGAATGATTTAAAATCACAGTGTCTCAAGGTCCAAGATTGATAAGGTACATAAAGATGATGAATAAAAGGACAGTTTTGTTCAGGCTTTTCTATGTTTAGTGTAATTCCGATAAAAAAAAAAAGAAAGACTTTTAGGAATGTGAAATGTACAGAAGTAGTCAAGGCAAAATATAATCAAATCGTATCAAGACATGAAGTCTTCAAAGAGCCATCATTATCGTCAAGATGAATGAATTCGTGTATTGCTTCGCTTCCCCGACACCATGATAGGGTCATGGTATTGCCTTAACCAATTCCTGCCCCGCGTCGGTCAAAGAGAAATGATCCGTTCTGAACAAGACCTGAGACTCAAAACGATGGCATTTTATTTGAATTATGCAATCTGCCACGCATCCAAAAAGGCCCTACTTTTTATACACGCATATTATCGGAATGGGCCCAAGGACCTTGTGAGACATCTGCTGCTTTGCTTAGAATCGATAGAGACGTAATTCTCTGTTGCCTTCTCTGCCATGGATGCACATTACCTTCATCGTCGATCGTTTCAGGATCGTAGACTAGAAAAGAGCACACAGGTGAGCAAGGTTTATCACTTTCAGCACTGCCATTTGCTGGCTAATATTACACGCTGCAG
>CM060310.1:47586227-47601227 GCA_030674185.1 Monoplex corrugatus
TCAGATCTTTTCTTTAGAGTGATAGTTGCAACATGCATGTTGATAAGCACCCAGTTTATACACAATTTACTGGTGTTGACTAATAAGAAACCTGGCAATTGTTTTAGGGCTCTATATTTGTGTCTGTTTCTGTGTCTGATATTTTTAATGTTTTAGTCTCTATGTGTCTGTTTGTGTCATGAGGAATTAATGGAGAATCTCTTTTCATTTCTTTTTCCTTCTCTCTTTCTCATTTTACATATTACAATTATTTTGTACAACAAAAGCTGCAGAAAATGCATTATTGATTTATCAGTTTTCTCAGATAGAAGGCTGTTTCACCAAGAGAATTACAATTAAAGTGTCTGCAATCAAGCAGATAAGAAACATATGTTAAGGGAGCAGGTCCAACATTTCTTGAAGTGTCTACAGAATTAGACAAATTTTAGTTCTTAGAACCCTCTCATGCACGGTAACATTTCACCTTCGTGGTTCTTCTGCACCCTTCCCCTTACCCCTCACCCCACCCCCACCATCCCCCCAAAAAAAAAAGAAAAGAAAAGAAAAGAAAAAGGCCACAAAGGGCTTCGCTCATCAAGCTTGTGGCATGGGCTGTAAAGCACGTGCAGACTTTCAGCGCGAGCTGCAGACAGTGAATGGTGGTGACAGCCGTCTCTCATTCACCTCGTTCAGCAGTATGTCTGAGGCCACCCTGGGGAACCCTGCTGTGTGGAGAAACTGGTCTGATGAAACTAGGGGACGAAGTTGTTCCAGTCTGTTGTGTGTGTGTGTGTGTGTGTGTGTGTGTGTGTGTGTTGTGTGTGTGTGTGGTGTGTGTGTTTGTTTGTATGTGTGTGTGTGTGTTTGTATGTTGTTGTGTGTGTGTGTGTAGTGTTTGTTTATTGTGTGTGTTTTGTGTGTGTTTGTTGTATTTTGTGTGTGTTTGTGTGTGTGTGTGTGTGTGTGTGTGTGTGTGTGTGTGTGTGTGTGTGTGTGTGTGTGTGTGGTTAGAAAACTGTTTGATATCACTTTAACAAAAGAGTATTTCTTCATCTTTCTTCTTTTTCTTTGTGTAATCCTCTTATTATTTGTCTTTGTCTGTTTGCAAATGTATCTATCTCTTTGTCTCTCTTTCTGTCTGTCTGCCTAGTCTGTCTGTCTGTCTGAGGTATAAATGCTATGAATAGATAACTATAAGATGTCTGTTTAAAATAAGTCTATGTTTGCATCAAAAACAATTGCCTGTCAAAAAAACTTGAAAACGTGCATTGACACAAACAAACAAACAAACCAAACAAATAAACAAACAAACAAACAAAGCAACAACAGCAACAACAAAAAAGCAAATGCTGAGGCGGTTCCTTCTGTCTTTCAGTCTTGCTTTTCTTCTTACTACATTCCTTCCCATTCTTTTTTCTTTCCCTTTTCTTGATGTCTAAGATGTTAGGGTGTCAGTTACACCTTGGTTGTCTTTCAAATGTTTTTATCAAATTTAAATATATGTTAATCAGGTTTACCTTTCTGAAAGAAACAATTTTTTTTTACTGTGTATAATCCGTCAATAAACAGATCAGTGGAAGCAAAACGATCTATATAAGGTCAGCAGAGAAACACAAAAAACAAACACACACAAAAAAACAAAACAAAACCCAACCAAAAACCAATTATCCAGAAGGCAGAGCACACAAATCACAACGTATGATATTAGCGTCAGATCCCATTCTGTTTGGCCGTAATGACTTAACTAGCGCAATTTACAGCAGTCTTTGACCCTATGCTATTTTTCTCCCACAATCCTCTTCCTTCATAACGACTGATGGATTAGTCTTGGGATGGTTGTACAGTGCAATATAATTCAGCTTTTTTTTTTTATATACTCTGAGTGTGTGTGTGTGTGTGTGTGTGTGTGTGTGTGTGTGTGTGTGTGTGTGTGTGTGTGTGTGTGTGTATGTGTGTGTGTGTGTGTATGTGTGTGTGTGTGTATGTGACTGGGTGTGTATGTGTGTGTATGTGTGTGTCCGTCCGTGTATGTGAAGGAGACACAGAGAGAGCGAGAGAGAGAGAGAGAGAGAGAGAGAAGAGAGAGAGAAGAAAGAATAAACAGATAAACAGATAAACAGTGAGACAAAGAGAGAATAAACAGACAAAGGCAGAGAGAGAGGAGGGAAGAAAGGAGGGATAGAGAGGGGAAAGAGGGGTAAAAGGGGAAGAGAGAGAGAGAAAGGGAGAGAGAGAGAGAGAGAGAGAGACAGACAGACAGAGACAGACAGAGACAGACACAGAGAGTGCAAATGTGCATCTGCCATGAAAATAAAATGATCGACTGAGCGAATAGTCGTCAGAAGTTTAGGCTGTGCACTTAAAATCATCTCACCATAGCCAATTACTCATCTTCACACTAACTCAGGGAAGGGAATGAATTATTGGAGTCACGCCACAGGGTGGACAGGAGACCCGCCAACAGGGCCACAAGGGGCCACAGCTGTCATTAAATCATCGCCACCAGTCTTGGGTTGTCTTCTTCGTTTGTGACTTGCATGTCCATTTCTTTTTCACAGACCCTCTACTTTTTGTAGACTTCCTTTCGATAAAGAGTTTTGCTTTTCCCTTGTGGACGATTTTCTGACTTGCATGTTCATTTCTTTTTCATAGACTCCATTGTTTTTGTAGACTTTTGATTGAGGGTTTTGCTTTTCCCTTGTGGGACAATATCTCGAAATACATGATTTAGTGTTATGATTACAGTGTTTGCACGCCTGCTTTTGGCGAATAGTTTGTGCCTTCTTCAGATTAAGCAGAACAAAGCAAATCGAATTCACGGACTCCAACCACCACTATTACACAGCATGCAATTTACCATCATTCTACCACCACCACCACCAACCCACCCACCACACGGCCACCACCATCTACCAACCCCATCATCAACATCATAAATAGGAACAAGAATACAACATACGCTTTCTTATAATTTTCTTTTCTTCAAGAATTGCAGTATGAATACAAAATTGAACAGCATAGAGCAGAAATGGATGGTTTCATGTACATGCCTTCACCAAATTTGAATCAAACAAGAATTAGACTTTTCTGTTCTCATCACGTATGAAACATTTTACGTGTATTTGATATGGCTACATAACAATGTTAGTTTTCGTATTAGTTTTTTTTATGTTGAAATAAATTTTATACGTATAAGCGTATATGCATTCAATATAAATCCGTTAAGTCCTTTTATTTCATCATGGATGTGAATGGACTTTGCATGTGTGAACACAGTTCACATGTCTTGTTGCAACATGTCATTGTTGAATGAAAAGTGTACCACAAAAGGTCGAAAAAAAAGCGGCAGAAACACGAAAACAAAAGTTTTTTTCAATCAGTAGCTCTGTATCATGTTTGCGTCCATTGTAACCTGATTACAAGTTTGAAACTTTGGTGTTCATAGCTAACTTAACACTAGAGAGACTTCTTGTCGTTTTCAATTGGAAAAGATACATGTAGCAAGCTGATCAATAAAAAAAAAATTAGAAACACCAGCCACCATGATTCATGGCAGCGGAATAACAACTGGGAGGTTAGACTTCGTAGCATGGGATCTCCAGTGAATGAGAAGGATCTGGCGGGGTAGTGAAGGGACGATACGAGTGGTGTGGAAAGTCACCTTAGTGGCACAGAAACTGGACCAATCAAAAATATGGAAACAGCTAGAAAAACGGTATAACCGTCTGTATGGATATGGATGTGTTTAGCTTCAGGCCAGCCATTCAGTTCTAGTTAGAAATGTATTTTGTTTCAAAAGTCCTTCCTGTTTCTCTCTTTCTTTTTTTTTTATAAAAAAAGTGTGTGTGTGTGTGAGTGAATGTGTGTGTGTGTGTGCGCGTGCGCGCGCGCACGTGTGCGTGTTAGAAAAATAGGTAGATAGATTGATAAACAGAGAGGAAGAGAGAGAGACAGGAGGAGAGGGGAGAGAGACAGAGACAGACAGAGTCAGAGACAGTAACAGAGAAAGAAGGAGACAGGGAGATAGAGAGAAAAGTTTTATCCCCAATAACAGCCAAAACAGCAGCAGTGATTGATGTGTTCGTGGATGATTGTGTAAACTGATCGATGGACAACAGTTGGATTTTTGTTTGTTTGTTTGTAAGTTTCTCTTGAAGTTTGACGTATATTCAGTTTTATTCGTTACATGGGGATGTCTGCAGAATGACAATTTTAGATACCGGTGCTCAATCAGCCACTGCTGAAGACGCAGACGTAGGTCTAGACATAATGGATTTCTCGAAAATAAATTTCTGCTCTCATGCCAAGTGAGAGATTATTTATTTTCTGACCAGTCGCCGTGGTGTAGTGGTTAGCGCAACGGACCACCGAGTGGAAGGTTGTTTGTCCGAATCCCATCAGACATGTCAAAATCATTGTGGGATTTTTCGGCCCCAGCTGTTCCTGTCCAGAGTTAAACGTTTATGGGCTCATTGGGAAGACTTGGATCATACAGTCGAGTCTCATCCACTTCATAGATGCGTCGCCCTGTCAGTAGCCTTAATCTATCATGGAACTAGAGTATCATGATTTTGTCATCCCAGTCATTATGCATCTTCTCAGCATTAAGAACAATTGCCCCAGAATCTGTGGCCAATAAAATGGCGAAGAAACGGGACAGAAAAATAGCTTATTTTCTTGAACCCTTATGTAATGTTGATAAGGCTTTTTTTTAAATTCATAATTGCAGTGTGTTACTGTCAAGTGCGGTATTATAGTGGTCTCTCATACTTTGAAAACCACAAGCCTTTTTCTGTCTCTGCTTTCGTTTCTCTCTTTCTATGTCTTCCTCCCTATCTCTCTTCCTGTTTTCTTTTCCTATCCATTGTTTCCTATCTATCCCAGTTTAAATATCTGGGAACGATCATTTCACCAGACGGCAGATGCACATCAGAAATAGCCACGCCAAAACAGCATTCAAGAAGATGAAAAGCATTCTTACTAACAAATGCCTATCAATTAACATCAGGAAGAGAGTTCTTAAATGTTATGTAGAATCGATAATGTTATACGGTTGTGAGGCGTGGACAGTCAACACGCAAAGCCATAAAAGATTAGGCAGCCGAGATATGGTTTCTAAGAAAAATGTTGAGTTCCATGGACAACAAAGAAAACAAACACGACAGTCTTGATGGAGGCAGACACAAGAAGATCATTCATAAGGAAGAATAGGAAAAGACAGGCAACATTTATAGGCCATTTTATGAGGAAAGGGGAATTAGAGCACCTGGTCACAACAGGAAAGCTGGAGGGAAAGAGTGCACCAGGTAGGCCCAGGGAGAAAATATTGGACGGACTTGCTGAGTGGCTGAAGACAGAGAGAGTGGAAGAGGTGCTCGCGACAATAAGGGATAAAAACAGAAGGAAGGCCATGATTGCCAACGCCATGTGGCGAGGCACTTGATGATGATGATGATTTATTGTTTCTTGTGTCATGTTGTCATGTTGTATTTACTACATTTTATTGACTTTTCTCAGTATTGGATCATTTAAGTCGTCCAAGTCATCTGCCTTCCCATCGGCAGAACCCTAATCTTCGTCTCTGTTGCCATTCCTAAAATAGACGTGAAGCTTTATTCCGCCAATAGTTCATTCACACAATAAAAGTAATCTTTATAGAAAAGGCTATCACTGTTCTCTTTGTCATTTCATAGTGAGGATCTTAGCCTGGCTCATATTTTGGCCAGGCAACATACAATCCCTTCGTGCAGACACCATTAGGTAAGACCCATCATCAGTCCCATTTGGACATTGTGGGTAAAGAAGTCAGATTTGGAACGGTCTTCCCTATCGGTGTTCGTCTAGACCTAAGCGTGTCACAGTGAAAGAAACACGATCCATTGAAGCGAGTTAACTCCTTCAAGCCAGAAGAACGACTCGCCTTTGTAGATGTCCACAGCTTCCAAAGAGGCATAGGTTACCCCTTCTTGAATGGACAAACCAGAGAAACAGAAAACAATAGGGACAAGTATCGTCATCATCACTTTTGTCAGTGACATCAGAAACAGAAAAAATTGCATGTTATTTATTCATAAATACATTTATAATTATTTTGCTGTTTGAAAGTTACTGCCATCTTTCTTGATAGTAAATGATACAGAAGTACAATGTTTTTAGATAGACCACTATAAACGATTTAATCGATATAAAAGAAAGATACCGCTCGGATTTTGCCGATTGTTTATAGGCAATGTTCTAGACCTCTCTCAGAATCCTCCCCCATCAAGCCAAGTGGAAACCCAACCACTCAGCCTTGTGAAGGAATGACACAAAACTAAAACGTGAACTCCAAATCAGCGTCTTTTCTTTTATACGAGTATCATTCTACATTTGAGAAAAGTCAGCTTTATTCATAGAAGACTAATTTGTCATCTTCAACAAATCAGCATTTAAATGAACAAAATATCCAGTGTAGTATGATACAAGTCAGTACCTCACCTGTCTCACCTGTCGGCGTCACCGGGGTTCGATATTGGCCGCTGCACATCTGGATGCCACCATCTCCCTCCAGGCCGCTCTGTCCTGATTTTTGTGAACAATTTCTTGAATATCTAGGCCACTGATGTTGTTATGTTCTCGATATATGAGATTGGAGGTCTGTTTTTCTTTCTTTTTGCCACTGTTTTTCCTTGAAAGATGGTTGCCATGAGGACCGTGTTCTGGTTGCGTGACACATGGACAATGTATTTTAGTCTTCTCTTGTTGATGTCTGCTAGTAGTTTTCCAGTGGTATCAAGTTCTTCCAGGACACTTTCATTGGTTCTTCTGTCTGTACATTTGACACGCATTAGTCTTCGATAAAACCACATCTCTGCTGCCTCAATTCTTCTTTAATCAGTTTCTCTCAGGGTCCAGACATCGCAGCCATAAATCATGAATGGCCAGATCAAACATTTTCTGCTTTGCCATTCTAATTTTTATTTAAATGTCTTTGGAGCAGGTTCCATCATCAGTTTTTAAAGAGCCAAGATATTTGAAATCCTTAACATTCTCTAAAGGAACGTTGTTAATTGTGACGTCACGGTTGTTTTCAGTGGCTTTGCCTTTGATCTGTAGCACTTTTGTTTTCTTGGCGTTCAAGTTTATACCAGACAAGTCAACAACTTGAAGACAATAAGTTCATAGCTTACTAACTGTCAGAAAGACCCATTGGGCGTTTATCAAAGCCAAATTGATTAAAAACAAAACAAAACAAAACAGAACAAAACAAAACAAAAGCTTTTACTAAAATGTCATCTTTCGATAGGGATCACTTCATGTACTTTAGATTTTACCTTCAGTGGATCCTTCGGGGAGAGAAAATAATAAAATGTTTATAAATATTGAAGCCTACACACACCAGCACACGAACACAGACACACACACACACGAACACACACACAGACACACATACACATACAGAGACACACACACACACACACACAAAATACACACGTTTTAATATATATATATATATATATATATATATATATATATATTGTGTGTGTGTGTGTGTGTGTGTGTGTGTGTATGTATATACATACATATATATATATATAATGTGTGTGTGTGTGTGTGTGTGTGTGTGTGTGTGTGTGTGTGTGTGTATGTGTGTGTGTGTGTTTATGTGTGTGTTTGTGTGGTTGTGGGTGACGTGAGAGGGATGTAGGGAGGGACGGACGGACAGAAGACAGACAGACAAACAGACGGAGATAGGGGGGAGGGAGGGTCCAGTGGAGCAGCAAATCAACATGGAAGCATGAACAAAGTAAAGAAATAACCCTCAAGCAAACATTTCTAGTGACACTTTGAGTTTTAAACCTCAGTGACAAATGCAGTTTAACATTTTCAGACATCCACACGTTTCAGATGAATTAACTGAAGACAAAAACGAAACAGCCTCAAGGCTGAGCTGTCATTCTAACCAGTTTGTATAACTGCAGGAAGAGGTGCTGCCGCACCTGCTTTCAGTTTCCTATACTGACATTTTTCTGTCTTCAAATTCATTAGATACCTGGCATTCCTACTCCCAGCTGATTGGAATTTCATGCTCATTCGCCCTATTACAAAAACGACAAGATTAGAATTTGCAGTAAAGCAAATGGATATAAAGCCATAATGTAAGTGATACAAGCAGAAAGGATATAATATGTTGAAATTAGTATTAGAATATGGCGATACAAAATTGATATCTTCCCCTTGTAAGTGAATCTGCTAACTTTCCTGTAAGTGGCGGAATTAATTAAGTGTTTCAGATTCACGAGTTTGGATGAAACGCCTTTCATTCCTCGTGCATATGTCCTCTGCATTTGTGTATATCAATTCTTGTTGTTTTCTGTGTCTACAGCCAATGACACCGTTTTCACACAGACTCAGGTAAAGGAATTACAAATGGGACCATACCAGAGATGGACAACTGACCCTCCAACAGCTCTATATTGACCAGTTACTGTCATTCAGTTATTGCTCCCAATCATGGGTTGACTTCTTCATGTTAGGAATGCATTTTTCATTTTCCTCAAACAATCTTTCCTATTTGCAAAATCTCACTTCCATTATGTTTTTTTGCTACGGGTATTCTTTCGGTGTGTGTACATTTTTTCTAAGAATATGATTACAATCTTCATTCAACTTGTACTTAGAAAATGGTTAGAATGTTAGAACGGCTACTGTCTTTTCCAGAAAACATTTAACCTTTTAGGCCACATCTTGATGAAGTAACACCAAAGATCCATTCAAGTCCTCGTTTACAGATTATTTCAATGTGTTGAAAACAGAGAGACAGATAGACCATTCAGTTAGTAATTTTTCTAACCAATCCTACCAGGAAACCTATCTCATTGCTAAAGCAGTTACAAAATTCCTACACAATAAATTGTCAACTTTTCAAACTTCTTGGACTACTAATATTAACTTCAGAATAACGAATCTTTCAAAAATGTACAGATAGAATTTGGAGGGACCACTGTGAATGAAAGTGTTTGACGAAATATCTCTAAAATGTTTGAGTCGATGTCAGACAACTCCTAGTTGCCAGTGAGTGTGCGTCTGACACTTTTAGACTCATCAATAGTGTCCAGTAAATCAAGTCTAATATTTTTTAAATTATTTGAAAGTCCCTCCTATATCCTGTTACCGAAATACTGAATGTTTCTCACACTTATCTCGCCTTCTCAACCCATTTGGCTCTTGCTCCATATCCTGTCTCCATCTCCCGGCACAACTAGGTGTGAAAAAAAAAAGAACGTCTGCCTGGATATCCATCGTGTTTCCTGTTTCCAGTAGTTTCTGTCAACTCCTATTAATGACTTCCTGTAATTGCTACATCTCTTCTTGAAACGTTAGATACAGCACACGTTTAAGTAAAGGTAAAGTTCATGCACAGTGGTCTTTATAATAATAATAATATATTTTATTTATATAGCGCAAAATCTTGATAAAATCAAATCTAAGCGCTGAGCGTATACATGCATACATACCTACATACATATGAGCGTATACATGCATACATACATGCTTACATACTTACACACATAAATCTAAGCTGAGCGTAAAGATGCATACATACATACATACATAAATCTAAGCGTATACATACATACATACATACATACATAGTACGCACATGCATACATAATAATTACAATATTTATATAGCGCAAATCTCGACAAAATCAAATCCAAGCGCGACCGAAACAAGCACACACACGCACACACACACACCACACACACCCACACACACACCACACACACACACACACACACACACACATGCATGGCCACAAATGGGGAGAAAAGAATAAAAGCAATAAAAGCAAGAATAAAACCAATGGAAAACCACAGAGAGCACATCATATACAATTATATATTAAAACAAAGTGATTCCCCTCCGAGCGGAGACAGGCTGCAGAGGGGGGTTGAGTGAGGTTAGGATTTTATGCAGAGGAGAAAAGATGAGTTTTGAGAGCGGACTTGAAGGAGGCAAAAGTAGGTTGCTGACGGACTGAGAGAGGAAGTTTGTTCCCGGAGAGTGGACCAGAAACAGAGAAGGCTCGTGGACCATAGGTATTGAGCTTAGTGCGTGGAAAGCGAAAAGTCAGAGGATCGGAGGCAGAGCGGAGGGTACGTGAGGGAAATAGATCTCAAGTAGGCTTGACAGGTAATCGGGGGCTGCGTTATTGAGGCTTTTGTAGCACATGGTGTCTAGTTTTGTACTGTATGCGCTTTGATACAGGGAGCCAGTGAAGTTGTGCCAGGAGAGGAGATATGTGGTCAGCTTTTTTCTTTTTGAGTACAAGGCGTGCAGCATTGTTTTGAATGCGCTGTAGGATGTGAATGGTGGAGGCAGGAAGAACAGACAGGAGTGAATTGCAATAGTCAATGCGAGACATTATGAAGGAGAGAACGAGTTTTGCAGTTGTTTCCCACAGAGAGATACTTCCTGATCAGGCTTATACGATGGAGATGATAGTAGCAAGATCTGGCAGTTTGAGAAACAAAGTTGTTCATGGAGAGGGTAGAGTCAATGCAGACACCAAGGTTTTTAGCTGAATCAGAAATTGGGACTGATGTGTTACATAATGGGAGAGAAAGAGGAGGCAGCTGGGAAAGTTTCTGACGGGTGCCAATGAGGATAGCTTCTGTCTTGTCGTCATTAAGCTGAAGTCTATTGTGTGTCATCCAGTTCTTAATGTCCGAGTAACACTCAGTGGTGCGAGTCAACAGGCGCTGTATATTATCAGGTGAGTCACTGTCTTGAAGTTGGGTGTCATCAGCATAGAAGTGGTGTTTTATAGAGTGGGAGTTGATGATGGTGGACAGGGGGGAGGTATAAAGAGTGAAAAGAACAGGGCCAAGGACAGATCCTTGTGGAACACCACAGGTCAGGTATGCAGGTTGAGAGTAAGTGCCATTGATGAGAACAGTTTGTTTTCTGTTTGATAAATACGAAGTGAAAAAGGAGAGAGCAATGTCAGAGATGCCAAAAGTATGATGAAGTCTAGAAAGGAGAATACCATGGTCAATGGTATCGAAGGCTGCAGACAGATCAAGGAGTGTGAGGAGAGAGACTTTGCCAGTATCAGTTGCAAGGAGGAGATTGTTGAGAATGTGTAGTAGGGCAGTTTCAGTGCTATGGCACTGGCGGTAGGCTGACTGGAAAGGATTGAGGAGATTGTTGGCAGACAGGTGAGAGTTCAGCTGGTTGAGGACGACCTTTTCAAGGAGTTTTGACAAGAAAGAGAGATTAGAGATAGGCCTGTAATTTTTCAGTTCATTTGGGTCTAAATTGTGTTTCTTGAGGAGAGGGTGAACAATAGCAGACTTGAAAGAATCTGGGACAGTTCCAGTTTGAAAAGAAGTGTTGATGATGTCAGTGATGAATGGGAGGAGAGTAGGGAGACAATCGGAGTAGAGAGAACCTGGATGATAAAGTCTACTGCCATTACACAAAGCATATGTTGCCTGCTATTTGTCTGTTGCATGGTATTTTCTTTTGGTCTATCTATTGTACATGTCCTTTGCTTCCACTTCTTTGTGTTTAACTGTGCAATGTGATATATCGTATGAGCTCTCTCTCTTCCTTTTCTGTCCTTAAGTCCTGTTTGTCTACCTCTGTCTCTCTCTGTCTGTCTGCCTGCCTGTCTGTCTGTCTGTCTCTTTCTTTCTCCGTCTGTTTCTCTTTCCCATAGGAAAGAAATTCTGAATTGGATATGTGTTACTTTTCAATCATGTATAATTGATCAGCTGCTGTCAATCTATGGCAAAAACACAAGACACGTGTGATACACTGCTCTTAGCTTTAATGCGCTGTAGTGCAAATATTGGGTGCTTCATGAAGTCTTGTAATCCTGGGATAAAACATTTGAGCGTCTGTTCTCGAGCTATGCGATTTGCACTTTATAGCAAAGAACAAAATTTGTCTGGTAAAGCTGATTATCTGAACGTATTGAAAGAATCCCAAACTTAATCCCTATCAGTTTTATACAGGTAATGTGACAGTTGTGTGAACTGTGCATATAGGTTAACCATGCATAGGATACAATTAAAGATATCTTTGTATGTATGTCTGTCTGTCTTTCAATATCTGTCTTTATGTTTGTGTCTCTGTCTGTCTCTCTCTCAGTCTCTTATAAAATGTATATGGCCATAAAAAGTATGCACAATGTTTGAAAGGGAAGGGTTCACGTTGTTGGCAACGTTACGGAATTATTCTTTTGTGTAGAGATTTAAAGCAAAGTGAAATATGCAATCCAGCTCGTTTATCGTTGTTTATGGGTAAAATTATCAAAGAAGTAATTATTAAACCTGGTATTTCACAGCATTTCCAGATCTAAATGGAATTTTGTGAATGCATTTCATAATACTTTTGTCATAATCTGCTATTGGATTTCAGCAGCAGCCTTAGTTTTTAATGGACACAATTGATCCAGAATGCAAAGCCTCAAGAGACTTGTTCCTGCCACGTATATTTTTCACACATTCTGTCAAATCAGGCTGTCACTTCTTTTACCCGTTTCAAATATAAGTATCCCCAAGCCAACTATAACCCTAAAGTAGCTGAACTGAATCTTTCAACTAATTTTATATTGGGGTTCAGTGAATATCGTATCCGGCATTTAGTCAATCATATGACGCTGGAAATTGGTTTCAGTTATTATAAGTTGGTATTTTGTCTACGTTACGAGATCTTGGATAAACTCAGTTATAATATACCCTCTTTAAGAAAACATTAAAAAAAACACACACACAAATTGTCCAAATCGACGACACACTATGTTTGCATGCCTATGTGGTTGCTGCATTAACTGTAATTCCCACAAATATTTTGTTAATTACATTTCCTCGTACAATGTTAAAGCAACCCCATTACTTACATGATTGTTTAATGAAGTAATGTATGTGTGCAAACATTGCTGTGCTATAACTTTTTGTTTACATATCAAAAATCATATGTTCCCAGTGATTAGGTCAAAAAGCCTGTGTCATTAAATCATTTCGTTTCGTTTCGTTTCCATCTAACCCTCTTGACATTGTAAATCTTGCAAAGTATCCATCAGTGTTAATATACATCGCAGGAGCAAAGAGATCAGTCGCAACAGTTATATTTTCGTCCAATTTTGACTAAGGTATCACACCTTTCTGAGTCTGTGTTGAAAAAATGAAAACAAACAAATTACAACACACTTCACCCTTTCTCCGTTTCTCTTTCTTTTTTTCCTCTCTCAAAGTTGAAAGAATGTCACACAAACAGAATTAGACAAAATTTACGCTAACATTCCTATTGTTACTGCAGGGAAATATGCTTTGTCAAGAGGATTACCTTCTTCAGTTTTCGTAATAAAACAGATAGGAATCATTTGCCAGAGGAGCAGGTACATATTTCGTCAAGAAATCACAAACTTTTACAAATATCAGCTGTTACTATAGTCCTTTACTCTGAACAACACATACTTCATGTTCTTGAACCTGTGTAAGCGACTGTCAACGTTTCATATATTTATTGTTAAGATAACGAAATCAGACACTCCTCTTATACTAGGAAAGAAATAGCATTTTTCGTACACCTCCAACTCTCTCTCTCTCTCTGTCTCTCTCTCTGTCTATCTGTCTCTGTCTCTCTCTGTCTCTTCTGTCTTTCTCTTTGTCTCTGTCTGTCTCTCTGTTTGTTTCTCTGTCTCTCTCTGTGCCTCTTCTCTGTCTCTCTCTGTGTCTCTTCTCTGTCTCCTCTCCCCCCCTCCCCTTTCTCTCCCTCCCTTCTTTCCTCTCCGTTTCTCTCTGCCTATCTCTGTATTTGTGTACACTTTCTTCTTCCTTGTCTACTCTCTTACTTCATTGTCTGTTTCTCTGTAAATTTAAACTATTGTCACCTTTTTGTACGGTTCATTTTCCTACCAAGCGCCAGAAATTTCTCCTTCCTCTTTTATATACCACTTTTATATATAGATCAGAGAGATGGAATTCCGAAGAGCTAACTGGCAAACCCGGCTGACTGTACAGAAAACAGACGACAGCAGAAAATGACTTTCAGTGTCACATTAGATACTTTATTGTGAAGGTCCCAGTTTCAGTCAATCTTAAGACAATCAGCAGAAGGATCTACAGGGTGTGAACATCAAGACAAGACAAGACAAGACAAGACAAGAAAGACAAGACAAGACAAGACAAGACAGGTTTTCAATCATGTCTTAACAATTAAATGAAAGAAGTCTGGTTTGAAAAGATGTTTCGTCTGAACCTAAAGATGTCAGAATCAAAGCGATTGATTGAGACGACTGAATTGCTTCCTGCCACGACAGTAATTAATCTTTGTTGATAGTTCGTCTTCAGAGGTTACAAGATTTAATGCAGCTTAGGTAAAAGGAAACCAAAAAAAAATAGACAGTATTAATATAAGTCAAAGGATTAGGCCAGCGCCTTCACCAGTATCACTACCAGTGAAAGCTGAATCAGAAAAGTGTTGTAACCTGATAACATTGATATGTCTTATAGTACAGTTATGTTGCTGCTGTCGATTTTGTTTTCTTAATGATAACTTGAAGCAAAAAATAAATATGTCGTTTAATTTGCAAATCTTTGTTGATATTGTCTTCTTTGTTTTACTAACTACTTTTGATAAATGTGGATATTGTTTCGTTTTACATTAATCATTTCAGACTCTATTAAACTTACAATCTGGTCCTGTTAGAAAAGCATGATTGCTTTCTCCTATGCTGCTTGTTACTGAGGCTTGGTTCATTTAACTTCTGAAAACTTACCAACTATTTAAAGCAATTCAAAACAAAATTTTACACAGAAACAGAATTCTTGCTGTTCAGTTACTGGCTTCAGTTTAAGCAATTTTTTGATAAATTCCTGTCGTTTTGACACGGCATCAGGTCTATTTGTGTTTAGAGGGATGTGAGCTCCCGTTTGTTTCTAACCTGAAGTTGTTTTCATTGTCAGAATTGATTTGGTTCTCTTCATGTTTCACTTTCCCGATGTTTTCCCTAATTTCTCACAAAA
>CM060310.1:47603727-47608727 GCA_030674185.1 Monoplex corrugatus
GAGCGGACTTGAAGGAGACAAAAGTAGGTTGCTGACGGACAGAGAGAGGAAGTTTGTTCCGGGAAAGTGGACCAGAAACAGAGAAGGCTCGTGGACCATAGGTATTGAGCTTGGTGCGTGGAAAGCGAAAAGTCAGAGGATCGGAGGTAGAGCGGAGGGTACGTGAGGGAACATAGATCTCAAGTAGGCTTGACAGGTAATCGGGGGCTGCGTTATTGAGGCTTTTGTAGCACATGGTGTCTAGTTTGTACTGTATGCGCTTTGATACAGGGAGCCAGTGAAGTTGTGCCAGGAGAGGAGATATGTGGTCAGCTTTTTTCTTTTTGAGTACAAGGCGTGCAGCATTGTTTTGAATGCGCTGTAGGATGTGAATGGTGGAGGCAGGAAGACCAGACAGGAGTGAATTGCAATAGTCAATGCGAGACATTATGAAGGAGAGAACGAGTTTTGCAGTTGTTTCCACAGAGAGATACTTCCTGATCAAGCTTATACGATGGAGGTGATAGTAGCAAGATCTGGCAGTTTGAGAAACAAAGTTGTTCATGGAGAGGGTAGAGTCAATGCAGACACCAAGGTTTTTAGCTGAATCAGAAATTGGGACTGATGTGTTACATAATGGGAGAGAAAGAGGAGGCAGCTGAGAAAGTTTCTGACGGGTGCCAATGAGGATAGCTTCTGTCTTGTCGTCATTAAGCTGAAGTTTGTTGAACATCATCCAGTTCTTAATGTCCGAGTAACACTGTCTGTCTGTCTATCTCTTCTCTCTCTCACTCTCTCTTTCTTTCTCTCTTTTTCTCCTTTCTCTCTCTCACTCTCTCTTCTCTCTCTCTCTCTTTCTCTTTCTCTCAACTCATAAGAAAAACTGTGGAATGTAAGTAATAAAATCTACATGAAAGCTGTGTTGTTATGTTTTGAATGCATGCAGAGATATTCATGGGCTTCTGAATCGCATTCGAAATGGCTGGAAAACATCCTAGGTCTGACTTCATCAAATCGTCAGCTCCGTTATACCGACTCTGTCGACACCCCCCATCCCCCCTTCCCACCCCCAGTCCATACGCATACATACACACACAGCCAGGTGTGAGAAAAGAGCATCTGTCTGCCTGAAAATTCATTAAGCTTTTCTGTTGCCGGCAGTTTCTCCAGCATTCTGCTAACGACTTTCTGCATTTGCTATAGCTTATCTTCAAAATGGCAGTTACAGCACGCGTGTTGATAAACACACACACAATAATACTGGTGATGAAGTCTGTCTTTAATTCCCCAATACGTTCTATTCAAGAATTTAACTTTTGCTTATGTAGTTGCATCTTTGTCTGCCTGTCTGGTTTTCTTTTTCCTCAGTATTTGTCTCTGTGTCTGTTTTTTCACAGACAGCGAGAGAGAGAGAGAGAAGAGAGAGAGAGAGAAAAGAGGAGGAGAGAGGAGAGGAGAGAGAGAGAGAGAGAGAGAGAGAGGAGAGACAGTGAGACAGAGAGAGAGAGAGCGAGAACAGAGATAGAGAAAGAGAGAGAGGGGGGAAGGGAGAGAGAGACAGAGAGAGAGAGAGGAGAGAGCTAGAGACACAGATAAGAGAAAGAGAGAGACAGAGTGAGAGAGACAGAGGAGAGAAGAGAGAGAGAGAGAGAGAGAGAGAGAGACAGAGAGAGAGGGAGAGGGAGAGAGACAGAGAGACACACAGAGAGAGAAAGAGAGAGAGAGAGATAGAGACAGAGAGAGAGATAGAGAGAAGGGGAGAGAGAGTGAGAGGGAGGAGAGAGACAGAGAGAGTTAGAGACAGAGAGAGTTAGAGACAGAGAGAGAATAGGAAAGAGAGAGACAGAGAGTGAGTGAGACAGAGGCAGAGAAGAGAGAGAGAGAGAGAGAGAGAGAGAGAGAGAAAGACAGACAGACAGACAGAAGAAATAGGAGAGAGAGAGGGGGGGTAAGGAGGAAGGAGGAATTAGACAACGCATTTATAATCCCAATAACATTCAAACCAGCCGCAGTGATAGATGAATCCAGAGATACCAGTGGACATTGATCGATGGCCAACAGTTGGGTGTTTTTCTGTGCTACTTGCTGTTTGATTTGACGCCCATTAATATTATTCCATTTATAACAAGTCAACGATCATTCGGTAACCTTTTGGGATTCTCAGAAAGGAATTTTCGCCACATTTGTTTTAAGCCAGATTGTTCATTACCACTGGAATCCATACCAAGGAGAGTCAGCTCTTCACTGATTTGGTGCTATTTTAAATATTAGAAAAACCTTACTTACTTTACTTTTTCCTTCCGCTTGTACCCGGTGGGCGTCGCGAGGAGATACAGTCGTCTGTCAGCAGCAAGGCGGGTGGCCTGGAGAAGGGACATCTCGTGAGCTCTGAGGGTGTCTGCCACGGAGTCGCTCCATCGTCGTCATGGTCTTCCTCTGGCTCTCCAGCCAGAGCATCTGGTGTTGTATGCCCGAAGAGCTGGATGGTTTGGGGGCATACGTGTGAGGTGTCCGAACCACTTGATCCTCATATGTTCGATGTGTTGTAGGATTGGTGTTGCTCCTACCATGTCTCGTATCACCTCATTTCTGATCTTGTCTCGCCTTGTCTTGTTTACTGCTTTCCTCAGGCATTTCATTTCACAGGTGACCAGTTTTTCTCTCGAGGACTTTAGTTAGGGACCATGTCTGGCACTGGTATCAGCGTTGGTAGAAAAATGGCGTTGATGAGTTTCGCCTTAGTGCTGGTGGGAATGCTGGGGTGTTTCAAGAGAGGGGCAAGTTGGTAGCTGACTGTGTTGGCTTTCTGGCATCTGGTCTGCGTTGGCTTTCTGGCATTGGTGTATGACACCACGCTTTAGCTGAAACTGCTTTGTATATCCTGCTTCCGACATAGGAACAAAGAATGTGTACGCAATAAGGAGATACAAACGGACTGATTACAATATAAGGAATTAGAAAAACCAAACATCGAAAAGCCATATATTTCTTCTTCCTTTTCTTTTTTGCCTCTTTCTTCATCTCGCTCCCTGTCTGTCTGTCTGTCTGTCTGTCTGTTGTCTCTGTCTCTCTGTCCATCTCTGTCTCTGTCTGTTTGTCTCTGTCTCTATTTCTGTCTCTGTCTCTCTCTTTCCTTGTATCTCTCTCTGTCTCTGTCTGTCCCTGTCCCTGTCAGTCTCTGTCTGTCTGTCTCTGTCTCTCAGTATCTGTATCTGTCTCTGTCTCTCTGCCTCTTTATGTCTCTGACTCTGTCTGTCTGTCTCTCTCTCTCACGACTAACAGAAAGAGAGGAAGTAGCAGCACCATCAGCTTCACCACAAAATACAATCTGTTCAGGTCATTCTACGTCAGTCTATAGTGTCACTCTTCTTTTACCGGTGTTAAACGTAGACACTACTTACTGAGTGAGAGAAGATAATTCATATTCATATTCATAGTCATTTCTTTTGTCACAGTGGATTTACCATGTGAAACTCGGGCTGCTCTTTCTTTTGAGAGCGTGTCACCGCAGTACAGCGCCACCCATTTTTTTTTACCAAGATTGGCGTATGCCACCACGCTTTAGCTGAAACTGCTTTGTATATCGTACTTCCGACTTAGGAACAAAGAATGTGTACGCAATAAGTTGACGGGCTTGCAGGAAACGCCTTTGCCAACAGTGAAATAACGCATGCCTGCTTTGCTTGATCATATCACACGCCATGACACACGGTCCAAGACCATCCTTAAAGATATTTTAGACGGAGGCCACCACAAAGGCTAATAAAGTAAAAACTCTGCGGTGAATTTCAAAGACAGGACCAAACTCAGCATTCCTGAACTGCTTGCTGCTGTATTCCAGATATTGCGTTCTGACTGGTTCTTTTGACTTAAGATCTGGTACTCGAGTTTATGCCCCCCCCCCCTTCCCCTCGAAAACATTAAAACCTGGCGTGGTAGCTACCCGTCTTAATGTTTCTATCACTCTGGTGGTATCAGTAGTGTATTTTATAGTCCTTTCTCTCTCTGTCACTCGTGAAGATAGTGTTTCAGCAGGCTCAGGCAGTGTCTCCCGGATAATTTCTGGCAGATTTGGATGGAATTGTCCGAGTGCGATGAATCCTTCTTGAACAAACTCCAAACTCCAATCCAAACTCCAAACTCCAAACTCTGGATGCAGTCAACGGATCCTGTCTACTGACGTACCCCACCTGTACCCCCAAACGATCACACTTGTAATGGACAAAGAAGAACAAGTTAGAGAAGACGAAATAAGAAAGAAAACACAAACATTTGCAAACTTCTGTATCATTAGCCGCAGTTGTTGCTTACTACTTTAGTTAGATGTAGTACTGATTGATTTGGTATTATTTGCTATAATTTTAGAACATCCTGAGCTTTAAATGGCTGTAGTGAAGTTACACTTAAGTTTTAATTGTATCTATCAGGGTCCAATGTATATATTTATAGCATACGTCTTACAGTTAAGTTTTAATTGTATCTATCAGGGTCCAATGTATATGTAGCATACGTCTACAACATGGGCCTGCTACATCGTTTAAAAGCATACATTCTCAAGATTCGAACTTGGCAGGATCTAGTTTATCAATAAAAACATCTGTGTAATACTAGATAAAAGCATCAAGTTCCTTTTTAGTCTTTTCCTAATGTAGCCAGTCTCATAAAGCCTAGAACAATCACTTGTAGGAATGTGAAATTTAATGAGGAAGTCAAGACAAATGACGGCAAATCCTGTCAGAGACAGCCAGTCTCTACAAGGGGACATTATAATCGGCAAGATTAATGAAATCATATCGCTTCACTTCCCCACCACCACGACCGTTTGTGACGTCCCCTAACTAGCCACCGTCTGGGTCGGTGTTAGTGAGACAGGAGTGATCCGCTCTTAAAGGAGACCAGAGACTTTGGTGTCAGAGTTCTGACTGCGTTATGCAATTTGCCACACGTCTAAAAGGTGTTCAGGTTTATGGATGAATTTCATCCAGACAGACGAGAGTACAATTTAAGTTGTCTGCTACCTT
>CM060310.1:47613727-47626227 GCA_030674185.1 Monoplex corrugatus
ACATATTTGTCAGTCTGTCAGTCTTTTGTACATATTTGTCAATCTGTCAGTCTTTTCGTCGTTTCTTTGTCTGTGTATGTTTACGTTACGAAAGCTGATCCAAAAATCTTGTCGCTTAGTTTCAAAGTACTTTCCTGCTCTCACAGCACAGAGTTTAAGCCTCTTAAACCAAGAGTCAAATGCTTTTTGATAGTGACATCAGAAATAGCCAGCAGAATTGGCCAAGCTTAAACAGAATTCAAGAAAATGAAAAGCTGTCTTACCAACAAATGCCTACCAATTGACATCAGGAAAAGAGTTTTTACATGTGACATAGAAGCCATACTGTTACACGGATGTGAAACCTGGACAATCAACAAGCAAAGTCAGAACAAGATTGAGGCGGCTGAAATGTGGTTTCAAAAAAGAATGTTGGGAGTTCCATGGACAGCAAAGAAAACAAACGAGACAATCTTGAAAGAGGCAAACACAAAAAAGAATATTAATGAAGAAGATTAGGAAAAGACAAGTAATATTTGTAGGACAATTTATGAGGCAAGAGAAATTTGAGTACATAGTCACAACAGGAAAGCTAGAGGGAAAAGAGCACCAGGTAAACCTAGGAAGAAAACATTAGACAGTTCTGCAGAGTGGGTGGGGACAAAAATGGTAAGGGATATACTTGCAGCGATAGAAGATAGATTCGAATAGAGGGCCATGATCGCCAACGCCATGGGGCAAGGCACATGATGATGATGATGATGGTGATGATGATGATGATAATGATGATGATGATGATGATGATGACGATGATAATGATAGTGACGATGATTAGGGCGTTGATTAGGGCCAGTCTGACTGACAGTTTGAATACCAAACGACATCATTGAATTTTACATTCATTTTCCATGTCTAGAGGATGAGTTCATAATCAGCTGTATTTAGAGCACAAGAACAACATCAAATAACGTTGTCTTTGAAAACGAAACCAAAATAGTGGCGGGAGAAGAAGCAAGAGTCCAAGACACAGGATTCACAAATCACAACACATATTATCATTTTATTCCGATCCTGCTCAGCCGTAGCCATCAAAACAGTGTTATTTAGAGCAGTCTTTGCTCTTGTGCTATTTTTCTTGTATCCCGTTTCTTAATATCAACTGATGGATTCTCCTTGGAATGGTTGCTTGTTGTCTTACAGTCCAGCCTTTCTATTAGACTATGTCATTAGGGAGAGAGAGAGAGAGAGAGAGGGTGAGAAAGAGAGAGACAGAGACAGAGACCAGAGACACAGAGACAGAGAGCAGGGACAGGGACAGACATGCAGACAGACAGAGACAGACGACAGAGACAGACAGAGACAAAGACAGAGACTGAGAGACATTATTCTACATGCTACTACATAGTGAAACTGTCAGCATCAGTCAGTCTGAGACTGACAGAGAAAAACAGAGAAGAAAGAGACAGAGAGAAGAGAAAAGAGAGAGAGAGAGAATAGAGAGACAGAGAAGAGACAGAGAGAGAGAGAGAGAAAGAGGAGAGAGAAAAGCGGGGAGGGGGAGACAGAAAAACGTGGAGACAGAGAGAAACCACAATTGCATATCAGCCAAGACAACAAATCAAGTGAGCAAGCTGCTTTAATAAAATCTAGCCCCTATGGGTTTAATCAATCCCACTGCAGCCAATTACTTCATTCCTGCAAAGACGCAAGACAGGGGACTAAAGAACTGGGGTCAGGCCAGCAGGATGGGCAACCGTCCTCCTACCAGGATCACAAAGGTCCAGGACTGTAATTTGATTAAAACCACCACCAGTCTTGTACTTGGATGAGCTTCTTCTTGTCTGACTTCCATACAATGTTTTACACACAAACAAACAACTTTTCGAAAGACTGACTAAAATGCCTTTTTTGTTTATCAGAGAACAGTCTATTTCAAGTAAAATGTAAGTCTATTTCTCAACAAAAAGGAGAGAGTTGAAGAGACAGAACAAGGGGGAGACAGACGAAGACAGAGAGAGAGAGAGAGAGAGAGAGGAGAAGAGAGAGAGAGAGAAGAGGAGAGAGATGAGAGAAAGAGAAAGAAAGAGAGAGAGAGAGAGACAGAGATGAGAGAAAGAGAGAGAGAGAGATAATGCATGAGTGAGTGCGTGAGTGAATGAGTGAGTGAGAGAGAGGAGAGAGACAGACAGACACAGAAGAGGAAAGAGAGAGAGAGAGAGAGAGGGAGAGAGAGATGGGAAGGGGGGATAAGAAGGAAGAAGGGAGGGAAGCAAGAGTGAAGGGGACACTGAATCTCTATTCCCAACAACAGTCAAAACTTCTCCTTCTCTATCTCTGTGTCTTTTCTTCCCCTCTCCCTCTCTTCTCCCTTCTTCTCAAAAGCAGCTGTGATCGACGAGCTTGTAGATAACTGTGGAAGCTCATCAATGACCAGCGGTTAGATGTTTCGTGTGTGTGACTTCCTGTTTAGTTTGACGTGCATTCAGAGTTATTGAGAGCAAGGGAAAGTTTGAAAGATAACAAAGTTACATACATGTGCTCAATACATCTTTGCGACAGTCCTTGTTTTATGACCTTGCTCGATTTCTAGGAGAACGGCTAATTTGGGTGAAAACTGATTGTTCATTTCCTTGAAATCTCCTAAAGAAAAACAGGCAGCTCATCATTTCACTCAGCCCTGCGGGCTTTAGATTTTAAACTTTGAAAGTATGGATACTATTGTATTTGGTGCAACTCATGCTTCTCTTTGTCTCTCTGTCTCTTTCGCTGTCTCTGTCTGTTCTCTTCTCTCCTCTCTCTCTCCTCTCTCTGCAATGGCAGATAATTAAGTTGGCCTATATACTAATACATATTTTGTTGAGAAAAAGTTTCATTTCTTTTATTTCATTTCTCTGTCCTTCCCTTTTCCCTATCTCTCTCTTTATTTCTCCTGATCTCCTCTCCCTTTCTGAATTCTGAATGAACACTTTCACATGTGTATGCTCTATTTTCTGTCGATCTCTCTCTCTCTTCCCCTCCCCCCCCCTCTCTCTCTCTCTCTCTTTTGTCTTCTTACCTTCTCTTCTTTTTAAGTACGCTTGTATATCACTTAAATTTGATGACCGATTACAAGAATCTCTCCAGCACAAGTTTGTAATGGATGTGAGACTTCAAACTTGTATTAATAGCTAGCAAACAGACCAAATAGAAAGACAAACAGTGTCATTATTCTACTGGCTACTACATATGAAACTGTCAGAATCAGTCAGTCTGAGACAATCAGCAGAATGATTTACATAATGATCCAATTTAGTTGTCACCAAAAATACAAAACAACTGAAAAAAATATATAGATCTATAACTGTTCCATGTTTTAATAAAAAGAAAACTAAAATCTACAGTATTTCAACTTTGAAAGAAGACAAATGATTGGAAAAAAGCAACATGGCGGAATTCGTTCAGTTTCTAGATCTAGAAACCATCTTTTTTTCATAAGCTTGCCAAGCAAAGACTCATTCATCTGCTGTGTGAGCACGTCAAGTTATGAAAAACCAGGGTAATTGAAAGCAACTCACGTCAGAACACCTAGTCTCTAAGGAGCTATTATTATCGCCCAGATTAATGAAATTATCTCGCTTCATATCCCCACACCATGACGGGTGAGACGTACCTTACCAGTCTTTGTCAGGATCGCTGTTGGGACTGATCTGCCATTAAGAAGGCCTGACGCTTTAGGTTGAGTTCTGATTGCATTATGCAATTTGCGACACATTCCAAAGACGTTCAGCTTCACCGATGGGTCCAGATCAGTGAGTAGTCTGGAATGGGTGAATGACACTAAAGCAGCGAATTTCTAGATACGCCAAGCGATGTCTTTGAGACGTTGGAACTCGCGTGAATGTCACAAATCGTAACATTTACTCTGCAAGACGGAGATGTGAATACGATGTTGGCACTGCCAACACAACTGGAAGTTGTCCGTGCAAATACTGAAGAAGCTGTTCTCTGTGCTTTCGGTTTGAGTTTGCTTTTTGTCATTTGATTTCTCATATCTGAGATACAGTTCTCAATGGTTCAGTCATAGAACAAATTTTGTATGAAGGACACTAATCGATCAAATAGGTAAAGAAATAATTATCAGATGTCCACGTCCCTTGCCATTTGAGGACAAGTTACGTCAAACAAAGTAACTGATCCAGTTGAGATCCGACCAATGCACCAACCAGCCGTTACAACCGTATTTAGATTCCAGAAGGTGATAGTATGATGATTTATACAAGTTATTATAAAGTGATACGTTATGATCTGTGTGTGTGTATTTCTGCATGTGTATATCTTTAAATTTCTGTTGTCTACTATTTTGCAAGTCTGTCTCTCTCTCTCTCTCGCTCTCTCTCTCGCTCTCTGTCTCTCTCTCTCGTCTCTCTCTCTCTCTCTCTCTCTCTCTCTCGCTCGCTCGCTCTCACATTCTTCCTCTTTTGTATGTGGCAGAGGTGTCAGTAAACAATGGAAGCTAGCTAAGTGCCATGTTGATATGGTTTGCATGCATGTGGAAACACCCTTTGGGCCTATTATGTTTGAAATGGTTTGAAAACCTCTTTGGCCTCAGCAAAACGCCTGATGGTTTTCACATCAGAGCAGTCCATTTTCTCTTACTCTCCATGGCATCCTTCCAGCCCATCCCCAACTAGGTGTTAATAGAGCTTCTGTCTGCCTGATAATTCATCACGCTGCCAGTCATGAGCCGTTTTTTTCAGCACTTTATAAACAGCTTTCTGCAGCTGGTTCATCTCGTTTTAAAGCAACAGCTCAGCACATGTGTTACTGATTCTGGGATCTGCCTGTAATCCCTGAAGTGAACTATTTTGAAATCTGATTTTTCTTTAATAGCTACAGTTTGTCTGTCTGCTCTTTATCTTATCTCTTTGTGATTGCCTGCCTTGTCCATCCACTTTGTTTTTGGTTTTAGAAATATGATTTTTCTTTAATACCTGAATATGTCTGTCTAATCTTTATTTTTATCTCTTTCTAACTGTCTGATTTTCCTTCCACTTTGTTTTGGTTTTAGAAATCTGATTTTTCTTTAATACCTACATATATAGATCTATGTCTGATCTTTATTTATCTCTATATCTCTTTCAGACCATCTGCCTTTTTTCTTTTCCTTCCACTTTGTTTCGGTCACATCATATGCCATCCGTCTGTTTGTGCGTCTCAGAGATTGCTGTAGTATTTCTTCCAATAATATAACTTTTTCAACGTGAAATGAATTTAAACAAAATAATGTTTTATGTGATTCTATATCAATTTCTTTTATTTGCGTCAGTTTAGTACCCTTATGCCAAATCAGAATTATAGAATTTAGATGTCAGTGAGAAAGATTATGTATGTGTGTGTGTGTGTGTGTGTGTGTGTGTGTGTGTGTGTGTGTGTGTGCGCGTGCATGCATGTCTGTGTGTGTGTGTTGTGTGTTGTGTGTGTGTGTGTGTGTGTGTGTGTGTGTGTGTGTGGTGAGTGAGTGAGTGTGTGTGTGTGTGTGTGTGTGTGTGTGTGTTTGTGTGTATGTGTGTGTGTGTGTGTGTGTGTGTGTGTGTGTGTGTGTGTGTGTGTGTGTGTGTGTGTGTGTGTTATTAGACCATTTTGTTTCTCGATCGTGAAAATCAAACAATTGCTCTGATCATATGGCGTGGAAGTGTAATTTGTAACAATGCTCTGAACATACAAATTGTGTGCTTGATAATCCAGTCTGTGGCATTTCCTACTTACGTTGATGATATACCACATTGATTAGTTTGATTACTTAACAATCTTAAGAACATGCCTAACCCTGGCATTGATTAGTTTGATTATTAACAATCTTAAGAACATGCCTAACCCTGGCATTGATTAGTTTGATTACTTAACAATCTTAAGAACATGCCTAACCTGGCATTGATTAGTTTGATTACTTAACAATCTTAAGAACATGCCTAACCCTGGCATAACCATGAACAGAGACACCATATTAAAACATTTGTACGAAACTATAATGGACCTGGCTCACTCTATCTGCCTGTGGCTGCTGTCACTACTCTTTCCGTATACTTCTTTAAGGTTAGCAGTTAACGATGATTTCAATTACTCAGTGCATACACACATACACACACACAACACGCGCGCGCCGCGCGCCGCACACCACACACACAACACCCCCACACAACACCCACAACAAAACCACACAACACACACAACACACACACACACACACACACAACAACACAAACACACACAACACATACACACACACACACACACACTCTCTCTCTCTTTCTGTCCCCCACTGTCTCTCTGTTTCTCTCTGTCTCTCTCTGTCTCTCTCTGTCTCTGTCTGTCTCTCTTTCTGTCTCTCTCATCACCATTAACACAGTTGCAACATGTTTCTATGCATCTTGAGATTAACTCAGGCATTACTCAAAATGAAACCAATAATGCTTGACTGGTAACAGATTTATTTGATAAAGCATCACTTGTTTTCACTCCTTCGTTTTCTGTTGTTTGTTTACTTGTTTTCAAAATTGAAACCTTTTTGTTCAGTATACAAAGACATTTACTTTTCATTAGTACTAGCAGGAGATAGGTTGTTTCATGAGAATTACTCTTCAGTCGCTGTAATCAAGCTGAAAGGCACCACTTGCCTAGAGAGAGGGACACTATTTTGTTCAATCTCGAGAATTCTGAGATATTTTTTATTGTTCTTGTTGATTTTTTCGTCGTAAAAAAGCCGAAGAAATGCACTCATTACTCTCGCAGCAAGGGCCATAAGTGCATGAAGGATTTCAGTGCATACCCCTGACACCAAGCGTTACTGTCAGTTGTCTTTCGCTAATCTCGTCCATCAACATACCTGAGGCCACCATGGGAAACCCTGATGTGTGTGAAAACAGATCTGGTAAAGCAGCAAAAGACGTTGTTTTGTTTTGTTATGTTTGTTTGCTTAAAGTTGTTAAAAACTTTTGATACTCCTTTTGGAAATGCCACGTTAAGTTTCTTTTCATCACCATTTTTTTTTTGCTTCTGTTTTTTATTCTGTTTTCTTTTGTTTTTGTCTCTATGTCACTGCCTACGTATCTGTCTGTCTGTCCGTCATCAAAATATACCACATTATGCATTTTGACAGCCTGTTTATGTGTTCACACTAAAAGACATTTTTCTGCCAATTAAGTGTAGATCAAATGAGTTATCTAACTGATAATCTGGTTTCTTTATTTATTCTCGTCCCTAGATGTTTATGGTTTTAGCACACTAACTAGTGCCAGTCTGTTTTGGAAAGCAGTTTGTTCCAGATGACAATAGTTGATTTGAGCAGATTAATCCACCTTAAAAGAAGATAATATTATTTGTTTGTTTAGTGCACAAGAAATAAACAAATGGTTATATATCAAATAAGAGAAAATAAACTTGTATGGAAAACGAATCAATTACATAAAAAAACAATGGATACTTAAAGTAATAGGTATCAAATTAGTTTCAGTCCAGTGAGATTTCAGTGAATGCAACCTGGGTGACTTCTTACCTTGTTGTATTTTTGCCATCATCTTTATTAAAAACACGTGGCGTATTATTCCTGGAAAAGAAAGAAAGAAAGCAAGAAAGAGAGAGAGAGAGGAAGACAAACAGACAGACAGACAGAGACAGAGAGACAGAGAGAGAAAGAGAGAGAGAGACACAGAGAGAGAGAGAGAGAGAGAGAGAGAGAGAGAAAGAGAGACAGACAGACACACATACATATATATACGTATATATTTGTACATGTATGTATAAATAAATATATATATATATATATATATATATATGTAGGGCCTACATATAGATAGATAGATAGATGAGAGAGAGAGAGAGAGAGAGAGGAGAGGGAGGGAGACAGAGAAGGGGGAGGAATAAATTCACAAATATCAAGAAAACAAATCGAATTTGCATTTAAAGGCTTTGCCCTTATAAGTTTAGACTATGCTCTCCTAATCGCTTCACTCCAGGCAAATTATTCCATCTTCACACAGACACAAGGAATGGAAAAGATAAACTAATTGGTGTGAAGCCATCAGGACAGACAACTGACCCATCAAACAGGGCCACCAGGGTTCAGTGCTGTATTAATTCACTGCCTCTAGTTCTAAGTCAGCTTCATATTGTCTGGCTTTTGTGCTTCATTTGTCTTTACACACGCTTTTACATTTTTTTTCCCATACCTTCTTTGCATGTGGGGTTCTTGGATTTGTTTTGTGGGCATTTTCTCAGTATATGAATGAGGTTTGTGGTTCTATTGCTGGTAGAAATAATGTTGGGTCAAACTGAAATGTCTCTGTAAAGTTTATATTCTCTGCACTCAAGGAGATACGGTTGAAGTTCTTACAGGCCAATTACCCAAGTCTTCTCATCTTTCCACAGGAAGCTTGCCAATGATATTTCTGTTATGCCCTGTTTTCAAGGATGGTTTGAAGACCGACATTGTGGACCCTGAATAATTATATGAAGGAGAAAGAGACAGACAGATAGAAAAACAGACAGACAGAAAGAGACAGAGACAGAGAGACAGATAGACAGCCAGAGAGAGAGAGAGAGAGAGAGAGAGAGAGAGAGAGAGAGAGAGAGAGAGAGAGAGAGAGAGAGAGAAAGAGAAAGAGAGAGACAGAGAGAGAGAGAGAGTTAGTTCTGATTTCAACAGCAGTCAAAATGGCAGCAGTAAATGGTAAGTTCATAGATAGGGCTGAATGCTGATTGAAGAACAGCATTTAGATGTTTCTTGTACAAGACTTCCTGTTCGATTCAACATCCGTTCATATTTTTTTCATTGAAATCAGAATTTTGTAAAAAGAACAGTTTTTTTTCGTGACAGCTGCTCAATTGTTCATTTTCTTGCACCCGTACAAAATGTCATTGGGGCTTCATGGATCCCTCGCTGTATTACTGTGGGCTGTCATATTTTCTACTATCCCCACGTTTCTGTTGCTGTTTCTGTTGCTGTTTCTGTTGCTGTTCATATTTCCTCTCCCCCCCCTCTCTCTCTCTGGCTGTCTATTTGTCTCTGTCTGTCTCTGTCTCTGTCTGTCTCTTTCTCTCTCTATTTTCTCTCTCTGTCTGTCTGTCTCTCTATTGCTCTTTCTCTTTCTATCTGTCTCTCTATTGCTCTCTCTCTCTTCCCCCTTCTCTCTCTCTCCCTTTCTCTCTCTCCACCCTTTGTCTCTCTCTTTCTCTCTCCTCTCTGTCTCTACCTTTCTCTCTCTCTCTCTCTCTCTCTATCACCCTCTCATCCTCTGTCTGTCTGTCTGTCTGTCTGTCTGTCTTTCTCGCTATCTCTCTGTCTGTGTTTACTTTTCTTCTCTATTCTTGTTTGTTATCATATTCTTGTATCTTTCACTGTTCTCTCTTACTAACTTTTTTTTTCAATTTCAACTTAATTTTGTCTACCAAGCCATATTGGTCTGTAATGGCTGACCCTTCACTTTGCTCCCCAAGTAGCATATGAAATGGATCAGTGTGAACTATTATATACACGAGAGCTAAAGAGAGAGGCATTTCACCATACAAAATGGAGATAAAGTATAGAGTAGGAATAGTGCGTGCGTGTGTGTGTGTGTGTGTGTGTGTGTGTGTGTGTGGCGCGTGTGTGACCCCATAACCTGTGACATCATTCATAACTGTATAAAACAAAGACGTTTTTCATTCCAAATATGAATTTCACATGCAGAAAGTATTTGGAAATAGGACAGTATTGTCCAGCTTTTTAATCAGTTTATTGTTTTCCAATGGCCCGACTAGCAAGAGAAATATCGTCCAACTGTTGTAGAAACGCGAAATGTTAAACAAACAATATACCAAACCAAATGTAGGTACATGTAAATTATGTCAGACACCTAGTTTTTAAAACGCCATTGTTATCACCAAGATCGACGAAGTCATGATGCCTCACTTTTCTACCACTGTAACAATTCATGAATCACTTTAAGCAATCTCCATATGAGAGTTATACTGCTTTACTTTCCCAGTGCCATGACAGTTCATGGAGCACCCCACCCTACACAATCCATGTCTCAGAGCTGTACTGTTTCACTTTCCCATCACCATGACAGTTCATGAAAAACCCACCCTAAACAGTCCACGGTTTAGAATTGTACCACTTCAGTTTCCCACCACCATGACTGTTCACGAAAAATCCTAACCAGTCTCCATCTGAGAATCGTATCGCCTTACTTTCCCGTCAACATGACAGACGTGACATGCCCCAACCAATCTCTGTCTGGTTCGCAAATGGACAGGCGGGAGTGATCTGCCCTTATTAAGACCTCAGACTTTCAGGTGGTAGTTCTTACAGCGGTATGCAGTTTTGCAACACATCTGAAAAGTCCTTAAGTTTCATAGGTGGATTTCAACCAGGCTTAAAAGCACGTTTCAATTCGTTTGTTCCACTCTAACAGTTCATTGACATCTACGTTCCTCTTTCTTTCATTTTGAGGAGTACATATTAACCTTGGTAGTTATTCGATCTCTTACTCGAGAAGAAGAACAGTTACTAAGTTTTACCGCTTTTGTGGTAATGTCAAAGTGATATCATTAGCTACTTTCCTATTTTTATAATCACACTTATGAAAATGAAATTGAACTATTGCACATCGCGCAGATGTCGTGGAAAAGAATCATGTTTACCTTTCCACGAAAAAAAAAAAAAAAAAAAAAGGTGGAAAAGGAAGTGGAGGGTGACAACATTCAGAACAAGATTGATCATAAGCAAAAAGCACGTGCGCATATTCTGAGAAAACTCGTTGGTTTTTTGCTCATAATCTACTATCTTTAAGACTAAATTAATGTGTTAAAATGTCATGTTCAATTGAATCAACATTAAACGTAAATCATACACTTAAAATCTATAAAAGAAACTATTGTGTTTTGGATTACGCTATATTTATTTATTCACACAATGATTCGCCATTAATCTCAAATTTGTATGCTCTTCAATTACTGACAGATTGCTATATGCGAAAGAAAGAAAACTAGCAGAGGAGCTACAAATGGCAATGAGGAGAAAGATAATTTATTTGTTTGCTTGTTAATATTTTCATTGTACTGCAATAGCCATGTGGATTACCTAGACCAAATAATGACAGTGAGTAAGTATGAAAGCCACGAACTTTTTTATATCTAGATCTATTTGTAGTTTAAACAGCATACACATCAGCAATGTTCAAAAATGCAAGTCTGAATTTTAGTAGTGATGACTAATGTTGAAGTTCGAAATTTTGAAACCGGAAGACACAAGATAATGTTTCACCAAAGTTATCATCAAGGTACACCATTCAGAATTTATGTTTTTTCCCATACTGCATTAATATCTATGTTTAATGATGGACCCAGTAAATCCACCTCCACTCTTGAGTGTACATACCTGTGTGTGTGTGTGTGTGTGTGTGTGTGTGGTGTGTGTGTGTGTGTGTGTGTGTGTGTGTTGTGTTGTGTGTGTGTTTGTGTGTGTGTGTGCGTGCGTGCGTGCGTGCGTGTGTGTACATATATATATATATATGTGTGTGTGTGTGTGTGTGTGTATGAGAGAGAGAGAGAGAGAGAGAGAGAGAGAGAGAGAGAGAGAGAGAGAGAGAGAGAGAGAGAGAGAGAGAGTCTGAATTCATCAAGTAATTCATGAATTTCATCCTCATGTATGTTAGTGGAAGTTTATTTTTATTTCGTTATAATTGTTATGATCTGCTGATATTTTTTTTTGATGATCTGACTATATTTATAAAGCACCCGTGTATGTGCCGATGCTGCCGCTTTTGCTGCTGTGTAAAGGACAATAAGCAAGTTTTGATATGGATAACTGTTTGTGTCATACACATGGAATAATAGTTGAGTACACAATCTTAAAAGTCAAAAACATAAGACGACGTTTCATTACAGTATCATCAAGATGACCTTTTTAGAACTACTCAAATACCATAACATGATAACAGCGCTGAAAATTGTGATTTATTTATTCATTCAGTTTTATTAATCTTTTTTGTATTTGAGAAAAAGTGGAGTAGATAGAATGTGCAAATGTGCGTGTCAAACGTAGCAAAATCAGGCTTGGTTATCTATTCCTTTGTGGCTGCAGTGATAGTTTAAACTGGCAGGCAGTGGATTGAATTGTTTAAATCGCTGTCTCTGAGGAGTCGCTGAAATGTTTGAAATATGCACGCTGGAATTCATTTGCCCCCATTATTTATGTATTTGGTATTTCTTATATGTTTGCTATCAACCTCTTTCCGCATTTTCATAGGAAGGCAAATTGATAATGAAAACTGACTGATTTAGACTGGCTTAAGCTTTTTGCCTACTTCACTCTCCCTTCCTTTTCAGTTCTGAATGAAATGTGTTAGAGAAGATTAATGCACTGTTTCGTCGTGTATCTTTACCACGCTCAGTTTTCAAGTTTAACTCAACAGAATCTTGCAAATGCATTCGCTTGAATGAGCTTTACCCTATGTTTGGATCACAGTAAAAGAATACGTGAAAAGGATATGTAGGCTGTGTGT
>CM060310.1:47631227-47636227 GCA_030674185.1 Monoplex corrugatus
ACAATGATGCTAAGATGGACAGTGAGAAGGCCAGATTTAATGTAGCGCACCCCGGATTCGAACCCAAAACCATTAGATGTGAATCCGACGCTCAAACCAACTGAGCTACAGAGGCCCGCAGAGAGAGAGAGAAGAGAGAGAGAGAGAGAGAGAGAGAGAGAGAGAGAGGAGAGAAAGAGAGAGGGAGAGAGATGGAGAGAGAGAGATATGAGAGAGAGAGAGAGAGGGGGGGGGCAGAGGGGTAGAGAGACTGATATGACACCAGCATTAACACTGACACCGACACGTATACATTGTGTATTGTGAAGGCCACCGATCCATACACAAACCAGGCGGTTGGGATGGGATGGGGTAACATTGGTAGTTCCACAACACATTTTAACATGATCCTGTTGCTTTTGTCATGGACATGTGTTTTTTATCTTATGACTAACATTTTACATGATATCCGATTTTCAGCCAAAGGAAGTTTTTACAAAGGCAGAAAGACACTTTGAAAGAGGAGAGAAGAGAGAGAGAGAGAGAGAGAGAGGCAGACAGCAGACAGAAGACGGACAGACAGGCATGCATCATGCACAGGAGCAGACAGACAGACAGAAACAGATCAGAGACAGAGGAGAGATACAGGAGACGGAGAGACAGAGAGAACAGGCAGAAAGATACAGAGAGGAGACAACAAGACAGAGAAAAAAGAGACAACAGAAGAGAAACAAGAGAGAGAAAACAGAGAGAGAGACAGAGAGACAGACAGACAGAAACAGAGACAGACAGACAGACAGAGACAGACAGAGACAGAGAAATGATCATGACCTCACTTTCACCAAGCAATGTGACATTTGAATAACTTTGCACCCACAAAAGTGATAGGATTGATGGACAAAAACAAAACAAAAAAACCAACAACAACAAAACAAAAAAACAAACAAACAAACAAAAAAAGTCAATGGGTAAGACGAGTGCCTCCAGTCAGGAGATCTGTGTTCGATCCCGCCTGATTGATAAATGGCAGAGCTTTTTATCGATCTCTCAGGTCAACATGTATGTTCTTTTTTTGTACCTAGCACACCCCTCCACCCCCCCCTCCCCCAATCACACACACACTCTTCGTGTGTATACTCATGCAGAGAATCAAGTTTGCAAGTTAAAGATCCTCTGTGTCATCTGGTGGCTTAGGGAAAAAACGAAAACACACCAAAGACAGACTGTGTAGATTGTGCAGCAACAAACCGCCTGCACTGTATGAGCAAAACAGTATGCATACACGCGTCCGAAAAAAAACATCAGAACGTTATTTACAAAAAAGAAATCAAAAGATTTGCTCAACAAACACAATAAAAGCAAAAAATCAAGAAATAATTGGACTGAAAGAGAGAAAACGAATGATGCAAAAACTCAAAAAAAGTCAGTTTAGTTATTAACAATGTGCCATTGTTGGTGAAAGAAAGACTCCCATGCGATTAGCCCAGCGAAGGACAAAAATGGTGTTGCTTGTGGTCTTTGCGGACAGCTTTCATTCAAATGGGCGCCAGCTGGATGTTCACTTATTAGCTTTATTGTATTTTCAGCTTGAGGCAAAGTTAAAGGCGTTCCTTCTTCATCCCTCAACCTCTACCCCGACTTCTCTCTCTCTCTGTTTCTCTCTGTCTCTGTCTGTCTGTCTGTCTGTCTGTGTCTGTCTGTCGGTCTGTCTCTCTTTCTCTCTCTCACTCTCTGTCTCTCACTATCTCTCTCTATCTCCTTCTCTCCCTCTCTCCCTCTCCCCTCTTCCCCCTCTCTCTCTTGCTCTCTCTCTCTCTCTGTTGCTCTCTCTCTCTTGCTCTCTTTCTTTCTGTCTCCCTCCCTCCCTCCCTCCCTCTCTCTCCCTCTCTCTCTCTCCACCCCCTTTTTCTCTCTCAGTCCTTCTCTCTTTGCGAAGCAGGCAGGAAAAGCCATTTTTTGCAGTCTTTCCCTTCAACCCACTCCCCCTTTCAAACACACCCTTTCTCCAATCCAACTATCCCCAATTTACAGCCCTCTTTTTCCCCTCCTCTCGTACTTTATAACTGGTGCTGTTTTAGATTAAGCTCTTGCGCTGTTTTCTTACTTTCTCTTTTTTATGTACAGCCGTTCTTTTGCCTTCCATTTTTTAATGTTCCCCCTCCACTGCAAAAACAATGTAGATAGATTCACAACATTCCCTGTGGTGCGTATTTGCCTGTATGTATGTATGTATGTATGTATGTATGTATGTATGTATGTATGTATGTATGTATGTATGTATGTATGTATGTATGTGTGTATGAGTGTCTATATGTATGTATGTATGTGCGTATATATGTGTGTATGTATGTATGTATGTATGGATGGATGCGTGTATGTATGTAAGCACATATGTATGTATGTACGTATGTATGCACATTTGCGTGTATGTATGTATGCATTTATGCATGCATGCATGTATGTATGAATGTATGTATGTATGTATGTATGTATGCATGTATCTATGGATGGATGCGTGTATGTATGTATGCACATTATTATGTATGTATGTACGTATGTATGCACATTTGCGTGTATGTATGTATGCATTTATGCATGCGTGCATGTATGTATGTATGTATGTATGTATGTATGTATGTATGTATGTATGTATGTTTGTATGTATGTGTGAACATGTATGCATATATGTATGTCTGTATGTCTGTATGTCTGTCGGTCGGTCGGTCTGTATGTATGTATGTATGTATGTATGTATGTATGTATGTACGTATATATGTATATATATACGTATGTATATAAGTATGTATGTACGTACGTATGATGCTGATTAATGGTTTGTCAATTATTCCATACCTAAAGGAACTAGGAATTAAGGGAGTTAAAGAAGGAAGTGACATTTAAAAGAAATAACATTATTGCTATGCATAAATAACGTGCCATTTAACGTCCCAAAGACCTGTGCTCACATGTATATAAACAGCCACAAATTAGAAGAACGAAATGTGATCAAAGCACAGTTTTGGTAGGTTTTTAATGAAATGGAGTTGTTTAGTATGACGTGACCATCTTCTTTTTTTTTTTTACTAGATAATTCCAGCAGACCGCTAAATCAAATATTCCTTCCGCGTCATCCCGCATACAAGACACAAAACCTTTAGTGGACATGCGTTTACCGTAACCAAAAACCATTTTGAGTTGATTTGTCAAAGAGAGCCTGTCCTTGCTGTTTTGCATCATTTGAAACAAACCCAAGTGTTAAAACTAATGACAAAAAAAAAAGAAAGAAAATATTGAAAAAATGGCGTGGAGAAGTGCGGTGGATGGGGGTGGGGGGTGCAAGAATAAGGAAGAGGCGGCTAGAAGGGACAGGGTATTCAATATTTATTTACAAACGGGGTTGTAGTGAATTTCTATGTGTCGGTCTGTATGTCTGTCTGTCTGTCTCTTTTGCTCTCACACTCTCTCAAAATATGTGTCAGTAAGAATTGATACAATGTGTGCAAAAATCTTTTGAACGCAATACTAGAGTCTATGTGTGTACCAAATCTCAAGAATATAAGCCATATGTCTGAATCACAAAAAGTAAAAATACACGAAAGTGCTTACGGCAAAAAATTCATGGAAGGGCTTTAAGGACATCGTGAACTGTATCTTTTCAAATTTTGCTTGAAATTTTGTCTGATAAGATGTAACTACATGTACACATTAAGTCAAATGTTGTAGTCACAATTTAGGTAGAAGTATCTGACAATTTTGAGGATGAGAAGGGGAAGTTTGCCAAAGTCAGATTTACGAATTCATGAACACCCCCCCCCCTCCCCATATTCAAATTCCAATAAACGGCACAGTAAAAATATATCCGTTTGCTCTTAAAAAAAAAACACCCAAAAAAAAAACACCACCACCACCACAAAAATATCGTAGTGCTTGTTTATAACTGTGCATATTAAACCTCACTAATATTATCGCCTATATTGTATTGTATTATAACTGAGTATCAGTAATCACACCTGTAGATATGTGGACTCAACAACTCGGTCTAGTGATAGATTTCACCCCACAGCATAAAAGTTGGCTCATCACTGTCCATCTTAATGCCTTAATCGTTCTGGTGATATCAGTGTTCCATAAGTCCGGTTACCCTCCACGTTTCATGATTTACTGGCGCACAGAGTTTAAGCGCAGGCTCAAGGAGTCTGCCGGATAACTGCTGCCAGCTGTGTGGGTGGAACGTGTATGGAGTTGTCTGAGTTTTGGGAAACTAACTGTGAGGAAGACTAAATAAGAGAAACGACACAAGGATATTGCCAGGAACAGCAGGCAGACTCTTTAGCACAATCTGGTTCTGGCTGTGTGGGAAGGGGCGGTGCAGTATTAAAGGTCACGGGGTCTGGGTGCTGAGGAAGGAATAGTTACGTGCATCAGCCAGAAGCTACAGGCAGTGAGCGGAAAGTGGCGTTTGGGTAGGGAACTGTATGTCTCTGTCTGTCTAGATTTTTGTGTCAGTCTGTGCACTTACACATTTATTTCCAGAAGGTAGAGTAGCCGGGTTTGTTTTTTTTACATAATAAAAGGGGGGCAGTTTAGGGTAGGGAAAGGTGGGGGTGGGGGTGTTGTAGATAAATTCTATGGTGGCCTCGTCAGCTCAGCTGCTTAGAGAGCCACGTTTATAAAGCAGATGTCCTGGGTTCGAACCTCTAGGCTGACCGCAATTTTTGTTGTTGTTGTTGTTGTTGTTTTTTTTTTTGGTTGGCTCAGTTTAGAGAGCCGTGAACTTTAAGATCTGATGCCTCAAGTTTAATCTCAGCCAGTAACAATGAAACTGTCCTGTTCTGCAGCCTACCTTAACCTTTGACTCCCGCACCATGTCCACCAGCATGCCAGGTATGCCAGCAAAGCAAAAACTACAGGAAGCTGGTGGATAGGGTAAGGGGATCAAAGGATTATTTTTTTTAGCAGTTTGTGGATACGGTGCATGCAGGAGTCAAAGGGTTAAGCTCCGATCTTTCTATGTGGTGTCA
>CM060310.1:47641227-47643727 GCA_030674185.1 Monoplex corrugatus
TTTTATATCTTTATTTCAAAAAAAAAGAACAGAAATATTTGGTTACCTTTTTGAGTAAAATATTCTATTATAAAATCTTTAAATCGAAGAACAAAAGACATACTACAGAACAAACGCAAAGACATTAAGAACACACACAGACAGATACAGACACCACAGACAACAGACACACACAGACAGTACCAGACACACACACACACACACACACACACACACACACACACACACACCACACTATCTCTCTCTTCTCTCTGTCTCTGTCTGTCTCTGTCTGCTCCCTCTGTCTCACTTGGAGTAACGGCTTGATAAGGACACTAGATCCAATAAGTTATTTCTTTTTACTGTCAGTGAGAAAGAGTTATATCTTCTTATCTGAATAAGATATGCCAAAAAATATACTATAATTATGTGGAAAGGTCTTTTAACATGTGGGCTATATGTGCAATAGAAAGTCAGAATTTTATGAACCGATTGGCTTTAGATAGGCCTGAATTACATTATTCAAAATCTATGACAATACTTATAAAACAAACGGTTGGAGAAGGCAAAGCAACAGATCAATTGAGATCGTAACGGACCTATGGCCTATGTTAGTCAGTAAAAAAAAAGTTAAAGTATCTATCATTTCTTTCCCCTGCGTCTCGAGCGTTGTGGAAGCAGCTTTACATTCTGCATCACATTATGAATAATAATTATCAATCGCACTCCTGGGAAAGTGAAAGGGAGAAAGATTAAGAGAAGAGAAACGACTCCATGATATTCGCTGTGGCAGCAGGCAGACTGTTCAGCATAGTCTGGCCCTGGTAGTGTCTGGGCAAAGAGAGATGAGAGTGGAGAGGGGTCTTACAGGACGCGCCATGGGTTTTGTGCAGAAGTACATCAGGATCTGTGATGGCTGCGTCTCTATCTATCATCTGTGCAGTGGTATTCTCCAGAGCAAAATAGGTATGAAACTGCATCTTTTAAAGTGACTGATTTGCACGTCGCTTCCTCATTCCTTATTTCTTCCTTCAGACTACCAACCATACCACTAACACCATCATTCTTCCTTCGGGTCACCAACACTAACTCCCCCGTGGGGATACCAGGGGCTCTTTCACAATAAATAGTATCCCCATCTTCTGGAAATTCTGTGCTAGAAATTTCCTCTTTCTGTACTCTTTGTTTCTTTCTTCTTCCTTTTTGTCATTTCTTCCAATCATTTTCTGCCTTGCTGGTCCATTCACCTCTATGTGTTCGATGAAGTCTTACGTACTTTTTCTTAGGACTGATAATTGGGTATATGTATTAAATACATTTTTGGCTCTAGGAGGTGAGATATGCGGAAGCAACTTTAGGTAACTTAGGCCTGTTTTTATATGTTTTGGTGTCCTTAGTTACATTTATGTTTTAATTTGTATACAGGTATGTTTTTTCTAAATCCCCTGTGCGATAAATTGGATGGAATGGTTAATGCCAGGGACATCTCCTTAGATTATGCATTGATATTTTCCTTTTTTTTCCTGTTGAGGTATTGTGTATGTTTTGAAATGGTTATAGCCCTGATGTGGTTATGCACAGTCGTCTAGGCTTTGAACAACAATAACAATTACAATAACTAACACCAACAATAACATCTTCTTCCTTCCTTCAGGCCACCAACACCAGCATTAATACCTTTTCTTTCCTCAGGGCACCAACACCAATACTAACACCATCTCAACCTCTACACCCGGCTCCCCTTCAAAATGCAAATCACAGTGTGTTAAGTGTGTATAATGTAGACGATGGACTCTCTCGTCGATCCGATGGATGATTAAGTAGTAGTATGCTTATCTTCAGTGCCTCGTGAGGGTTTGTATATGACGGTCAGTCCTGGAAGTACATATTCTTCTGCAGGCATTGCATGTGAAGGAGTCCTGCAACATTGCGATCTGTTTCCAAAGGTCTCTATGCTTGTTCAGTTGCAGCTGTGTCTGTACTGGTCAGACGTGTGTGTGTGTGTGTGTGTGTGTGTGTGTGTGTGTGTTGTGTGTGTGTGTGTGTGTGTGTGTGTGTGTATGTGTGTGTGTGTGTGTGTGTGTGTGTGTGTGTGTGTGTGTGTGTGTAGAGGTCCTCAATCATTTAAATGACCTTTAGCCTCTAAAGAAGTAGTTTTAATGCGATTTTCAGACACCCCAGCGTCATTCAAAATGATGGCCCCCATCAGCATAACGTCTAGCTAACTAACTCGTGCAGTACCCTGAGGGCTGTAGTGATGGGATCATCTAGTGAAGAGACAACGAATGGGATTACTGGAAAATCTGGCTGGTGTCCCGGGCCCCCTGTAGCGCTTACCATGAAACACAGCAGAGAAGACTGAAATCTATAGAACTCCATGGTGTTGAGCCAAAAAAATTCATTCTCTTGAATAGAAGAAGGAAGAAAATAGGAGGGGGGGGGGAGGTATTGGAAGACTGGACACATTTTTCAAACGTTCCCAACACCAGTGAGCATAACATCGTAAGAGCTTGGCATTCAC
>CM060310.1:47648727-47666227 GCA_030674185.1 Monoplex corrugatus
AGGCAGAGACAGAGACAGACAGAGACAGACAGGGAGACAAAGAGAGAGAGAGAGAGCAGACAGACAGACAGACAGAGAGAGACAGAGAGAGACAGAGAGAGACACAGAGAGACAGAGAGACAGAGAGAAGACAGAGAGAGAGACAGACAGACAGACAGAGACGGGAGAGAGAGAGAGAGACAGACAGACATACATACATACAGACAGACAGAGATAGAGAGACAGAGAGAGAGACAGACAAAGAGAGAGAGACAGACAGACAGAAAGACAGACAAACAAAGAGAGAGAGAGACAGAGAGACAGACAAACAGACAAACAGAGACAGAGAGAGAGGCAGAGACAGAAACAGGGACAGAGACAAAAGATGGGAGAGAGAGAGAGAGAGAGAGAGAGAGAGACAGAGACAGAGACAGAGACAGAGAGAAGGGGGAGGGGAGTGCAAGGAAAATGCACCAACTTGGCCTGAAACAGAAAACATATTGAAGCTAATAAGTGAAGATCCTGTCGGCGTCCGTTTGAATGGAAACTGTCAAGGAATCCGCAATCAATACCGTCCCATTGATTCTCTCCCTTTTGCCCCACTCGGCTAATCACATCTGAGTCTCTCTTACACCAGCAGTGATGCACTCTTAATAACTAACGGCCACAATATTTTTGATTCGTTCGTTTTCTTTCTTTCAATCCAATTACCGCCATGAATTCTTTTTCTTTTTTTTTCCTGTATGATTGCGAAGCTAACGTTATGTTTTCTGATTTAATTTTTTTTTTCTTCTGAATGCAAAGTCTTTGGAAGGTCAGACTGCTTGGCAGGAGTTTCGTGCTCTCGTGTTCATAGTGTTTGGAACTTGTTCTGCGCCAAATCACTGTATTGGTGTTGATGAATAATAGCATGAGTGTGTGTCCTGGATATATCTATGATTTGTTTTATTGAGATATTTCTCGTTATAGTTGACGTTTTATTTCAAATATGATTTACGGTCTCATACCTGCCTTTTGTAAAGTTGGTGACGTTGTTGTTTGTTATGTTTATTTTGAAATCAGCCATATGTATGATTGGGCTGAATGCTTTAAATGACATTTAATCATCAAATTGTCAAACTCTTTTCTCTGTCTGTCTGTTGTCTGTCTGTCTTCTAACCCCCCCCTCTCTCTCTCTCTCTGCCCTTCTCTCTCCTTCTCGCTTTTTTTTAACCTTTGTCTCTCTCTTTGTCTTCTCCTTCTCTCTTTCTGTCTGTCATTATAGTTCTTGTTGTAAGTCTTTAGAAAAGAAACGTCTCTTGCTATTTTTGTTGCTGTTATCACTACTGTATATCGTTAGGTATATCTTATATTTTCTCTGTCATTCCTTTCTCATCACCACCATGTGCCATCCTTTATTTCTTCAGCTGAATGTCTGTGTGTGTGTCTCTGTGTGTGTGTGTTCGTGTGTGTGTGTGTTCGTGTGTGTGTTCGTGTGTGTGTGTGTGTGTGTGTGTGTGTGTGTGTGGTTCGTGGTGTGTGTATATGTGTGTGTGTGTGTGTGTTCGAGTGCGTGTGTTCGTGTGTGTGTGTATGTGTGTGTGTGTTCGTGTGCGTGTGTGTTGTGTTGTGTGTGTGTGTGTGTGTGTGTTCGTGTGTGTGTGTGTGTGTGTGTGTGTGTGTGTGTGTGTGTGTGTGTGCGTGCGCACGCGCGCGAGCGTGTGTGTGTTCGTTTTCGTATCTGTGTATCTCTTTGGGTCTTTGTCTTTGTCTGTGTGCCTGTCTTTCACTCTCCTCTTTACTTGCTTTCTACACAAAGAGCATTAGCCTTTTTTTTCTTTTCATTTTTCTTTTTTTTTCCACAGTCGCACAGATTTCCGTAGATTTCAGTCTTCCCTGCTGTGTTGCATGGCAGGCGATGCAAAAAAGCCCTGGGCCCCACCACAAGACGATCCCAACGATCCCCCTGCCCCCATCACATCTCTCTACCCTGGATGATCCAATCACTACATCCCCCACAGGGCACCCTTTAGGACTTAGTTAGTTGGCTAGCTGCTGTGCTGATGGTGGGCCCAAGGTTTTCAGAGAAGCTGGGATGCCTGAAAATTATATTAGAAGTGCTCTTTTGAACTTGGGAATCATTTTAATCATCGAGAGAACCTCTGTACCAATCCCCCTGCGGTTGTAATGTGGAAGGGGCGGTGGTAGTGGTGGTGGTGATGTGTTATGGCAGGGTGATGGGAGGGGAGGAACGGTTGAAGAGAGAGTTGAGGAAGTGGGGGGAGGAGTGTGTGTGTGGGGGGGGGGGAGGATACCAGTTATTATTTCTAAGTTGCATGTTGTTGTGTGATGTAGAAGCATCAATGCGAGGACGATGGAGAAGAAAACAATGACGACAGATGTTGTAAATCTCATCTAGCTCTTTTACATTCACACGCGATTTGCATGTATAGATTGTTTATATTACAGGTTATGCCTACATCGTTTTGTCATGGACATTATTCTAATACAGAGGTTTATTTTTTCGTTCGTAGAAGATCAAACAGATATGTGAAGTTTTCGCTCGCAAAATGTTGCATATACATTTTTGGAAGACACTAATAACAGCAACAACAAAAAACAACAACACAATAACAAACACCAACAACAGCGCCGCAAACAAACAAACAACAAACAAACAAACAAACAAACAAACAAACAAACGAACGAACGAAACGAACGAACGAACGAACGAACGAACGAATGAACGAACAGAAAAGCAAACGAAATTTCAACAGGTTTCATGTGAAGAATCATTTACCCGCCAATCAATAAATAGCATACAGTTTCATGAAGGACGCACTTCAAAAGAAACCTAGTGGAAATGCCAAACGTATAACGATAAAAAGTGAAACTACTCACGGTAACACTATGCGGCTACATAGTTCAGTTCAGGGACAATGGTTGCAGACCTCAGTACACTTGGGGAAAAGATTCCTCTCCACCTTTTTCTTCTGGCCACTAGCAGTCAAGCAGCTGTACCGTGTTCAGGGTAAATGTACTTCTACTACTTACATTTGTAGGCCATTTTATGAGGAAAAAGGAATTAGAGCACCTGGTCACAACAGGAAAGCGGGAGGAAAGAGAACACTAGGTAGACCCAGGGAGAAAATATTGGAAGGGACTTGCAGGGTGGCTGAGGACAGAGAGGGTGGAAGATGTGCTTGCGGCGACAAGGGATAGATGCATATGGAGGGCCATGATCGCCAACGCCATGCGGAGGGCACATGATGGTGATGATGATGTACTTCTTCAAAGTCCCTGGATTATGGAGTATTGAGACTAATTACCTTCCTTTCCTTCGATATCAGAAAATGGCAACCCATCCGCATGGAAACAGATACGTGAATGACACAAGTGGACAGAAATCTAGACAGTCAAGAATAAACAGAAAGTATTGCTGTCTCCCATATATCTTACTTCTCCATCCAGTAAGCACTTGTAATCACTCTTTCTTCTGCCCTCGTTGATTATTAAGCCCGTAAATCCCATTGCTCTTCTTGGCGCACCCTACTTCCCACCATACGCATACGGTGTCATACTGGTCGCTCTGACATTCTGACTGCAGTCACAGGAAATGTCACAGTATCTTTTCTCTTCTCTCAACCTACTACCATTTTCCATCTGTGTGCGATTAATAAATCTCAGTCAAAACACGATGCAGCATCGTGATTACTTTGTAAAGCGATACGACACAGCTCTTCCCTGTCGTTTTACAGACTATTCACCTATTTTGTATGCAACTTTGTCTTTGACATTGAATATCGTTTTTCTGAAGGAATCGAGCAATATCTTTTCAGATGAGTAACTCTCAATTTTGTCTTGGATTGGTAAACTACTCATACGGTGTCTGTGGCTATAATATTACTTTCATTATTTATTTAAAATCGATCCCTGAGATCTCTGTCTCGCACAATTTTCAGAAGCTAAACCAGTGGCGCATCGTTGGCTTAGTGGTTAAAAGCAACTGAGTGAATACGTGAGGTCTCATTTTAATCACTCACTCGCTCGCTCATCACTCACTCACTCATCATCATCACTCACTCACTACTCACTCACTCATCACTACTCACTCGCTTACTTGCTTACTTGCTTACTTGCTTATTTATTTGCTTGCTTACTTACTTACTTACTTACCTATCTATGATTAAGAAAATATTGTCTTCACCTAGTTGGCAGACGACCGAGCATTTTGGGCATCGACTGGGGGGGGGGGGGGGGGGGGGGGCGGGGGGCTCTGTCATGTGAGACCAGTTTATACAGAATAGCTAGTGTGTTGTGATTCAGGCCTTTAATTATATATATGTTTCTTTTCTGAAGGTAAGATACACACCTACACATGTCATTTACATGAAACCAAGATTATTCCAGTTGTAGGCTGATAAAATACCAGTATAAAATACAGACTTGGTAAAACATATCTATGTAGGTCCTCAGGACCTGGCCAGCTCATGGGTTTATGTACAGGTTTAAGCATGTGGCACGGTCACCATACACGTGGACCTGAGACGCCTGTGCATATGGAATTCGTTCCGAACGTGAAGACGTCATCTTGAGAAACTGAAACCTTTAATTCATGATATGATCAGAGATTGTGTCATGACCTCCACCATCTTTCTCTTGGCTTTATGTGGTAATCTAGATGCCAGTAGTCTGGATGAGGCAACGAACCACCGTTCCACATGCATCATGCACTTAGCGCACATAAAAATTCGCACAGCGAAAGTTCCAAATGTTTTGGCAAAGTTGTCTAGAAGAAAATCTACTTTCACAGGGAAAGAAAAACACGTAGGCAGGACAATACTAAATGGCACTACGCTGTATACATGTAGCCATGTACATTCCCCTGAGGGGAAGTCAGAATTTTACATGCTACATCTGTTCTGACAAAAAAACATGCACGAGAGAGAGAGAGAGACATAGAGAGAGAGAGAGAAGGAGAGAAAGAAAGAAAGAAAGAGGGGAGAGAGAAGAGACAGACAGCCAGACAGACAGACAATCAGAGAGACAACAGACAGATAGACAGAGAGACAGAGAGAGGGGAGGAGGGGGAGTGGGAGAGAGAGAGAGAGAAGAGAGAGGGAGGAGGGATGGAGAGAGAGAGAGAGAGAAAGAGAGAGGGGAGGGGAAAGAAAATAACAGGTTTGTTGGCAAGCAACACCCAATTTGCGTTGACTTTCCTAAGTAGAGCCTGTCGTTGCTGTTTAGCGTTGGCTGAAACATAACAGTTATAGCTATGACAGTAATGAGACATGGGTGATCGGAGGAAGGTATGAGAATGAGTCAAGAGCTGATGCTAAGGCAGAGTGGGGAGCAGACTGCTAAAACGTATAAAAATATTCAATGTCTTTGTTATTTTGAAATATGGCTATGGCTGCTGTCTGTCTTTTGTTCTATGTCTGTGTGTCTGTTTATCTGTCTTTCTGTCGTTCAACTCCAACTCTTTTTCACTTTGATTTGTATTGAATTGTCGTGTTTTGAATTCTCATTTAAATACTTGTTCCTAATTTGTGACCTGAAGAGTGTACAGGCAGAGCTCCAGCCTTCTAGTTTGACTGCACAGGTTTGAATCTGGTTTGAGAAATCTACCTGTGTGAGGTCTCTAGTCACTTCAATGTGGATGGTAACATTACCTGATTGAGGTTGGGGAAGATTAGACAACGAAGAAAGAGTGGGAGTCACCGTCCAAAATTGACTTGAGAGAGGCGATGTCTCTATCATCTTAAGCCCCAACAACTACAGGTTTACACTGCAGGTTACCTGTATTGTGTTAATTTGTAGTTGTACATAATCACCACCGCTAGTGAACTGTCACAATAGTTAAATCAGAAAATAGATACTGTCAGAAGTCCTTACGAAGTACTCTTCACTCCCCTTCCTCATAAAGTGCTGATTCTAGGCACATTGTTTTAGTTCATATAACCTCAGACATGGATCCGTCATTTTCAAATTTTTACATTCACGACACCTCAACAGTTTACGCTTTTGAATCAGATTTGGTAAAGATTCGTCCATAAAGCAGTTAAGAAAATCTTGCTGACATGTTTTTGTCACAGGCACACGGATGGACAGACACACGTACGCTCAGACCAGAGACACAGGAACAGACATACAGACACGCACCTTTCTATGATCAGTATGAAACAATAAAAACATGCATTCCCATATGATTAAAAAAAACTGTGGAATAAGGCAAGCAAAACTGACGACACATAGCCCTATCCACTACAATAAATTACAGCAGCATGAATGTGAAAAGCCAACAGTTGAACGGCCCACCTGATTTGTAGGGATAACCAACATACATACAGATGCCTACTGTATCTGTTTTATTTCTGACGCGCTCACTTCCGTGAAGTTTCATCTTAATGACCAGACTCCACTAACCATGCAGAAGGCATGATGATAATCGTAAGAAGGCGAAAGGAGTCAAATAAATCTGCTAAGACCGACTCCGCCTTTTCTTTGTTCTCCAACCCACACCTCCCAATTTGGCAGCGGAAGCCGTAATCCAGGGCAGACAACTCTGTCCTTGAAGCCTTTGCCGATGAGGCAGTGGGAGGCAATTAGAGCAGAAGATGTATTGCTCACGCTGGTTCGATGAACTATCCGTCTCACGCCTCTTGCACAAATTAACTGGGGATTATGGCTCCTGTGAAGGTCATTATTGGTTTCAGATTCTCTTCACCCTAAAACACTACTCCTCTTTACTTCTGTTCTGTCGTCTGTCTGTATCTGTCTGTCTTTCTGTCTCTGTCTGTCTGTTATCTGTCTGTCTGTCGTCTGTCTGTCTGTCTGTCTCTTTGCCGCTTCCCTTGCCTCTCTCTCTTTCTGACTCTCTGTCACCTCTCTCATTTTATTTTTTCACTTACACACACACGCACACACACGCACCACCACACACACACACACACACACACACACACACACACACACACACACACACACACACACGCGCACGCACCACACACACACACCACCACCAACTCACACACACAATCACCATACACACACACCACACATACTACACAAACACACAACAAACACAACACGCATTCTCTCTCTGTCTCTGTCTCTCTCTCTCTCGACGGCTATAGATGAAAAGGAAAAGAAAAGAAAATCATTTATTAATCGCACGATCTCAAAATCAAAAAACAAATAAACAAAGAAAGGATGAATAAATAAAAAAGAAACAACATACACCTTCTCTCTTTTCTCTCTCTGTCTGTCTCTCTCTGTCTCTCTCTGTCTGTCTCTCTATCTGTATGTATGTATGTATGTCTGTCTGTCTCTCTCTCACACACACACACACACTCTCTCTCTCACTGTCTCTTTCTTTCTCTGTCTCTGTCTCTCTGTCTTTCTCTCTCTTTCTAATAAGTAGGTTGCTACAGAAGCGTAAAACATGGCTCTACAAGGACAGCTGGACATGTCAGGATGCACTTTTAGCACATGTGCTTTTTTCGGTAATGCAGTTTCCTTGATTAATTAGTAGATTGATTGGGGCTTGTAAGAACTGTTTTCGAGCTCATCTTGGATTTAAGGGACTTAACTTTGATTGCGTTTTTTAGGTAATTATATTTTATCTTCAACAACCGGCTTGTTATATCCTTGATTTCATTGTTACTCTCTTGTTTAATTTGACATTTTTTTCCAAGCATGCAAAGAAGGTTTTCTTTTTTAATTGTATTTCAACATAAAAAATTGGAGTAAAATACAAACTTGTAACATAAGCATTGAGTGTAAGAAACATGTACACCATTGGTTAACAAGAAACACCACGAAGGTGTGGATGGGACCCGGAGCACCAATGCCTCGCCACTCTCCGAACAATCAACTACCAAAGTCCAGACGCCAATCTATATTCATTTCACAAGCAGAAGGGGGCTGTCCATGCGTTGTATGACCCATTTGAACCCAGTCATCAGTTACCTTGTTTACAAACGCGATGGCAAGGTGGGGAGATGACAAACCTCGGGACATAGCACAAAACACGCACCTACCAGGTCCAACCCAGTATCTGGACCAAGAGAGAATGGAAGAACCCTCTCTCGCCCCATCTGGTCGTCATCTTTCTCTCGGGCAGTCCGCCCTGTGACCAGCTCACACAGCTGCCCGCTCCTTTCCCGCACATCATTTCGATATGATACAATAGGAGGAAGAAGCAAGTACACAGACATACGAGAATGGCGCTCACAAGTGAATGTTCCTTCAGGATGGAGCTGCACGAAGTCCTGAATCTCAACAGGATCCACCATCATCTAACAGTGGTCCTTCCATCTACCTTGTTGCACCAGGGAACATGGGAGGGAAGCTGTTCTTCTCTGATCATCAAGCTTCATGGTAGCCAAAGCAAACTAGGAAAATGTTCTGATGTGACCTGACGATATAGGGTAAAAAGAAAAAGAAGTCACGCGAACTAAAAAAATGTTCAGATGTGGCCGATGATATTGTGTACGAATGAAAAAAAGTCAATAAGGGCAGCAACTAAACCTAGGACCTCTCACGCTTTCTGGTCCATGAGAGAAGAACAAAACCAATTCATTGACGAGGGTGAAAGTTGAGCAAATTTCTTAAGTAACCACCAATCTCCCAAAAAGTGTTTACATTAAACAAATTATACCTGTATCACTGAAATCAATATTTCGACAACGGAAACAGTAAAATTACAGTGGCATTTAAGTTCAAACAAATACATTTTATGCCAATAATAAAACACTAAAAAATAATATCAGCGATTCATGACTTGATTGTTAGATAGCGGAAGACATAGGTAAGACGAGAGAGAGAGAGAGAGAGAGAGAGAGAGAGAGAGAGAGAGAGAGAGAGAGACGAGAGACAGACAGAGAGACAGAGACAGACAGAGACAGAAGAGAAGAGAAGAGACAGAAGAGAGAAACAGAGACAGAAACAGACAGACAACAGGAGACAGACAGGAGGGGGGGGGGGAGAGCAGAGACAGAAGACAGACAGACAAACAGACAGAGACAGACACGGGGAGAGAGAGAGAGAGAAAGAGAGAGGGAGACAGACAGACAGACAGACGACAAGCAGGCAGGCAGACAGTCAGGCAGACATTCAACAGACAGACGACAGACAGAGACAGACAGAGACAGACAGACAAACAGAGACAGACACGGAGAGAGAAAGAAAGAGAGAGAGAGAGAGAGAGAGAGAGAGAGAGAGACAGAGACAGAAGCAGAGGCAGAGCAGGGACAGGCAGGCAGGCAGACAGACAGACAGACAGACAGACAGACAGACAGACAGACAGGACAGAAAAATATCCACAACCATAAGAGAAAGTTTAAATCAGAAGGTTTAACAAAACGCATACGCAGTCAGGAGGAAAAAAAAAGAAACACTTTGAAAAACAAAACAAACTCCCAAAAGACAAAAAAAAAGAAGATAAAATAAAAACAAGCAAATAATCAAACAAACAAAAACCAAGCAACAACAACACTTCAGAGCGAGAGAGAGAGAAAACCCCAACAGCACAAATTTATTGTACACATGAAAGGATAATAGAAAAAAAAAAAGACTTACAAGGGGTACGACAAGAAACATAAGAAAAATTCAGCTATTTGCTTTAACGATATTATATATATATATATATATATATATATATATATATATATATATATATATATATATAATTCTAAGAAGAATGTTGAGAGTTTCATGGACAGCAAAGAAAACAAACGAGACAGTCTTGATGGAGGCAGACACAAGTAGATCACTCATAAGGAAGATTAGGAAAAGATTTATAGGCCATTTTATGAGGAAGGGGGATTTAGAGCACCTGGTCACAGCGGGAAAGCTGGAGGGAAAGAGAGCACCGGGTAGACCCAGGGAGAAAATGCTTAACGGTCTTGCAGAGTAGCTGAAGACAAAGAGGGTGGAAGAGCTGCTTGAGGCAACAAGGGATAGAAACAGATGGAAGGCCATGATCGTCAACGCCATGCGGCAATGCACTTGATGATGATGACATGCGCGCATTTGGATAAATAGGTGAATGAATGAATGAATCAGTGAATGAGTGTGTGTGTGTGTGTGTGTGTGTGTGTGTGTGTGTGTGTGTGTGTGTGTATGTGTGTGTGTGTGAGTGTGTGTGTATGTATGTATGTGTGTGTGCGTGTGTGTGTGTGTGTGTGTGTGTGTGTGTGTGTGTGTGTGTGTGGTGCTTGTGTATGTTTTCGTTCGCATATAATTATGTGTTTTGATTCATTCCTTTCGTTTATTCACATGCGCGCATTTGGACAAACAGTGTGTGTGTGTGTGTGTGTGTGTGTGTGTGTGTGTGTGTGTGTGTGTGTGTGTGTGTGTGTGTGTGTGTGTGTATGTGTGTGTGTGCGCGCGCGCGCGCTTGTTTATGTTCGCATGTAGGTGTGTTTTGATTCATTCATTTCGTCTATTCGCATGCGCACGTTTGGACAAATAGTGTGTGTGTGTGTGTGTGTGTGTGTGTGTGTGTGTATGCGTGTGTGTGCACGCACACGCGCGAGGTGTGTGTGTATGTGTATGTGTGTGTATGTATGTATGTGTGTGTGCACGCGTGCGTGTGTGTGTACATATGTGAATGAGAGTGAAGATAACCTATGGTTTACCTTTGGAGCAAAAAAAATCCATCTTTACTTTCCCCCTTTCACAACTGGAACTACTATCAGGCTGTTGCATCAGGTTTATGATAACTGTACAGCTTTGAGGGTCCTTTATCACTGAGATTAATTTTTTTCCTTTACTTGGCAAGCAGAAATAGGATACCATACCTTCAGGAAATAGACTTGTGGGTACACTCTTTTATAAAAAAGTCGTCCTCAACCAGCTGAACTCTCACCTGTCTGCCAACGATCTCCTCAATCCTTTCCAGTCAGCCTACCGCCAGTGCCATAGCACTGAAACTGCCCTACTACACATTCTCAACAATCTCCTCCTTGCAACTGATACTGGCAAAGTCTCTCTCCTCACACTCCTTGATCTGTCTGCAGCTTTCGATACCATTGACCATGGTATTCTCCTTTCTAGACTTCATCATACTTTTGGCATCTCTGACATTGCTCTCTCCTTTTTCACTTCGTATTTATCAAACAGAAAACAAACTGTTCTCATCAATGGCACTTACTCTCAACCTGCATACCTGACCTGTGGTGTTCCACAAGGATCTGTCCTTGGCCCTGTTCTTTTCACTCTTTATACCTCCCCCCTGTCCACCATCATCAACTCCCACTCTATAAAACACCACTTCTATGCTGATGACACCCAACTTCAAGATAGTGACTCACCTGATAATATACAGCGCCTGTTGACTCGCACCACTGAGTGTTACTCGGACATTAAGAACTGGATGACACACAATAGACTTCAGCTTAATGACGACAAGACAGAAGCTATCCTCATTGGCACCCGTCAGAAACTTTCCCAGCTGCCTCCTCTTTCTCTCCCATTATGTAACACATCAGTCCCAATTTCTGATTCAGCTAAAAACCTTGGTGTCTGCATTGACTCTACCCTCTCCATGAACAACTTTGTTTCTCAAACTGCCAGATCTTGCTACTATCATCTCCATCGTATAAGCCTGATCAGGAAGTATCTCTCTGTCGAAACAACTGCAAAACTCGTTCTCTCCTTCATAATGTCTCGCATTGACTATTGCAATTCACTCCTGTCTGGTCTTCCTGCCTCCACCATTCACATCCTACAGCGCATTCAAAACAATGCTGTACGCCTTGTACTCAAAAAGAAAAAAGCTGACCACATATCTCCTCTCCTGGCACAACTTCACTGGCTCCCTGTATCAAAGCGCATACAGTACAAACTAGACACCATGTAATAATAATAATAATAATTACAATATTTATATAGCGCAAAATCTTGATAAAATCAAATCTAAGCGCTGAAGCAGACACACACGCAGGCACGCACGCTCGCACACACACGCACGCACACATACAGACACACACACACACACACACACACACACACACACACACACCCACACACACGCATGGCTATAAATGGGGAGAAAGAATAAAAGCAATAAAAGCAAGAATAAAAGCAATGGAAAATTATAGAGAGCATAGCATACAATTATATATTATAACCATGTGATTCCCTCCGAGCGGAGACAGGCTGCAGAGGGGAGGGTTGAGTGAGGTTAGGATTTTATGCAGGAGAGAAAAGGTGAGTTTTGAGAGCGGACTTGAAGGAGACAAAAGTAGGTTGCTGACGGACTGAGAGAGGAAGTTTGTTCCAGGAGAGTGGACCAGAAACAGAGAAGGCTCGTGGACCATAGGTATTGAGCTTAGTGCGTGGAAAGCGAAGAGTCAGAGGATCAGAGGCAGAGCGGAGGGTACGTGAGGGAACATAGATCTCAAGTAGGCTTGACAGGTAATCGGGGGCTGCGTTATTGAGGCTTTTGTAGCACATGGTGTCTAGTTTGTACTGTATGCGCTTTGATACAGGGAGCCAGTGAAGTTGTGCCAGGAGAGGAGATATGTGGTACAAAAGCCTCAATAACGCAGCCCCCGATTACCTGTCAAGCCTACTTGAGATCTATGTTCCCTCACGTACCCTCCGCTCTGCCTCCGATCCTCTGACTTTTCGCTTTCCACGCACTAAGCTCAATACCTATGGTCCACGAGCCTTCTCTGTTTCTGGTCCACTCTCCTGGAACAAACTTCCTCTCTCAGTCCGTCAGCAACCTACTTTTGCCTCCTTCAAGTCCGCTCTCAAAACTCACCTTTTCTCCTCTGCATAAAATCCTAACCTCACTCAACCCCCCTCTGCAGCCTGTCTCCGCTCGGAGGGGAATCACTTTGTTTTAATATATAATTGTATATGATGTGCTCTCTGTGGTTTTCCATTGGTATTATTCTTGCTTTTATTGCTTTTATTCTTTTCTCCCCATTTGTGGCCATGCATGTGTGTGTGTGTGTGTGTGTGTGTGTGTGTGTGTGTGTGTGTGTGTGTGTGTGTGTGTGTGTGTGTGTGTGTGTATGTGTGTGTGTGTGTGTGTGTGTGTGCGTGCGTGCGTGCGTGTGTGCGTGTGTGTCTTTTCGGCGCTTGGATTTGATTTTGTCGAGATTTGCGCTATATAAATATTGTAATCATTATGTATGCATGTGCGTACGTATGTATATATGTATGTATGTATGTATACGCTTAGATTTATGTATGTATGTATGTATGCATGTATACGCTCAGCTTAGATTTATGTATGTAAGTATGTAAGCATGTATGTATGCATGTATACGCTCATATGTATGTAGGTATGTATGCATGTATACGCTCAGCGCTTAGATTTGATTTTGTCAAGATTTTGCGCTATATAAATAAAATATATTATTATTATTATTATTAAACACAAAGATCTAGACAAACAGAAACAGACGTAGACACACCACCTTTACCCTATCGACATTCTGTTATCTCTTCTCCTGCACTGCAGCAAATTCCCATAATCGCTCTGTCCGTCGCACTTCCATAGTCTAGAAAATTTATTACCCTCCTTGAGTGGTCTCCCCTCCTCCCTCCCTTCCTGCTCCACAACACTCTCCGCCACACACACACTAAGAATCAAATTCTGCTCTGTCAGTCTGCCTTCAGGCATCGGGAATGTTCTCTTGCCATTTCTCTTCTCTTAATCTCTCGCCCTCACCATATCAGGGAATGTAATTATTCTTTGCCACAGCACAGCAGATAGGTGCAACCAGAGCTGATGCTCATAACTAACCTTTTCCATTTCAGAGACCAGGTAGTCACATTTCATGGAACTTTTTCTTCAAATTTTGAATATTGTTCTATAAAGCATCGTACCACACACACACACTCACACACACACACACACACACACACACACACACACACACACACACACACACACACACACATACACACACACACACGAGCGCACACACACACACACATACACATACACACACACACGCGCACACACACACACACACACACACACACACACACACTCTAGGTAGTTTATAGAACATAAACAATAAAGTGAAAATAACACACACACACACGCAAACACACACACACACACACACACACACACACACACACACACACACACACACATACACACGCGCGCGCGCGCGTGCGCGCGCGCGCGCACTGTTTTCCTACCACGTACACACAAGGTAGTTTATAGAACATAAACAATAAAGTGAAAATCACACACACACACACACACACACACACACACACCACACACACACACACACACACACACCACACACACACACACACACACACACACACACACACACACACACACCACACACACACACACAATGTTTTCCGACCACGTACTTTTGTTTCTTTCTCGGTGAAACAGTCATGTGTGTAACAATGGCCCTAAATATTTCATGTTTGTTTCAAACTTTCCTTCAGTTCATTTTAACTGTAAACAGTCACGTAACCAAATACAGAAACATATAACACACAGATGCCACAACAGCAATATAAACACAGCAGGTCACATAAATTAACGATAGATGCAAACACTATTTTACATCACACTTGTGGATATAAACACAGCAGGTCACATAAATTAACGATAAATGCAAACACTATTTTACATCACACTTGTGGATATAAACAGCAGGTCACATAAATTAACGATAGATGCAAACACTATTTTACATCACACTTGTGGATATAAACACAGCAGGTCACATAAATTAACGATAGATGCAAACATTATTTTACATCACACTTGTGGATAAAAACACAGCAGGTCACATAAATTAACGATAGATGCAAACACTATTTTACATCACATTTGTGGATATAAACAGCAGGTCACATAAATTAACGATAGATGCAAACACTATTTTACATCACATTTGTGGATATAAACACAGCAGGTCACACAAATTAACGATAGATGCAAACACTATTTTACATCACACTTGTGGATAGCCATTCTTCGTCTTCTTCATAACCATGACCAGTGTCGTCGTTGACGGAATTCTCTGTTCTCAACAGCAGACAGGAGCTCTCCATTTTTTTGTCTGATGTGCAGCAAAATACAGTTCAGGCATATTTGTCACTCAGCTTTTGTTTCCTCTGTCGACCTTGATGACAGTCTTCTTCCAGAATGCCCAGAAAAATAGTCTTGGACAAAGCGTCATCGCGAGCAACATAACCAGACCATACAAATTTGTGTCGTTTCACAGTATTTAATAATAGACAAATAAGAATAGGATGTGCAACGGTATTAGCGACAAACCATTACCAATTAATGAGTATATAATGGGAAATGAGTAAACATACTGACTACAACTTAGAAACACAAGAAACGTGAATGATCAGCGGTGACATTATATGTTACATAAACAAAAGTATTAAGCGTGTATCTTAATAATGAGATGTGCTGTAGCAAGTCTGTTATAAATACATCTATTTTGCATAGTATTCTTCGGCTTTGCATTGTAATCGAATGTAATTTTCAAAAGGGGAAATATACATTTTAAAAAAGGACAAAATGTGTAAACACATTTTTTGTCTCACACAACTCCAAAAAAGCTGGACCAGGTTGGATAAAGCATTTTGTTGGCAACTAACGTCTAATTTGAGTCGATAACTTTAAGTATAGCTGACGTTGATGTTTTGCGTCAGTTGAAAAATACCTGTTATAGCTGATGGCATTAATTAGACAGTGGAGGGAAGGGTGGAATGCAAAAGTGAAGAGCTGGCTGTGAAGCGTATAGACCATCTCTTATTATCAATCCTTGCCTATTTTCATACAGCGTTAGAATTGACATGTCATTTTTAGTCTCCTCCCCCCCCCCCCCGTCCCCCGCCTTGTTTCTTCGTTATTCCTTCTTTTACTTTCTTTTTCCTGTATATATGTTAGCAAGTTACAATATGCATTGTTGTTGTTAGGGACTGACATGCACTTCGTTTACGACTGTCTGCCTTTATCTCATGCTTTTTGTAATGCATTTCATCGATTGACATAGAAGTGGAGATTAATGTTCCTTTTTATTATTCCTTGATATAGAAGTGGAGATTAATATTCATGTTATTATTCCTATGACGTGGCATACGTCCTTCTTAAGCAACTTTCATCATTGCATTGTTATGGTATCATTTTGTCTCTCCCCTTCGCGTGGTTATTCGTATGCTTCCTTCACTTCTTTCTTTTCCTTTGATTTTATGTCTGTAATTCACGTTGTTCCCTTTTTGTGTATAAGAATATTAATACAACTTCTAGCAATATTGTTATATTATTGTTCTCGTTGTTGTTGTTAAGGTCTAGCATGTACTTTGTTTATATTTACAGTTGTCTAATTTTGTCTGTCATGCTTTTGTAAAACGAACGAACCATTGGTGTATATGTAACAGTCAATATACTATCACTACTTGTTTTATTATAACTTGCCTCCCATTTTATGGTTACGATTCATTATTTTTTCTTTTTGCCTTCTTTCTTTCTTTTATGTTCATATTGTGCGTGTAGAGTAACAAGGACTTGCTGTAAGAAAAGTCCAGTGAGATCTAATGCCAGTATGCTTGAGTTATAAAGGTATTCTGGCGTGTGAAGTACATGTATCTCTCTGTCTGTCTGTTGTCCTGCTGCTTTCTCTATTTTGTTCATTGCCTACTCTTATTTTCGTTTTCTGTGTGTCATTTCTCCCCCCCCCCCCCTTACTTTTGTAGAGTCTGGCTTTCCAATCTATCTGCAAGGCTCGAAAAACATTATGTACACAGCCTCCAGTCTATCCAGCATTAAACAAGTCCCTGACCCTGTTCAAATGAAGGAAAGTGAAACAGCAAGACAGATAAATGGGAACTCTCCGTCAAAAAACTGACTTCGAGAGTAGTGAGGTCTCTTCCAGTTCACTTATGTACTGGATTATTTTCAAATTATTACATTATAACATGACAATATCATCTTCAAGGCAACACTACCTGCTTGTGTGATGCGAAAGAGAGAAACATTTGGCAGCACTTTTACACATTGCCTGCGATAGCGGTGTCGAGTATGCAAATAGCCACTTCCAACCAATTTGTGTGTGCTGTATTTGTTTGTTTTAAACAAAGATTTAAAAAAAAAATGATATATATTCGATTTAATTCGAAAGTTGTGTAAAAAGACAATAATTAAAACATTAAACATTTCTCTTCACAACAACAATTTTCAATATCATGAAAGGTAGAAATAGACAGACGAACGTCCAACTGTTATGAAGAGACAACCAATATACACACAGCATCTGTTTCACGATGTCTGTGTCTTTATCTTTATGAGTCACACAGTCTAACCAGTCTGAACATGCAACGCTGGAATCATATTAAAGTGAAACTAATCAAATAAATCTTTTCAGTGACCACGCCATTTTTATTTCCCTCCCAATCCCCTCCCGACTCCAATTTGACAGTGGAAGCGGAAGTGGTAATAATCCAAGGCAGACAACTCTGTCCTTGAAGTCTTCCCTGATGAGGCAGTGGGATGTAATTACAGGAGAAGATGTATTGCTCACAA
>CM060310.1:47668727-47673727 GCA_030674185.1 Monoplex corrugatus
AGAATGCCGTGGGATATAGAAGGGATGGAGGAAAATGTTCGTTGTGCTGATGACACCGTTCTAATTGCAGAAAATGCAATAGACAAACAAAATTTTGTGAACAGATCTTGAATAGAAATAGAAAGCAGAAATAAAGGGCTGGAGCTAATTAGCAAGAAGACTGAAGTCACGGTAATCCGTAAAAAAACAAGAAACCCCCTCATGCAAAATAACACCAAAGGCACAATACTGACACAGGTTGATAAGTTTAAACATCTTGGATTAGTCGTCTCACCAAACGGCAGATGCACATTATAAATAGCCAGCAGAACTGGCCAAGGTAAAACAGCATTCATGAAAATGGAAAGCATTTCACCAACAAATGGCTATCACCTAACATCAGAAAGAAAGTCCTTCAGTTTTATATAGAACCAATCACTATTGTACAGGTGCGAAGCGTGGACAGTCAGCACGCAAAGTCAGAACAAGATTCAAATAGTTGAAATGTGGTTTCTAACAAGAATGTCAAGAGTTCCGAGGGCAGCAAAGAAAAAAAGTAGACAGTCTTGAAAAAGCAAACACAAAAAGAACATTAATAATAAGGAACATTAGGAAAAGACAAGCAACACTACAGCTCCTTTAATGGGGAAGAAAAATTTGAGCAGCTGGTCATAATAGGAAAACAGGAGGGAAAAAGAACACCAGGTAGCCCCAGGGAGAAAACATTGAACGGATTCTCAGAGTGGCTGAGGACAGAGAGGGCAGGATGTGTACTTGCCGCGACAAAAGATAGATTCATATGGAGGGCCATGATCACCAACGCGAAAGTACGACAAGGCACATGATGATGATAATGATGATGTATGATCAAACCTTATTTCTAAAACCAACAATGTTAGTGCCGTTTAGTTTTAAGTAATGTTAAGTCAGTCATAAACGAGGAATTCAGATGATTCACTACCAGAGCCCAAAATTGTGTGTGTTTGAGAAAGAGAGAGAGAGAGAGAGAGAGAGAGAGAGAGAGAGAGAGAAGAAGAGAGAGAGAGAGAAAGAGAGAGAGAGAGAGAGAGAGAGAGAATGAGAAAAGAGAGAAGAGTGATAGAAAGAAAGAGAGAGAGAGATAGGGAAGGAGAAAGGGAACGAAGGAGAGAAAGAGAGAGGGAGGGAGAAATGGTAAGAGAGAGTTAGGGAGAGAGAGTGAGAGAGACAGAGACAGAGAGGGAGGGAAGGGGAGAGAGAGAGAGAGAGAGAGAGAGAGAGAGAGAGAGAGAGAGATCATCCACAACCATAAAATACTAATCAATAAGAAGGTTGATCTGAACACACTGGCAGTCAGACGAATACAGTCAGACTGTAAAACCCACAGCAACACCATCTTTGTTAGCTGCATGGAAGAATGATGATAAAAAAAAAAAAGAAGTTCACGAAGGGTGTGCCACAAAATAAAGACATACCTAGCTATTTGCTTTAAAAATAAAGCTGCCATTGATCATATTTCCAGACACCAGCAGCGTCGCCTTTATCAGAATCTGCTGGGCAGACTGATTTCAGCTACTGATAACAAAATACAATAAAGCCTTCTAAGAACTGTGCCCTCCGCAGGCAATGAATTTATACAATAAATTAACACAAGAAAGGAAGCGTTGCCAGCTGAAAAGGGGAAAAAGGAATCTGCAATCATAACATCTGAACATTGAACCAGATGTCAGGTCTGGTGCTTGTTGTTCTAACATCTTGTTATTTTTTCTTATTTCTTTTTACCGGGTGAAGGGATGCCCGGCTTTTTTTCACCATGTATCTGTTTAACAGCAAACGGCACGACTTTGAGACAGGTTGATAAGTTTAAATATCTGGGAACGGTCATCTCACCAGACGGCAGATGCACATCAGAAATAGCCGGCAGAATCGGCCAAGCCAAAACAGCATTCAAGAAGATGAAAATCATTCTTACCAACAAATGCCTATCAATTAACACCAGGAAGAGAGTTTTTGAATGTAAAACCAGAACAAGATTGAGGCAGCCGAGATGTGGTTTCGAAGAAGAATGTTGAGGGTTCCATGGACAGCAAAGAAAACAAACGAGACAGTCTTGATGGAGATCATTAATAAGGAAGGTTAGGAAGAAACAAGCAACATTTATAGGCCATTTTATGAGGAAAGGGGAATTATAATAATAATAATTACAATATTTATATAGCGCAAAATCTTGATAAAATCAAATCTTAGCGCTGAATTAGTGCACCTGGTCACAACAGGAAAGCTGGAGGGAAAGAGAACACCAAGTAGACCCAGGGAGAAAATATTGGACGGACTTGCAGGGTGGCTGAGGACAGAGATGATGGAAGATGTGCTTGCGCGCGACAAGGGATAGATGCATATGGAGGGCCATGATCGCCAACACTATGCCACCGGGCACATGATGATGATGATGATGATGATGTATCTCTGAACCATAGCCCCTACACTATATTGACTCCACTAATACCGCCATACCTAACCAAACTGAAGTTGCCATGAGAGCAGTGATGAAGAGCAGCAGACTCTGAGACAATATTTCACAAAGTCATAACTAAAGGAATAGGGATGGTGGTGATGATGCTGTGGAGTTCTACTGTAGAGTGAGATTGGATAACAGCACTGTATTCTGGCTTTCATACTTATTTTATCGTAGAGTTAACCAGGCGCGACAGATACAAACACCTGCAATGTCATCCATAAAGTTGTTCAACATCCGTAATGGCATGTACATGAGGGGGATGACACTTGTCAGTGCTTTCGCACTGTGCTATTACAACACTCAACTCTGCTTAGGCGCTGATCAGGGACAAAAGATACCGTACTGATTAAGACAGAAGAGATTTAACTCTTTTAATTCCTGCACCCTGCCCACCATCTGCAAAAACTTAACCCTTTGACTTCCTCACCCTATCCACCAGCTTCCTGCAGGTGAGGGAGTCAAAGGGTTAAGTTTCTGCTTTGCTAACATGGTAGACAATACAAGAAGCTGGTGGACAGGGTGCGGGAGTCAAAGGATTAAACCTGCAATCATCCAGCTGTTAATCCGTTGTGTTTCCCCATTCTCCACAGCGGTATCTATTGCTGTTCTGACAGCTCAGTTTACACCATCGCTGTGCACTGGGCCTGTGAGAAATCAGAAATATAGTATAAAAGGCACAACTTTCCTACTCATCTTGCCTGTCATCTTATCGTGTGTTCTTATCGCTTCAGAACGCCTTGTGGACATTTTCAGGTCACGATATGAATCACTTCCTGTAGGTTCCGCTGAGGTCATGCTGTGTAGGTTTAAGTGCACGAGACAGTGTTAATTCGTGTGTTTTAGGGGCACCGCCTTCAGTCTTTTGTGTTTTGTGTGGTGTGTGTGTGTGTGTGTGTGTGTGTGTGTGTGTGTGTGTGTGTGTGTGTGTGTGTGTGTGTGTGTGTGTGTGTGTGTGTGTGTGTGTGTGTGTGTGTGTGTGTGTGGTCTGTGTGTATACGTGTGTGTATGCTGGCAAATGACTCTACGTATGTCTGTGTAGTTTTTTAAGGCACGTAGAAAGTGTCAATTTACTTCTGTTTTATTTACTGCCACCTGTGTGTGTGGTGATGTGTGTGTGTGTGTGGGTGTGTGTGTGGTGTGTGTGTGTGTGTGTGTGTGTGTGCGCGCGGTCTGTGTGTGTGTGTGTGTGTTGTGCGTATCTGTGTGTGTGTGTGTGTGTGCGCGCGTGTGTCTGTGTGTGCGCGCGCGAAAGTGCATGTGTATGTCCACGTGTGTCTATGTGTGTGTTATGGGTGTGCATATGTATGGCTCTGTAACTCCATATGTACGTAGACAATGTTAATTTATATATTTCAAATTCCATTACACAAATCCAAACAATAAGTGATGAAATGACAGATTTCCCCATTTGCGCCGCTGGTACTTGCGTTAGACGGTGGAGGAGAGCCGTGAGGCAATAGTTTTCTTTCTGTGGGTGCATGTGATTTGTGCATGTGATTTGTGTGTGTTGTGTGTGTGTTTGTGTGTGTGTGTGTGTGTGTGTGTGTGTGTGTGTGTGTGTGTGTGTGTGTGTGTGTGTGTGTGTGTGTGTGTGTACAGATAAGTCCCTGAATCTTCATCACAGATATTCTAACATAGACCATAGAGCTATGATGACTCCAGCGCCAGACATACTGATGATGATGATGATGAATACGACTGATGATTGATGATGATGATGATGATGAGATGATGATGATGATGATGATGATGATGATGATGATGATGATGATGATGATGACAGTAATAATATTAATGAGAAAATCATTTTTGTATAACACTATTTTCCGAGCTAAACTGAACTCGCTTTGCATCAGAGATTTATGAAACACCGAATGCAATTCATACAAGAGTACTGGGTTATTACTGTCACGGCAATATTGTTCATCTTTTTATTTATTTTTCATCTTTACTTCTCGTTTAAGGACATGAGTGTTTTATCAAGTCAGTATGCCTGTAGAATCTTGACCAACTGGGACAAAACGCAACTGACCAGTTATGGTTTACCTCGGCCTGTGTGTGTGCTTTTTGTGTGTTTTTTGTGCTGTGTTTGTGAACAGTAGTTCTGTCAACTTGTTGTTTTGGTAGGCTAAGTAAAGAGGAGTCAGTTGGTGTCTGGTGCCCTTCTGCTACAGTCGGTTTGCAGTTAGGGTGGTTAGGGCCAGTCTCTGGTCAGTGTTCACTTGTAGTTGGACGTTGTGTCCTAGAAGTGGAAGAGTTTCTGTGTCTGCGTTTAAAAGGCAGGAGTCTAAGTAAAGAGGAGAGAATTGACGCTTGGTGCCCCTCTGCTACAGTCAGTTTGCAGTTAGGGTGGTTAGGCCAGTCACTGGTCAGTTTCACTTGTAGTTGGACTTTGTGTCTTAGAAGTGGACGAGTTTCTGTGTGTCTTCGTTTAATGTGTAACCTTCTATATACCTCTCAGTCGGTAGGAGTAGGTTGCCTCTCTGTTCGTCTGTGTGGTTTTTCAAATCAGTAGTGTCCTGCA
>CM060310.1:47678727-47681227 GCA_030674185.1 Monoplex corrugatus
CCCGTCATGTATGGCCGTGTGTGCTGGCTGTTTTTGTCTTTCCATGAGCCATCGAAACAGGCATGCATGGCTTAGATGATCTTTAATGTGTTTCTTATGTTCTGCATGTGTATACGACACACCACGGGGTTTCAGGCACTGGAACATCTGTACACATGTTGAGGTGGAAAATCAGAAAATTCCTACCCTTTATCCACAAGGTGGGATGTACCCGGGTAGAACTGAACCCCTACCTTGTGATTGGAAGTTGGACGTTTACCCGCTTTTCAATTTTATTTTCAGTTTCAGTTTCGGTCACTCAAGATGATGTCTCCGCGTTCGGAATGAATTTCATGTGCACTATCGTCACAGGTAGGGCCTACCATGTGGTGAGAAAAATTCAGATTGATCACGGCACAAGCCTTAATTCTGCACATAAACCCACGAGCTGGCCAGATCCTGAGGTCCTACCTAGACAGTTCCATAACCCTGAGGTCGTAGTGGAGCGAGTTGACAGAGATCTCAACTTTTCCCAGGGCCAGCACCACCAGGATGGCGCCCACCTCTCCCCCTCTCTTCACATTTATGTTCATATTCACATTTTTTTTACCAAGACTTTAGGAAGGCAAGAAGGTTAATTGGTCTTCAAGGGGTGGGACCTGGGAAATCAACCTGTCTCCCCCATGTTTTCATACGGAGGCAGCCGGGCAATGCCCTGCTCTTCATGCTTTTCAACTGCCGTGGGATCTTTAGCGTGCGCAGACAGAAGGCACACGGGTCCGACTCGTTTTTTGTCCCTTCCGAAGGACTAGACTTTCAGTTCGATTTTCCGGTCAAACTGAGGAGAAAAGTAGAAGCCTCTACGGAGTGTGAACCCTGGAACCTCGAGTTAAGTCATTGGCAGGTGAACGTCTGAACCATTCTTCAACTCTTCTCCCTGACTTTCCCGCTTGGCTATGGTGTCCGTCATTCTTAGACCATAGCTACAGACTTGGGCAGTTTGGAAAGTGAAAATGGAGTGCAGTAATCATAGTTTTCCTGGCCTTCTCATTTTGCCGTCATCTTATCGTGTGTTGTTATCGCTCCATAAGAAATTGGGGACATTTTCAGATCCACAAAATGAATCACTTCCTGCAGAGTCCATTGGGGTTAGTCACGCTGTGTAGCATGAAGGGCATGAGACTGTTGAATCTATGTGTCATGCACCACTTCTGGTGAGTGTGTGTATGTATGTGTGTGTGTGTGTGTGTGTGTGTGTGTGTGTGTGTGTGTGTGTGTGTGTGTGTGTGTGTGTGTGTGTGTGTGTGTGTGTGTGTGTGTGTGTGTGTGTGGTTCAAATGCCATGTCACACGATGCACCATTAAAATCACAATTATCTTAATCTTCACAGGACGGATCAGTTTTGATCCCCCCCTCCCCCCCCCCCCCCCCCCTAGATCTCACATACTTTGTTGGTTTAACACACGGAAAGAAACCATAAGAAAAAAGGATAAAGTGGGTTTACATTCATGTAGGCACCCTCCTTCTTCCCAGGCATTAAGCTAACCTTTCTTAAGAACTGTAGAATCAGAAAAGCACAAGGCTTTATTCGAGAGACCCTGGCTTATACAGATTTCATGACTGAAAAATTAAAAAAGAAAAACCTAAAAAAAAAAAACAACGACAAAAAAAAGTCAGCTGTATGCTGGTACACACAGACAGGCATGCATGTGTACAGTAAATGTGTACACGTACACGGGCACATGTACACACACACGCACGCACACACGTGCGCGCGCGTTCGTATGCGCGTGCGTGTATGTGTTTGTGTACGTGTGTATGTGTGCGTGTGCTACTGACACAGAGAGGGGGTGATACAGAGATAAATATTGAACAAACAAACAAAAAAAGAAAGAAAGAAAAACAAGCGATATTTTGTCACCATGAGATTTCCACACTTTGACGTTTACTGTACATAAAACGAAGGCTACACCTGATCTTAGAACAGTTGTGCTTAAGTCGGCGTTTGAGCGATAGCATTTCCGATGTCTTGTTAATTTTTGGTCTGTGGTTAGGAAGCTGTCAGTTATTAGTTTTCCAACCTGCTCTTCTGTGCAGGGAATGTTCGTTCTTTGATTTAACGTCTTTTCACTGTAAGTGATATTAGACGGGGGAGGAGGGAAGAGGGGAAGAAAAAAATAAATGAAATGAAATGGAGAACGAGAGTTGGACGGGTTGGATTGGGGCAGAAGGGAGACAGAGTAAAAAGTCATGAATAGGTGGGAGAATAGAAAAATGGAACGAAATGTTAACACTAACATTAGTAACAATTAACTTCAACAATGTGAAGGGAAACTTTAACACTAAAACACAAACTGCATAAAGTTAAAGTAATGCATTAACAGGAATGTAAACTAATGATTCTGAAATTTTAACTAACAAAGGTTGATCTGATGTTACTTTTTTGAAATGAGTTTCAGAATAGTTTTCTTCTGTAAACATTTTCGGTAAAAAAGAACGTAGCATTTTGCAGTAAAATAAA
>CM060310.1:47683727-47701227 GCA_030674185.1 Monoplex corrugatus
CATACACACACAACACACACACACACAACACACACACATACACACACACACACACACAATATATATATATATATATATATATACAGACACACACACAGATACACACACAGACACAACACACACACTCACACACACACACACACACACACACACACACACACACACACACACACACACACACACACACACACACACACACACACACACACACACACACACAAGAAGAGAGAAAGGGTGGTTGACCAAAAACAGAAGCAGGAAGAGAGGGATGGAAGGGTGATAATACGGGACGGTTGTGCCTCTGAAAGAAGGATAAATGACGCAAGGTCTCTTCTCGCTCTTTTGCTGTTTTTTTCTTTGTTTTTTTGATGATGGCTGTTGCCAGCCTTTGTTGAAGCCGGCGTTGTTCATAGAGTACATTACACACGTGTGTGTTAGAATTCACATGAATACACACACACACACGGACACATGCTCGTGTGCTCACACAGACAGACATACGAACTCAGGCAGACCAACCGACCGACCGACCGACAGACAGACAGAAAGAAAGAAAGAAGACAGACATAGAGACAGACACACAGACAGACAGACATATGTGCACATTTACAAAATTCAGACAGCTATACAGAAAGAGAGAGAGAGAGAGAGAGAGAGAGTGGGAGGGAGGAGAGAGGAGAGGGGAGGGAAGAGGGGGAGAAAAAGAGGGAGAGAGCAAGAGAGAGGGAGAGAAGTATACACGTCCTTTCCCTACAAGCTGCACACATACACATACAAGTACACGCATTTAATAACCACCTATTGTGCACCAAACTAACACACACACACACACACACACACACACACACACACACACACACACACACACACACACACACACACAACACACACACACACACACACACACACACACACACACACACACACACACACACACACCAAAAAAAAAAAAAAGTGCGTACGCGTGCTCACAATGCATAATGACCTAACTCATGTACCCAGATATCGCACACATGACACACACAACACAAAAAAACACACATTGCGCGGTCGTGTTCACAAGGAACATAACAGGCACACACAAAACAACAACACAACAACAACACACACCCACACACAACACACACCACACAACACACAACACACACACACACACACACAAACACACACACCCACACACACACACACAAAACATTTTCCCCATCCTAATTGCCTTCCTGCGATATTGTCTGTCTCACAAAACTCTGTCCCTCTGTTAAACTTTCCATAGTGCTGTCTTTATTATTCTGGGACAGCCTTTTTAATTCTATCCCCTTTTCACGATCTTATCAGCACATATGGCTGATGCGCACGGTCATTACATTGATCATGAATGTTTTAAGCGTCCATGGCCCAATATTTTTAGCCTTACTTAAGGACAAGCTGAAGGAGGTATGATGATGATAAATATATAGTGTCAGGTCAGGACACTGGTCTGTATATCATCATCATCTATCTTCATCATCATCATCCATCGTCGTCTCGTCGTCTCATCATCATCATCATCATCATCATCATCATCATCATCATCATCGTCATCTCTCGTCGATCTCGTCGTATCATCATCATCATCATCGTCATCATCCCTCATCATCGTCATCATCATCATCATGTGCCCAGCCGCTTGGAATTGGCGATCATGACCCTCCATATGAATCTATCTCTTGTCGCTCGCTGCAAGTACATCTCCCACCCTCTCTGTCCTCAACCACTCTGCAAGTCATCCAACATTATCTCCCCGGGTCTACCTTGTGCTCTTTTTCCGTCCAGTTTTCCTGTTGTGACTAGGTGCTCTAATTTCTCTTGCCTCATAATATATTCCATAAATGATGCTCGTCTTTTCCTGGTCTTCTTCATTAAGGTTTTTTGTGTGTGTCTAATTCCTTCAAGACGGAGTCGTTTGGTTTCTTTCCTGTCCATGAAACTCTTAACATTCTTGTTAGAAACCAAAATTCAGCTGCCTCGATCTTGTTATGACTTTGGGTGTTGACTGTATGTATCAGTAACCATGTAATCCGAAAAATTGTTCATGGTGGGGCCGTCAGCGACTAAACCAGCAACCCTACCTGGCATGCTAGCTGAGGAGGATAGTGGGACGCTGACAGGATTATAAACAAAATCTCTGAAAGAAAGGATGAACTCGGCTAGAGTCAACGGCCACCCACAAAGCCTTGCATTTGTCTTCGAGGGAAGAAAAGGTTAAGGAGTAAACTTGACATGAATTCGGAGCTAGAGTCCAGAGACGCTTGCTATTTTAGTTGTTACTCTGGGACATCGCTGGTACCAAGTTGTATTGGTTCTTGCCTTTTTCCTTAGACTTCATCACTGGGTGCGGAGAAGGGAGATCTGTTTCGAAGGCAGAAGCCTTTTTACGTATCTTTTTCATGACTGAGTCACTCGAGCACAAAATTAGGAGTTGTACCTCCCCAGTGATCATTTCCACGATCGTTCGAGGTCGATAGATATTATTTGATAATTTAATTACTCTAGCTTATATAGAATTTAAGACCGTCTTCAGCAAACTGAACTCAGCTGAGCTTCAATGGAGAGTGGAGAAAGAGAACACCATTTGAACAGTACGCTGCTGAATTCAACATCGTGATGATAATAATTCCAGATGCGCTATCAGTTATTAAGTGCCCTAAGGACACTCACAAGAGTAGATACTGCACTACTGCTGATTCATTTAAAGTGGTCAGTAGTATCTGTTTTTATCTATTTATTTTTAACACTACCTGCTTTTCTCCATCTTTATGACGGTTTTGTGGAATCTGAGCGAGCAACTCCTACCACGTCTCTGACTGCAGTACCCGACTGCGTCGTTCAAAAGAAAGAATTTTGTCTGTATCAAATGGAACCCTCATATTTTTCATATGAAATTATATCAAATGGAACCTACAGATTTTATACAAAACTATATCAAATGTAACCCACAGATTTTATACAAAACTACATCAAATGTAACCCACAGATTTTATACAAAACTATATCAAATGTAACCCACAGATTTTATACAAAACTATATCAAATGTAACCCACAGATTTTATACAAAACTATATCAAATGTAACCCACAGATTTTATACAAAACTACATATCAAATGGAAAACCCACAGATTTTATACAAAACTACATATCAAATGGAAAACCCACAGATTTTATACAAAACTACATATCAAATGTAACCCACAGATTTTATACAAAACTACATATCAAATGTAACCCACAGATTTTATACAAAACTACATATCAAATGTAACCCACAGATTTTATACAAAACTACATATCAAATGTAACCCACAGATTTTATACAAAACTACATATCAAATGTAACCCACAGATTTTATACAAAACTACATATCAAATGTAACCCACAGATTTTATACAAAACTACATATCAAATGTAACCCACAGATTTTATACAAAACTACATATCAAATGTAACCCACAGATTTTATACAAAACTACATCAAATGTAACCCACAGATTTTATACAAAACTATATATCAAATGTAACCCACAGATTTTATACAAAACTATATATCAAATGTAACCCACAGATTTTATACAAAACTATATCAAATGTAACCCACAGATTTTATACAAAACTATATCAAATGTAACCCACAGATTTTATACAAAACTATATATCAAATGTAACCCACAGATTTTATACAAAACTACATCAAATGGAACCCACAGATTTTATACAAAACTACATATCAAATGGAACCCACAGATTTTATACAAAACTACATCAAATGGAACCCACAGATTTGATACAAAACTACATCAAATGGAACCCACAGAATTTATACAAAACTACATCAAATGGAACCCACAGATTTTATACAAAACTATATATCAAATGGAACCCACAGATTTTATACAAAACTATATATCAAATGTAACCCACAGATTTTATACAAAACTACATCAAATGTAACCCACAGATTTTATACAAAACTATATATCAAATGGAACCCACAGATTTTATACAAAACTACATCAAATGGAAAACCCACAGATTTTATACAAAACTACATCAAATGTAACCCACAGATTTTATACAAAACTACATCAAATGGAAAACCCACAGATTTTATACAAAACTACATCAAATGTAACCCACAGATTTTATACAAAACTATATATCAAATGGAACCCACAGATTTTATACAAAACTATATCAAATGGAAAACCCACAGATTTTATACAAAACTATATCAAATGGAAAACCCACAGATTTTATACAAAACTACATCAAATGTAACCCACAGATTTTATACAAAACTATATCAAATGGAAAACCCACAGATTTTATACAAAACTACATATCAAATGGAACCCACAGATTTTATACAAAACTACATCAAATGGAAAACCCACAGATTTTATACAAAACTATATTAAATGGAACCTACAGATTTTATACAAAACTACATCAAATGGAACCTACAGATTTTATACAAAACTACATCAAATGGAAAACCCACAGATTTTATACAAAACTATATCAAATGGAAAACCCACAGATTTTATACAAAACTACATCAAATGTAACCCACAGATTTTATACAAAACTATATCAAATGGAAAACCCACAGATTTTATACAAAACTACATATCAAATGGAACCCACAGATTTTATACAAAACTACATCAAATGGAAAACCCACAGATTTTATACAAAACTATATTAAATGGAACCTACAGATTTTATACAAAACTACATCAAATGGAACCTACAGATTTTATACAAAACTACATCAAATGGAACCTACAGATTTTATACAAAACTACATCAAATGGAACCTACAGATTTTATACAAAACTACATCAAATGGAACCTACAGATTTTATACAAAACTACATCAAATGGAACCTACAGATTTTATACAAAACTACATCAAATGGAACCTACAGATTTTATACAAAACTACATCAAATGGAACCTACAGATTTTATACAAAACTACATCAAATGGAACCTACAGATTTTATACAAAACTACATCAAATGGAACCTACAGATTTTATACAAAACTACATCAAATGGAACCTACAGATTTTATACAAAACTACATCAAATGGAACCTACAGATTTTATACAAAACTACATCAAATGGAACCTACAGATTTTATACAAAACTACATCAAATGGAACCTACAGATTTTATACAAAACTATATTAAATGGAACCTACAGATTTTATACAAAACTATATTAAATGGAACCTACAGATTTTATACAAAACTATATTAAATGGAACCTACAGATTTTATACAAAACTACATCAAATGGAACCTACAGATTTTATACAAAACTACATCAAATGGAACCCACAGATTTTATACAAAACTACATATCAAATGGAACCTACAGATTTTATACAAAACTACATCAAATGGAACCCACAGATTTTATACAAAACTACATATCAAATGGAACCAATAGATTTTCATACGAAACTACATCAACTGAAACCTACAGATTTTCATGAGAAGTTTTCTAAATCATGTAATAACAAAATCAATCGTCTCATTTTAGTATGTACTGAAAAAAAAAGGTATATTTCAAAACAAAATAGGTTAAAGTATAATACTAATGATAATTATAATAATAACACTACTGCTGCTGCTGCTTCTACTTCTACTACAACTACTACTACCATCGCCACCATCATTACTATTACTACTACTAATGATAGACGAGGCAAGTCAAGATGGGAAAATGAAAAAAAAAATTAAAGGATTTTACAATGTTGTGTTGCGACGTCATTTCTCCCACAGATACCATCATCTAGGACATAAAAGACACGGCGGGGAAAAACTGTAACGCAGAAACTGTCGAGTTTAGTTTTCCCTTTTACTGCTGAATACTAAATGTCAGTATATGATAGGCTAACGATATCTAACGGGAAGTCTGCGGAGAGCTTTATGTGGGATATCGTTAACTATAATGGAGTCATGCAGGGATATAGAGAAGCTGTTTCTTTTAGACTAGAATGATTCATAGAAGACTGTTTTAGTGTTCTGCACTGGGCATATTGCGATAGTAATATCACCCGTTTTCATACCACCACCGATCGTTGCATTTTGCACATACCAGAAATATCACTAACAGACTCTACAGTTTTTAATGATATATACTATATTTCTCTGCACTGTGAAAATTGACGAAGGTAATGGTGTTTCAAAGACTGTAAATGCAGAATCGGCCATTTTGAGAGAACAAGCTTCAAAGATTTTGAGAAAGTAAAATTCAAAGATTTTTTTAGAAAACAAGCTTCAACGATTCTGAACACGTAACTGGTTAAAATCCTTAGCAACAGGTTTAAATCTCAACGAATCTTACCTAAACTAAGTAGATAAAACACAAGATAATGTGCAAATATTGTACACTCTCACGCATACGCAACATGAACGCACACACGCGCGCGCAAAACACACACACACACACACAACACACACACACACACACACACACACACACACACAACAGAGGCACGCACAAATGCACACACAGAGAGACTCATACACCCACACACACGCACAAAACACAGACACAACATGTACACAGAGACACACACACACAGATACAGACATACAGACAGGCACACACAACACACACACACACCACACACACACACACACACAACACACGACACATCACACATACACACAGATAGACACACAAAGACACAGACAGACAGACAGACAGACAGCAGACATACAGACACACAGCAGCACCACACACAACACACTCATCACACACACACACACACACACACACACACACACCACACACACACCACACACACGCACACACACACACACTCAACACACACACATACACGCCACACCACACACACACACACACCACACACACACCATACACACACACAAACATACATACACACACACACACACACACACACACACACACACACACACACACACACACACACACACACACACATAAACTCCCTCATGCCGGCATGAAACAATTATCCATAACATTATAAAGGAATATTAGAACACAGCAAGACGGATACAAATTATGACAGAACTGTATCAGAACTCGAGGGTTATCTGCCAGTATGATGCAACATAAAAGGAATAAAGAAGACACATACATCAGTCTGACCCGTAACTCACGAGATGGTAGATGGCAAATCGATTGAAAAGCTGGATGAAGGCAAGGAAGTCCATTTTTGTTTCTTTCGATTTGTTTTGTTTTCGGCCCGTTGTCTACACCATTTTGACGGCAATACAAGCTGGGGCAGTCTTTACAACGCCATGATGATGATAGCTATGACATTCCATTTAGGACTGCAACTGCGTGACAGGGCTGTACACGACGCTTACTATCATAATACATACCGGCGTCGTCCAGGCCCAAGAGATATAGACACCTGCGGTGTTGGTCAGGAAATTTAAGCATCATACTCAATCATCATCAGTGAAGTGGGTAAGACTCGACTCTGTGGCCCCAGTCTTCCCAACGAGCCCATAACATCTTCAGTTCTGATTAGGAGCCGGTTTGGGCTGCAAAATCCCACATTGATTTTGAAAGGACTGATGGGAATTGGAACCCACAATCTTCCAGTCTGCAGTCCGTTGCACTAACTGCTAACACCACGTCGGCTGGTCAAAGGAGTCAATTTGTCGTGGCACTGTTGAAGTTTATGCTAACATGCCATAGGCTAACTGACAGACAAGGGACCAGGACTTTTGACACGATCGACCAAACAGTACCTTACAACCTTTTAGCTTATTACAACTTGCAGTGAGAGAGAGAGAGAGATGGGGGAGGGAGGGAGAGGGGGAGAGGGGAGGAGAGGGAGAGAGAGGGAGGGAGAGAGAGAGGCAGAGAGAGAGAGGGAGAGAGAGGAGAGAGAGAGTGAAAGTGAGAGAGATAGAAAGAGGGAGACAGAGAGAGAGGGAGGGTGGGAAAGACAGAGATAAAGAGAGACAGACAGACATAGAGAGAGGGAGAGAGAGACAGAAATACAGAGAGACAGAGAAGAAGAAGAAGAAGAAGAAGAAGAAGAAAAAGAAGAAGAAGAAGAACAGGAACAGGAATAACAACAAGAGAACAAGAACAAGAAGAGCAAGAACAAGAACAAGAACAAGAACAAGAAGAACAAGAACAAGAACAAGAAGAGCAAGAACAAGAACAAGAACAAGAAGAGCAAGAACAAGAACAAGAACAAGAAGAAGAACAAGAACAAGAAGAGCAAGAACAAGAACAAGAACAAGAACATTTTCTTCGAGGGTAGTGGGATAAGTTGTACTTCCCGTCCTTGTCCGCAAATGGTCTACGACAACGCTATAAGTGAGCTCGGTAGTCAAGTAGGAAAACCTAGGTCCTCCGATTGGAATGCCCTGGGTATGATCTGCTCAGTCACCTCCTGCTGGTGGGTAAAGGGTGGAGATATTTTTGTTATCTCCCATGTCACCATGAGTGCAGACTTGCTAGTGCTTAAATCCCATTCGTGTATCTATCTATCCATATATCTATCTATATATCTGTCTGTGTGTCTGTCTATCTATCTATCTATCTATCTATCTAATAAATCAATCAATCAATCAATCAATCAATCTATCTATCTATCTATCTAATCAATCAACCAATCTATCTATCTATCTATCTATCTATCTGTCTATCTATCTATCTATCTATCTATGTATCTAACTATCTATCTGTCTGTGTGTCTGTCTATCTATCTATCTAATCAATCAATCAATCTATTTATCTATCTATCTATCTGCCTACCTACCTACCTACTACCTACCAATCTACCAACCTACCTACCTACCTACCTACCGACCTACCTACTCACCTATCTATCTATCTGTCTGTCTGTCTATCTCTCTATCTCTCTATCTATCTGTGTGGGTTAAAACATACAGACTGAATATCTCATTTTAGCACAAACATAAAAACCCAAAGAAATGAAACTCAAAACTGTACAAGATGAAATATACAGCGCATAACAAATCAAATCAACACTAAACAAGCAAAACAAAACAACAAACAAAACAAAACAAATCGTGGGAGAAAAGACGTGGCCAACAACACAGCTGCCACAGCAGCAACAATAGCAATAGAACAACGACAACAGCAACTGTAAAATTATTGATTTCATCTTTCTTTTGTCCAGTGCTTCTGCTGGGAAGATGTCCAGTGAAGGTGAAGTTGTCGATGTTCGGCAAGGCGGGAGGCCTGGACTTGTGAACCTGGAGTGGGTCTGAGACTTCGTCAATCTATGCGTGGCCTTCCTCCAGCTCTGAAGCCAAAGTATCTGAAATTGTAGGCTTTCAGGGCTGGTTGGTTGGCTACATTCTTGTCAGGTGATCAGACCACTTCGTTGGTGCGTTATGTACTGGTTGATGGCACTAGCACCAACCATCTGGTGATGTCATCGTTCCTGACCTGGTCCCTTGAAGTTTTGGCAGTTGCTCGACATAGACATTTAAGCTCACAAGTTGTGAGTTTTCGCTTCAGGGGCTTTATTCAGAGTCCACGTCTGGCACTGATAGGCGAAGATGGGAATGAACATTGCGTTGGTCAGTCTAGCTTTGGTTTCCTTTGGGTATACTTGGGTGGTTTTAGGAAGTGTACTAGCTGATAGATGACGGATTTTGCCTTCTTGACTCTAGTCTTTATTTGTCTGTCAAGCTTCCTGTTCTCAGCAAAGATACTCTATAGATTTTGAACTCTATGGTTTGCTTGAGCAGCTGTCTGTTGACTGTGATATCCAGCTTTTCGTGAGTGCATCTCACCGACATTGCCTGTGTCTTATCTACGTTGATCTTCATTTCATAGTGTTCGAAGTTGCTGTTCAGGTTGCTGTGTGTTTTTGCAACTGTTCCTTCTTTTTGTTCTGGACGCTTTGGTATCAGCAAACAGCAATTCGTTTAGAACTTGTAGATCGGGTTTGGCGTCTTCTATGATTATTTTTCCACGTACACAATGAATAGTAACAGTGACAGTACAGAACCCTGCCTTGCCCCAGATTTCACACGGAGTAAGGTGAAAAATCCTGATGTGTGAGGTTGGTACTGCACTTTGGCTGTTGATATAGATTGCCCTGATGTTGTCAAAAAGATGAACCGTCACATCCGTACAGTTTCGATGTCTCCCAGACCATGTTCCTGTCGACCCTGTCAAATGCTTTCTCTTGGTCTACGAACACAACAAGATGGGGTTGATCCTGGTACTCGCATACTCTCTCACAGAGTTGTTGGAGGGTAAAAGCAGCATCCGTGCTGCCTGTGCCCTCTCTGAAGCTAAACCTGGCTTCATTCAGCAGCGGATCTTGTGTGCTGCTCCGAGATGTTGCCAGTGTGACTTAGAAGGAGATGCCTCTGTAGGCGTAGCGAACTTTCTCTTGCTTTCCTTTTTCCCCTCCATATTGCACCACAACCGCTCCCTGCCAGTCGTCCAGGACACGTCTCTCCTCCCATGCCATATATTAGTCCGAGAAATCACTAACAGTGGAAAAAAGTGATAACACGCGTTGCTTTTTGTTTTTACTTTTTTGTTTTGTGTTTTATTTCGTTGGAGTCCCTTTTACTTAGAGAGAGAGAGAGGGGAGAGAGATGGAGAGAGAAAGAGGGAGAAAGAAAGAAAGAGAGAAGACAAACAGAGAGAGAGACAGAGAATCAGAGAGAAAGACAGGCAGACAGAAAGAGAGAGAGAGAGAGAGAGAGAGAGAGAGGAGAGAGAGAAGAGACGGAGAGACAGAGAGAAGAGGGAGAAGAGAGAGAGACAGACAGAGAGAGAGAGAGAGAAGGGGGTGGTGGGTGGAGAGGAGAAGGCACGAACGTGGAAGAGGCTGGGTGGAGAATAATGCAGCTAATATCGCTGCTGGCTTGATCGATTCCAAATAAGCTCTTGATTTTAATCTTGTAAAAGCGCAGGTTCTGGGTAGAGGTCAAAAATGGGAAAGACAGAAGGATGGGGGGCGGGGTGGAGTGGGGGTAGTGTTGATGGAGGCAGCTGGGGGAGGTGGAGTGGGGTGGAGAGAGTTCTCTTTTTGTAAATTAATGACACTAATGCTGTCGCTGCTTCTCTTGTTGTTGCCGCCTTTGTCAGCGGGTGTTGCTCTCACCCGCATACGCGCTTTCGTGCAAGCAGGCGGCGTGCGTTGCGTCAGGCATCACCAACAACAACACGCACCCGCCGCAGCCACGCACACGCACGCACACGCACACACACACACACACCTGCACAGAACACGACACACACACACCCACAACCACACGCACACCACCACAACACACACCACACACACCACATACACACACACACACACACAACATACAACACACACACACACACACACACACAAACACACACACAAACACACACACAAACACACACACATACACACACACACATAACACACACACACATACACACACACACATACACACACGCAACACTACCACACACACACACACACACACAACACACACACACACACACACACACACACACACACACACACACACACACACACACACACGTGGATACACATAGACAAGACAGACACGCTCACGTTCACATGGTACTCGTAACACTTTCTTTTAAATTAATGCTCCCGACCTTTTTCTTTCTTGTTTTTTTCCCCTTACTTTGTTCACTCCTTCCTTCCTTCTTTCGTTTGCTATGATATCTTTATTTTGGTTTTTGAACGTCTTTTGCTTGTTTCCTTTTCTACTTGGCGCACTCTCCACGTAACGCCTCCAATTTCCGTATTTCTATAGCACACCATATGTTTTTAGGACTCTGCACAGCAGCTGTAGCCAGAAGGCAAAGCGAACAACATGTCAGATCAGTATGGGAGGAGAGAGGATTGTGTGGGTGTGTGAAACTCATATTCTGAAGCAGAGTACAGAGTTTCGTGTTTATTGTCGCGGGATATGTCTTGGGGGTAAGATGATGACGTTCAGGCGTTGGTTTACATAATAATATACGCAGGACCCCATCAGTTCAGCCAAGCCAAAGTGTCAAATTCGGGTTAGTTGGAAACTTGGCGTGGAATTTGAACTTCCAGAAAACATTTTTTGTTTAGTTTTCTTTACTGTTTACAATACTATGTATCGAATGTTGTCTTGCTTTGCTTTCACGTTTTAAAGGCATGAAGACTGATGGTGTTCTGGCATCATTTCTACCTTTACGCATGTCGAATGTTTTTGTTTTTTTCTCTTAAGATTTTGTGAAGTGAGCTAGTTTTTCTTGTGAGATTTCACACATTTCGTTGTTATTTTAGTTTTTTTTTTTAATTTAGTTTCGTTTTTAGCTATGTACTTCTGACAATAATCTCTATAACTATTTGGCAAAAATAGAAAAGCCTAGTTCTGAATGTGAACGTGGACAATTTGTGGGCCATGCGATTCATGGTATTACACACGAAAGTTTCTTGGTTGATTGGTACAGTATTTATTTTGCTCAAGATATTGACTAAGATACAGGAGAAAAAAAACACACCTTTTGTTCTACACATTTATTCTATTGCCATGGAAAATGGTTTACGGAGGATTCAACGATGGCCACACACTTTTGTGTCCCTGAAGAAGCGAATGGATGGACGCAGCTGCTGAAGTACACCGTTGGTTGTTTGGTCTTCTAGAGCGCATGGGAATATAGGAACAGCTGGGCGATGGCGCCAGCCCACGGTGTTTTGTACATAACCAAGGGCGTTCAGTAGACTGAGCCCCGTGAGAATTTCAGGATCACATTTTCCCCCTCTAATCCAATTCAATAACCAGAACTGAGGGCAATATCACAGGGCTATGAAGATGCCTGATAATGATTATGATAATCCTAATGATGTGGAATTCTATTCTGGATTGAGACTCTGTGACAGGGCTGCACTCTATCCCGGCGTAACCAGGCCCGAAAAATACAGACACCTATGGTGATAGTCAGGAGATTTGTGCATAACCCTCAATGACGCATCTGTCAAGTGGACGAGACTCGACAGTGTGGTCTCACTCTTCCCAATGAGCCCATTTCAGCTTTGGGCGGGAGCCTGTTAAAGACAAAAAATCCCAAAATGACTGTGACGAGGCTGATGGGATTCGAACTCACAGCTCTTCAGTCAGCAGTCCGTAGCACTAAGCACTGCACCACGGCGACAGGTTGACGGCTACGTAACCTCTTTATAATCTGTATCCACGAAGAAGCAAGTGGACTCAGGTGCTGAAGTACACCGCTAGTTGTTTGGTTTTTCAGACAGCCTGGAAATACGGATACAGCTGGATGATGGCGCCAGCCTCAGCATTTTGTACATAACCACGGGCTGTCAGGAAACTGGCTCTGTGGGAATCGTAAGGATCACACTAGTAATGTCATTTTCAATGTGTGGACGTGTGACCCAGTGGTTAAAGCACGTACCTTGGAAGCAAGAAGTCTTGGAGTGCAGAGACTCGGTACCTGATCGGTCAGATCTTTCTCTTCAGGCCACTGGACTTTGACTGGTGGTCTGTGTACAAATTTTTTTGAATCACACGATACACCGAAGTCCTGTGTAAAGCATATGCTTATCACAGGTAAAAGATCCCACGGCAGTCGGTTGAAAAGTCCGCTTTCATTGGTAGATATAAAACTACGAACATAAATGAAAGACAATAGAGTGGCGCTGTGCTATGTCAACGCATTTTCTCGAAGGAGAACAGCCCGCATTTCACGCGAAAAATTGCGCTTTGAAAATATTAATCCAATCAGATTTAATCCGATATTCATGTAAAAAAAAACCCACCACCACCAACAACAACAAAAGACAAAACAACAAAACAAAAAACCCACCTCATACAAGAAAAATAATTTACTAACTGACTGACTGAATGACTGAATGAATGAATGACTGAATAAATAAACAAACAATTAAACAAACAAACAATCAAACAAACAAACAATAATAAATAATTAAACAAATAAACAAATGAATAAATGAATGAATAAATAAATATATGATTATGCATAAGTAAACAAATGAATGAATAAATGAGGCTTAGATAGTTAGTCAGATCATCACTGATAGAGCGGAAGTGGAACTGTCTGAGTACGCTGTATCCTTCTTGAACAAATTCAGATCACAACACAAATCCAAATTCATTAGAATTCAACTCCCTTCAAATCTTTGCGGATACCAACCAAGGTTCCTTCGTATCTTGATAACATATAACCATGACATCAAGGGTTTTGTTTTTTGCTAGTTGGTGGGGACATACACCTGTTTTCGAAAACAGCGTTCCAAAGATGCCCCTGTATAAAGATCTCACAAAAGGACATCGTGACCAAAGAAGACCACTGTAGCAACACAAGGATACACCGACAGCCATCCTTATCAGTTGTGGCATCAGCATAACTCTGAAGACAGAGTCCGCAACAGAGTAAGCTGACGACAGTGGTGTCTACAGTGCACAATGACATTTCAACAGAAGAGAGACCGGCAGCGTGTGTCTCCTTGATCAGTCTTGTATACCACAAAAAAACCCCAAAAAAAACACACCCACACCAGGCAACAAAGACCAGTGTATGGCTAGCTCAACCATCCGATAGACAGGGAAATCTCTCTTTTTCCTCTTCTTTATCATTATAATCATCACCTTAATCATCATCAACGTCATCGTGATGTCGTTATCATCATGATGTCATCATCATCACCATGTCATCGTCATGTTATCATCATCATCATCATCATCATCATCATCATCATCATCATCATCATCATCATCATCATCGTCGTCGTCGTCGTCGTCGTCGTCTTCCTCCTCCTCGTCGTCGTCCTCCTCCTCCTCCTCATCTCCATCACCTCACCACCACCACCAACCACACCACCACCACTACCGCCACCACCACTAGAATCATCATCATCATCTCACCTATTTTCGGATACTTTCACTATAAAAGGTAACAGTATACCCTCGCAATAGTCACGCCCAATTTCACCTGGCGACTGACTACTGGTACGCCTGATGGCTTGAAATGAGCACCACTGGCTGCGGAACCGCGAAAGTCCGGTTGTGAAAGACAGCACAAAGACAGGAATTTGAAGCGTAGAGCATAGCCCTGTCACGCAGTCTGTATCCCCATCGTCATAATCATCATAGCATTGTGAAAGACTGTCCCATTAACCGGCAACCACAATAAAAAAAAAGAAAGGAAATTTGGAATCACACATCATTCCAGGCTGTTGATTGGACAAGTTCTGAAGGAAAATACGTATACGTATACTAATTGTGGCTATGGCATGCGCGTACGCGTGCGCATTCGCTCACAGAGAGAACACACACAGAACACGCACAAACCACACACACATAACACAAAAAACACACAAAACACACACACACGACGACACAACACACATACACACACCGTAGCATTTCTAAACATGTAACTTAGCTCAATATGCTGATGATTTATGCATGTGGATGCAGGTCAATATGAAAAGAAAAACTCCTTTGCGCTGTCTTAATTATACGCGTAAATGTTATCAATTAGAACTCGATAAAATAGCACGATATATGGTAGAAAATGGACTGCATCTATCCGTGGAAAAAACAAAGATAGTTTTGTTTAACAGTGGAGCTAACCCAGCAAATGTTCAAACTGGGAGATACTCTTCTTCAGTATAATGAGTCGATTAAATTCTTAGGAGTTTTCCTTACAGCCAAATTATCTTGGAATCAGCATATTGAATACTTATTAACAAAAGCTCAAAAAAGTTTAAATTTCTTGAAAATAGTTCGCAAACAGATATGGGGACAAAATACATCAACACTTGTTCATCTCTGTAAATCGCTTATTAGATCTAAATTAACCTATGCCCAAGAAGTATTCTTCAGCGCACCAAAACGCTTACTCACAAAACTGCAGAGCATAGATTGTAAAGGTTTCAAACTTGCGCTGGGTCTTCCAATGCATGCCTGTTGCCATCGCACATACAATGCAATCAAATTGTTGCCACTTGATGAACAAAGGAAAGTCGCTTATACTAAATTTCTGTTAAGAAACACTACCATAGAAAACAGCATCAAAACAGAGACAAAAGTAAGATCAGACACCGACTTTCCAAAAAGAGCTAAATCAATATCCTCACAGGTCACGCTTGCAACATTTACAGCTGATGTTATGAAAGGTTCTGGAATTGATTTAGACAGGTCCTGTAACTTTAAGACCTTCGTTTTCACCAGTACCCAGTTGGGAACTTCAAAGAGCACGATTTGACATACACCACACTGACTTAAAAAAAGAAGATAATATCAACTTACTGGCAAGTCACGTTAAATGTCATATAGAAGACTTTTATTCAGATCACTTGAAAGTTTACACTGATGGTTCAATAATTGAAAGACAAGCAGGCTCAGCGTTTTTAATACCTGCTCTCAAAATTGAGAAATCTTTCTATATAGGACTTTATAAATCTGTCTTTACTGCAGAACTCTTTGCAATCTTAATGGCTTTGAATTATATGATAAATCTTCCTAGGACAATTCCCCAGATACTTTTTTGCGTTGATTCAAAATCTGTACTTCAAGCTCTTGAATTATCAAAATTACAAACAAGATCTGAAATGATATTGGAAATTACTCACTTGATTAATAGTTTATCCTTAAGAGGCACTGATATTACTTTCTGCTGGATACCATCTCATAGTTCTTTTCATTACAATGATATGGTTGATAGGGCTGCCAAACGGGGGGCAAAGAGCTCACCAGATTCAAGTCATATACAACTTTCCCTCTCATTGCATGAGTGTTATACCTTAGTGGACGCCTACGTATGGAAGCAGTTTCAAGATAAACAGAAAAAGTATGAAAAATGTTACATGAATTTTGAAATTAGCAAAACACCTAAGCGGTTCCCTGCCAGCAAAGTATACAATCCCTTATGTATAGGTGGAAACTTGCATTCAAAACAAAATACACCAGGAATGTAGTGTGCCTGTGTGGAAAGAAGATAACACATAGTCATATTCTTTCATGCGATCGGGTAAAACGAACATATACCTACGTTATCAACGAAGACAGTTTCTGACATATTTGCCTCACCATCCTTAACATATGATTTTTTGTTAGCCTGTCAAAAAGTCCTATAGCGAATTATCTTTAACGCGCCGTTACTTCTCATGTTCAGTGTTATGGTTAGCTAATTTTACTGTTTCAATCGTTAATTATGATAACGTCATTGTGAATTTTTCTTTCTTGTCTTGTTTTTTGGTTCATTTCTTTTTCTTGAAGATTAACCATTTCCAAGTTGGTTTTTGTTTTGTTTTTTTGTTTTTTGTTTTTTTAATTTTTTTTTTATTGTTGTTGTCTAAAATCACTTTAGTGAATAGACATTAAATCAAAGACCACCACACACACGTGTACACACACACACACACACACACACACACACACACACACACAACACACACACACACACACACACACACACCACA
>CM060310.1:47706227-47716227 GCA_030674185.1 Monoplex corrugatus
GAATGCGAAGAAGAGAATGCAAGAAGAATGCAAGAAGAAGCGAAGAAGAAAATGCGAAGAAGAACGAAGAAGAAGAAGAAGAAGAAGAAGAAGAAAAGAATGCGAAGAAGAAGAAGAATGCGAAGAAGAAGAAGAAGAAGAAGAAGAAGAAGAAGAATGCGAAGAAGAAAGAATGCGAAGAAGAAGAATGCGAAGAAAAGAATGCAAGAAGAAGAAAGAAGAAGAAGAAGAAGCGAAGAAAAGAATGCGAAGAAGAAGAATGCAAGAAGAAGAATGCGAAGAAGAAGAATGCGAGAAGAAGAATGCGAAGAAGAAGAATGCGAAGAAGAAGAATGCGAAAGAAGAAGAATGCGAAGAAGAAGAATGCGAAGAAGAAGAATGCGAAGAAGAAGAAGAAGAATGCGAAGAAGAAGAATGCGAAGAAGAAGAATGCGAAGAAGAAGAATGCGAAGAAGAAGAATGCAGAAGAAGAAGAATGCGAAGAAAAGAATCGAAGAAGAAGAATGCGAAGAAGAAGAATGCGAAGAAGAAGAAGAATGCAAGAAGAAGAAGAATGCGAAGAAGAAGAAGAATGCGAAGAAGAAGAAGAATGCGAAGAAGAAGAAGAATGCGAAGAAAAGAAGAATGCGAAGAAGAAGAAGAATGCGAAAAGAAGAAGAATGCGAAGAAGAAGAAGAATGCGAGAAGAAGAGAATGCGAAGAAGAAGAATGCGAAGAAGAAGAAGAAGAAGCGAAGAAGAAGAAGCGAAGAAGAAGAAGAAGAATGCGAAGAAGAAGAAGCGAAGAAGAGGAGAGAAATGCGAAGAAGAAGAAGAATGCGAAGAAGAAGAATGCGAAGAAGAGGAAGAAGAATGCGAAGAAGAAGAATGCGAAGAAAAGAAGAATGCGAAGAAGAAGAAGAAGAAGAAGAAGAGAAGAAGAAGAAGAAGAAGAAGAAGAATGCGAAGAAGAAGAAGAATCGAAGAAGAAGAAGAAGAACGAAGAAGAAGAATGCGAAGAAAAGAAGAAGAAGAAGAACAAGAAGAAGAAGAAGAAGAAGAAGAACAAGAAGAGAAGAAAAGAAGAAGAAGAAGCAAGAAGAAAGAAGAAAAAGAAGAAGAAAAGAAGAAGAAGAAGAAAAAGAAGAAGAAGAACAAGAGAACAAGAAGACAAGAAGAACAAGAAGAACAAAGAACACAGAATGCAAGAAGAAGAAGAAGACAAGAACAAGAGGAAGGATAATAACAATAATGATATGAAAATTATATGATGATGATGATGACGACGACGATAGTGGTGGTGATGATGATGATTATGAGGAGGAGGAGGAAGAGGAGATGATGACGATGATAATGATATAATAATCATAATGATGATGATGATGGTGGTGATGGTGGTGGTCGTAATGATGATGATGATGATGCTGCTGATGACGATTTTGATATGGTGATCATGATGATGATGATGGTGATGATATAATGATGACGACAACGACGACTACGACGACTACGACGACTAAACTTTAAGACAAATAGCATAAATTGTATGAAATGAAATGAAAAAAAAAAAAGACATCAAACTTTCGCTGTGTAAGATTTTATCGGGGGATAAAAAAGAAAGAAAGAATGTTGAAATGGTCTTACCATCATGATACTGACTGTCGTTCTATTGAAAGAAAGGAAAGATCATTTTATGGTCTCACCATGGTGTTACGTTTAGGCATAGTCAGCATGCCTCCCCAAATTACCTTGTTAACATCACAGCGCCAGACCACGTACTTGGTATGCATGTAAGAGATAATGGGGCTTTTCTTTTTCTTCTTCTTCTTCCTCTTCTTTTTCTTCTTCTTCTTCTTTTTCTCTGTTCTTTTTCTTGGATCGATCCCAGTGACGATCCATGGTTTTGATCTGGGCACACAGCCATCAGTTACAGGCAACCCTTAAAAGAAATAATGACGATGAGCTATAAAAAGAAGTAAAATAAATAAAATGGTCGAGCTATACTGACAGTCTTTTTTTTTTGCCAGGATATGTAGCAATGAAAAGTATCAAGCAGTGTACTATCACTCTGTACAAGCTCACTTGGATCTATTGTCCTGGACACTGTAATGTGAAGAGAAATGAACTTGCAGGTAAAGCCAGTGCGACAAATAATAATTTCATCTGAATAATCCACGCAGAAACTGAAGAACACGGGGAATATTCATTGTACAGTTAGATAGTCAGTTACATTCTTTGTGACCAAATACAGTTTGATAGCAACAATGAATTCTATAATGTGCTTGAAACTTATATATTTTAAACGGTTTAATACGATGAAAACGAGTCCTAATTGAAGAAGAAGATTATGTTGAGAAACAGCCGAGAAATTGCTGTTTAAAGAAGTGGACATTTTAGGTCAGAGTAAAATGGATCACGTCCATTTGACTCTTATTTTTTTAAATATCCATTTAAAAGATAAATTGGAAATTCTTTCAGATCTGTCGGAGAGAGGTATAGGTATGTGTATGTCTGTGTGTCTGAGAAAAAATGTTTTTTAGCTGCTTATTGGTGGAAATTTAATCGAAGTTTGGTAAAATGTGGCTTTTAAATGACTCAAAAAGGCATGATCTTTGAAAGTAAGCCGTCAGGATCAAGATCACCAAATGTGCGAAATATTTTAGCATTTTAGAAAAAGACCATAAAAACTGACAGTTTATAAGTATCAGTCCTCAGACAGACAGCAGTTCTAACAGCTTTCAAGTCATAGCCATGAAAAGTACAAACTCTTGAACAGATCTAGGCAGACGAAGACAGACTGAATGAAGAAAGTTAAGACAGACAGACAGAAGACAGAACACTTGCAGACAGACAGACAGACAGACAGACAACGACAACAGACAGACAGACAGACAGACAGAAAGACAGACATTGCAGACAGACAGACAGACAGACAGACAGACAGCAGACAGAAGCAGACAGACAGACAGAACACTTGCAGTACAGACAGACACGCACGCCGATTTCCCCGCTAGATATGACGTCATCTTCTTCCCTTTTTTAGACGGGAGATTTATAAGAGGTGATAGATAGGGGGCACTTACCGCTTTCTCGCGTCCCGGATAAAATACACGGTTAGAGATTTAGGAAGGAGAGGAAGATGAAGGGGACAAGAAAGAAAATGGAGAGAAAAAGAAAGTAGAAAAGAAAGAAAAACAAACGAAACACAAAATAAATATGAAAATAAAAAAGAAGAAAGAACAAAGAAAAGAAAAAGCAAAGAAAGCAGACAAACTGGAAGAAAACGAACAGGAAAAAGAAACCGAAAGAAGAAAAGAACAAGAAGAAGAAGAAGAGAAGAAAAGAAGAAAAAAAGAAAAAAAGAAAGGAAAGAAAGAAGAAAGAGAAGAAGAAAAAGAAAGAAGAAAGAAAGAAAGAAGAAAGAAAGAAAAGAAAGAAAGAAAGAAAGAAAGAAGAAAGAAAGAAAGAAAGAAGAAGAAAGAAAGAAAGAAAAAAGAAAGAAAGAAAGAAAGAAAAAGAAAGAAAAGAAGAAAGAAGAAGAAAGAAAGAAAAGAAAGAAAGAAAGAAAGAAGAAAGAAAGAAAGAGAAAGAAAGAAAGAAAGAAAGAAAGAAGAAGAAAGAAAGAAAGAAAGAAAGAAAGAAAGAAAGAAAGAAAGAAAAGAAAAAAAGAAAGAAAGAAAGAAAGAAAGAAAGAAAGAAAGAAAGAAGAAAGAAAGAAAGAAGAAAGAAAGAAAGAAAGAAAGAAAGAAAGAAGAAGAAAGAAAGAAAGAAAGAAAGAAAGAAAGAAAGAAAGAAAGAAAGAAAGAAAGAAAGAAAGAAAGAAGAAAGAAAGAAAGAAAGAAAGAAAGAAAGAAGAAAGAAAGAAAGAAGAAAGAAAGAAAGAAAGAAAGAAAGAAGAAAGAGAAAAAGGAAGAAAGAAAAAAGAAAGAAAGAAAGAAGAAGAAAGAAAGAAATAACTTGAAAGAACAAACAAAACAACAACAAAAAAAACAGTCACAGAAAAAAGAACCAACAACAAAAGAGATAACAGACCCACACACCCACACATATACAAACCAACAACAAAACACCCACACGCAAGCACTGTACAACAACAAAGCAAACTATTTAACCTAAAAATGAAGAAAGATCAGCACTAAATGTCAGTAGTAAGTTTCAGTCATATTCACTCATTCCTGCTCATTATATTTGACTGAACACGATAAGCAGAGAGAGAAAAAAAAGACGTTTTTTAAATTTATATTTTTCGTTTCGTTTGTTTATTGATTGGACTGTTTCCCATGATAAAAATGAAGGGAGGAAAAATGTACAAAGCTAATTGAGATAATCAGTACAGCTAGTGGCTTCATACTTTACGTTCACCTGATCCTGTGTCTGCGTGCATAGATGCGGCACGGCTGTGTGTGTATTTACGTGCGTGCGTAGTTATTTGTATGTGTAACATAACTAAATGCATTGTGATTAGAATAGATTTGGTTAGTGCACAGTAATGTTCACAGAGAGCCACTCAAGCGTGGTGACTTGTGTGGACGTGTGTGTTAAGTTGTAATTATGTATATGGCTAGTAAGCGTAAATATCTGTAGGTGTGCTTGTTGATGTTTTTGTGTGTACATGTAGAAGAAGAAGATCATTCATAAGGAAGATTAGGAAAAAAAACAGGCAACATTTATAGGCCATTCTATGCGGAAAGGGAATCAGAGCACCTGGTCACAACAGGAAAGCTGGAGGGAAAAAGAGTACCAGGTAGACCCGGGGAGAAAATAATGGACGGACTTGTACATGTAGGTTGGCTGAGGACAGAAACGGTGGAAGATGTGCTTACGGCAACAAGGGATAGATACATATGGAGGGCCATGATCGCCAACGCCATGGGCAGGTTACATGATGATGATGGAACGTAATATGTATAAATGTGTATATAAAAATGGCAAAAAATTGTGCAATAATCCTGAGGTCGTAAAGGAGTGAGGTGGTTAAGTCCTCAACTTTTCTCAACGCCGGCCAGCTTCTTACATGTATAAATATTTGTATATATATGTTAAAAATGCATCATTTCTTCGTATCTCACTGTTCCCAGTATCTATGTAATTGATGTCTTGCTAAAGTGTCATTGTACCTGGTTCTCCAAGAACACCTAGCCCCTGTACACGCAGATATCTGCAAAATAATAATAATGATGATAACAACAACAACAACAACAACAACAACAAATAATAATAATAATAATAATAATAATAATAATTATATAATAATAATAAATAATAAATAATAATATAATAATATAATAATAATAACAATGACAATAATAAACTCCTGGTACTTTCACAGATGTAGTTTGCTTCGGAGCTTTAGCAATCCCCGCATTGGAGGCTTGGATGCCAGAGTGTCCTTTACAGGCAGTTGGAGTAGTTCTGCAATAGATCTTGTTCAGGAGTGGTTAAAATATTCAGCCCAGTGTGGTCTCAGGTTCCTCTGTCAGCAGTATGGAGTAGTCGGTTATACGAGCTGGTGATGAGGTGGAACATTTTGGTCCGTACATTATGCAGAGTGCATCATGGAACACTTCGTGTCATTACCATCAGCCGGTGCCTGGAATTCTTCGGCTTTCATTTCCCATCATCAATTTTTCATCTGCCGAAGTTGTTGTTGTATGAGCTTTGGTAATATTTTTCTTTCTTTTTCGCACATGTGTTGTCATTGATATGTTCTTTGTGAATGCTGTGAAATATGTTGATAACCCCACTGACCTATAATCACATTCATTGAACCAGTTCCTGTGTTTACGATTGACAAAACACAGTATCAGATGTAATCATATAGTTAGTTTCTTTCAAGGATTTCCTGTCGGCCTCTACGTTTTTTCCCCTCAATGTATTTTTCCTGTCCCGCTTTAGCATTGAAATGTTCCATTATGATGGTAACATCCTGTGATTTACATGGAGCATTGGCAGTCTCTAGTTCTACATAGAAGTTATCAGCTTCTTCGCCAGTACGTGCGGATGTTGGTGCATATACTTGGACGGTGTTAGTGTCAAATGGCTTGCCCTCCGGTCTAACTGAAGAAATGCAATCTGATATGGCTCAGTATCCTTTGACAGACTTGTCACTGTTTATTATAATACCTACCCCTCTTTCACGCGTGTCTCCCCCAGAATATGTAATTTAATGCTTGCCTGATGTTATCATGCCTGCTCCCTTCCATCTCACATCTCCTTGTCCTAAAATACTGATGCCTAATATTCCATGTTACAGTTCTTATATTTTTTTAATCTAACAGCATAGCTTGTTATGGTATGGTGTCACGTCACCCAATCAACTTGACTTCCCTTGTCGGAAGAATATGCTCCAGTGGAGCACCTACTCACGCCGTTCATTTTTCTTATATTCATATTTTGGGTCATGATATTCTCGGGGGAATACGATGGTGGTTTCCTGTTGCCTTCTATCAGTTTTTATACGAACTCTCCGCTAGCTTTCGTCGTTTCCACGACTACCTTTAAGTCAGTGGGGGCTGTAGGCATGTCTTATGGTGCCCCCCTTCGCCGGAACGATCTTTTCTTTGAGCATAAGTGGTATCTAATGAAACATCTGAGATGGAAGGAAGACAAGATTACTAAAGAACGAGCGTGGTTTTGGAAAGGTTTCTCAACCATTGGTCATGTTTTCAATTAATTCTGTAAAGTTAGAAACGCCTGTTATAGTAGACATCACGGAAAGGTTTATGTTGCTTTTATTGATTATAAAAAAATGCCTTTTGATACTGTTGATCGTAATTAATTATGGTAATATTGTAAAACTTAAAAACGTCTTCCAAAATGAGAAATATGCAAAAATGTATGTTCAAGTTGGTTAAATCATGTTCTAAGATAGGAAACTAAAACTGTTGACTTTTTTTCGGTGTCCAAATGATGTTAAGCAAGGATGTCTGTTAAGTCCCCTGACTATTTAATATTTGGTATCTGAGTTTACTGATTTCGTAGAAAAACACGGAAAACATGGCATTCAGATGGTTCCCAGTCTACATGAATTGTTCTCACTTTCATTTGCTGATGACATTGTACTCATGTCATCTACGACGTCAGGATTACAAAATCAAATAGATAATTTCATACAGAGTCAAGATCTCTTGGTCTGATGGCAAACTTAGATAAAACTAAGATAATTGTAGTTAAGGAAAGAGAGCCTACGGCAGCTACACAAAATGGTTCTATGAAAGTAATGAAATCGAAATAGTAAACCGAGACAAGTATTTGGGATTTACACTCTCAACAAAATTGTCCTTTAACACTGCTTGTAAAGAATTTGGCCAGAAAAAGTAAAATCTTAGATTTAATGAAAACCATGAGGTTCCTCGGCTTTTTAAACACTATTGCTTTCTTTCAACTGTTTGACGCAGAGATTAAACTTATGTCGTTAAATGCATTAGAGATTTGGTGTATGTCAAGGCTTGGTATGATAGAAATAGCACGCATGTTCGGATGCAAACATCTTTAGAGTGTAAGCAATGAAACACCAAATTATGTGACATACGGTGAAACCGGGAGGTAACCGTTTCACATTGGCAGTAACATTGCAGCACTGACATTCTGGTTAAAATGTATTAAACTGCTTCTTTCAGAATTACCAAAACAGGCTTACACCATACTTTTAAATAGTTTTGATGGGGAACAAAGGAACAACGATAAGGATGGGTTAGAGGACACAATAGCATGTCTAGAAGAATACGGATTTCAGAAAGTTTGGATAAACGGCTTGACGTAGGAGACAACGTTTTGTCTTCCTTTAAGCAAACAATAATAGGAAGATTTGAAGAAGAATGGAAAAGCAAAATTCTCAATAGTGTTAGATTTTCTTCTTTTGGACAATTCAAAGCACTTCACGAACCAAAAACGTACTGAATCCATGATTTGTATACGGGCTGGTGCCTTCACAATAAACCATGTGTCATTGTCAGTGTCTGTCTGTCTGTCTCTCTATCTCTGTCTGTCTGTCTGTCTGTCTGTCTCTCTTAGTTAGCACCACGTGATGACATCATGAAATTGAACAACGGTAATGAGGATGGTAATGGTAATAGTGGTACAAATACTAACACGAACGTCGAAAATGACGCAGCAATCTTGATGCTTATAGAAATCAAAGCGAGACTGAAAAAAAGTGGCTGACAAAAAGAAAGACGGTAAAATAAGACAAGTAAAAAAAAAACTTGAAAGAAAAAAGTCGATAACGGAACAAATTAGCAAACAAACAGAGAAACGAAGCAGGAAATAAACAAATATACAAAACAAAACAAAATTGAACTAAGAAAGAAGAAAGGTCGACATTGAACATCAATAGCACGATTCATTTATCTTCGGCTGTTGATACTCACTTATTGACCGAATGAACATCGACAAGCAGAGAAAGAAACAGCTAAAGTTCTTAATGAGATTCGTGTTCTTTCGTTTATTTGTTGACTTCCTTGGTTTCCATGACGACTAGGAAATAACACAACGAAGGAGTCAGCCAATTAAGGGAATAACTGCACACAATTCATGTAAAACTTTATCACATGACAGCAACGCCACACAATAGGTCGATAGACACAGGCGGTTTTGTTTGTTTGTTTGTTTTTCTTTCTGAGCAAACACCCGAAATATATGTTTACGTATTCTTTCACACGGCGGAAGATTTTGTTGTTGTCGTTGTTGTCTTCTTGTTGTTTTTGTTCTTGTTTTTTTTTTTTTTTTTTCGTCTTCGGTAGATCTCTTCGGAGCATAGCTTGTGTTTGCGTAGTGACCATTTCAAGTTGAAATTTTAAAAATAAACTCATCTATCTTATCTATCTCTCTATCTATCTACTATCTATCTATCTATCTATCTATCTATCTATTCTGTCTGTCTATCTGTCTATCTATCTACTACCTATCTATCTGCTCGTTTCTCTGTCCATGTATGAGTGCGTGTGTGTATCTGTCATTCCGTCCGTCCGTCCGTACGTCCATGCATGCAAGTATGCATACGTCCATGCATGCATACATACATACATACATACGTACGTACGTACGAACAACATACACACATGTACATCATCATACATACATTACATACATCATACTAATACATCATCATACATACACTACATCATACATAGATACATACATACGTTACATTATACATACCTTACAACATCATACTCATACATACATAATCAACATACAATCTGCTTATCAGTCATCCTGTTACTTGTGGGATGACCTTCAAATGTACTTTGGAGGGCAAAGGAAAGTTGTTTATCACCTTTGGCAGACAAGGAAGGAGAGGAAGAGGGAGAGGGTAGGGAGGGCAGGGGATGGGGGGGAGAGTGTGGGGGGGGGGAGAAAAACAAGCCAATGATGCACAGACAGGTTAGATGAAGGGAGGTAACAACGGCTTTGTTATCTGTGCTTAACATCTGACCGTATATGAAAATCAATGGAAGAAATACAAAACTGCAAAGAAACCTACAGACAAAAGGATCAAGCCATACTAGATATATTCGTTTTCCAACTATGTCTTTGCACAAGTTTAGCTTAAATCCGTGACATATTTGTGTTTAGTTGTTATTGTGTTTTGCTTAATTGTTTAGGATGGATTTAAGTGTGTGATTTAAGTCGTTGTGAGGCTGGCTGTGTGAGAAATGTGTGTATGTATGTGTGTGTGTGTGTGTGTGTGTGTGTGTGTGTGTGTGTGTGTGTGTGTTGTGTATGTGTGTGTGTGTGTGTGTGTGTTGTGTGTTGTTGTGTGTGTGTGTGTGTGTGTGTGTGTGTGTTAGCTACTGAGAATGATTATTTTAAGCTGTATTGGTAAGTTGTTCACAAATATTTTGAATACGGGGCTCATGAGTTTTCTGCGTTTGAAAATCAAGCAGGATTCAGACGTTGACATTCTACATAAGATCATGTCTTTGTTTCGAAATTTTTGGTCAGTATTTTTCGTACACAACATAAAAGCTGTCTTCTGTTTTTGTCGAATACAAAAAATAAATGAATAAATAAAAAATAAA
>CM060310.1:47723727-47763727 GCA_030674185.1 Monoplex corrugatus
TCTTCTTCTCTTCCGTAAGTTTCACAATGCCAAACAGCTGATCACTATGAGCGTAACACGGGGGATTGCTATTAAAAATAACACAACAAACAAACACTTTTTTCCTAATTTTTTATAGAGATTTCTCATTGTACTTCTACGTAAATCTTCACAATCAACACATATTACTAGACTGTGAACGGGGGATCTCTTAAAAATAAACAAAAAAAATAAAAGCTACTGGTTTCACATTTCTACACAATTTCACTTTGTATTTACATATCCATTACTAATGGTAAAGCTAGGCGGAGTTACAAGACCCTGCCATCCTTACTTGGCAGCTGACCCAGTTGCAGTAGGCAACTCAGGCCCGCAACATCCTTCCACTCATCCATTCACACAACGAGACAAAGTATGGAGAACTTTATGGAGAAGCCTGTTGACCCGTGACACAAATGTGCCAGGGGTCTTGGCATCGACGATCTCCTTGGGGAGGGAGTTCCAGTCCACAATTTGTTTGTTTGTGATCTTACGCTTGATAAAGGCCAGTTGGCCGAAATTTGCGCCTGTCTTGTCTGGCTGTATGAAATACGCGTTCTGATTCTTTTTTCGTGTTTTTTTTTCTGGTTCCTATCCACCAGCAGAAAAAAAAGAAAAAACTTTCTTTCCTTCACCCTATCTGACTGCTTCCTAGAGTGAAAGAATGAACGGGTTATGTGTAGTTTCGTTATCTTGGCTGCAAATGTCAGGAAGCCAGGGCAAAGGTGAGGGAATGAAAGGATTAGGTTATTGGTTTGATATCATGACTGGTAATGCAGCAAGCTGGTGGATAGGATGAGGAAATACAGGGGCCACTGATCCATACAAAACTGCAAGTTTGGGGGACAGTGTGAAAGACATGACACTGTGCAAATAGGAGATGTGTAAAACAAAGACTGTTGACTGAAATACACATTTTACATGAACTATTGGTGTGGAACAACTCGTATCTATACATTATTAGTTTCATGCTGTAAGCTATTCTTCTTCCAATTTTGCAGCAAAGAACATGTAAATTATCGATGATGTGATTTAAGTCATTACGTACGGATTTCCTTAACTGTTCTGCAGTTTCATCTCTGTTCTGACTGTCTGTCCGTCTGTCTGACTGTCGTCTCTCTCCTGTCTCTCGTCTGACTGTCTGTACTGCCTACGTTTCTCTTTCTATCTTCTCTTTACTTTCTCTTTGTAACTCTCTCTCTCTCCCTAACACACACATACGCACACACACGCACACGGCTAGTCACTGCAGAAGCACGAAAGTGTACGTACACCGCACTAATAAAACATTGTGGCATAGAACCTGGGACAATTTTGTCATAATGTTATTTGATAATAATGTAGAGATGATAATCATGACACTGGATATTACCTCAGAGTCAAACATTGTTTAAAGGGCTGTACTCTACGTTTACTATCACAATATTTGTTACAGGGATGTACTCTACGTTTGCTATCACATATTTGTTACAGGGTGTACTCTACGTTTACTATCACACTATTTGTTACAGGGCTGTACTCTACGTTTACTATCACACTATTTGTTACAGGGATGTACTCTACGTTTGCTATCACACTATTTGTTACAGGGATGTACTCTACGTTTGCTGTCACACTATTTGTTACAGGGATGTACTCTACGTTTACTATCACAACTATTTGTTACAGGGATGTACTCTACGTTTGCTATCACATATTGTTACAGGGATGTACTCTACGTTTGCTGTAACACTATTTGTTACAGGGATGTACTCTACGTTTGCTATCACACTATTTGTTACAGGGATGTACTCTACGTTTGCTGTAACACTATTTGTTACAGGGATGTACTCTACGTTTGCTATCACACATATTTGTTACAGGGATGTACTCTACGTTTGCTATCACACTATTTGTTACAGGGATGTACTCTACGTTTACTATCACACTATTTGTTACAGGGATGTACTCTACGTTTGCTATCACATATTTGTTACAGGGATGTACTCTACGTTTGCTGTAACACTATTTGTTACAGGGATGTACTCTACGTTTGCTGTCACACTATTTGTTACAGGGATGTACTCTACGTTTGCTGTACACATATTTGTTACAGGGATGTACTCTGCGTTTGCTATCACATATTTGTTACAGGGATGTACTCTACGTTTGCTGTAACACTATTTGTTACAGGATGTACTCTACGTTTACTGTCACAGTATTTGTTATATGGCTGTATTCTACAGGGATGTACTCAAATGTAGCTTACTATCACCATATTTTGTTACAGAGCTGTACTCAACGCTTACTATCACATTACTTTTAAAGGGCTGTACTCTATGCTTACTATCACAACATGTTTGTACAGAGCTCTACTCTACATTTACTATCACAAGACTTGTTACAGCGATGTACTCTACGCTTACTATCAAAATATTTGTTACGGGATGTAGTTTTACGCTTACTATTACAATATCTCCTGGTATCAACGAAGCCAAACATCCTTGATGATGCATCCATGAAGTTGATGAAACCCGACTGTTTGGTCCCGGTTTTATCAGTGAGCCCATAGCACGCTCAACTCTAGGTAGGAGCCAGTTGGGGCGAAAAATTCCACAATGATTTTTGATAGGGCTGATGGGATCCGAACCCACGACCTTCCAGTCAGCAGTCCGTCGGACTAGCCACTGCACCTCTGCGTGTGTTGTCTTGCGTATATCTTGTCTTTACTGCCACCATACTTGACGTGCAGTCAAGAACGGTCAGCTGGTGGGTCTTTGGCTAGAGGCAAGTTTGTAAATACAGTGCATCCTTGGGGAGTCTACCCAGACTGATATTGGTTTTGTTAATGGCTTACTCTCCCGTCACAATCATTCTTTTCGCATGACGTGTGGCTTGTTAGCCTCTGGGAAAACTTGACGCCACAGTTCCCAACTATTTTTTTCTGTTCGTGTGCATAATTGTTTATTTCTGAAAGTTGATTTTGAGGTACGTTTATGTTACGGAGACAAATCATCTTTTTAAGCTGTGCTTTTCTATGTGCATTGAATGCACACAGCACACAGGATATCACTCAATCAAAGAATACCATTCACCCTACAAATCAATAGCTAATGAACTGTGGGTGGGAGAATAAAATCCTAACTAATTGGAAATTGAACCTGGTTCTTTTCCATCCTAAGTAGGTGCTAAAGCAACTGGATCACTGCTCCAAAATATTTCGTTGCTATGCATTCTTGTCTATTTATGACTGTGTTAAGTCGCGCTCATTGACATCCTTGGTGACTCCCTGTGGTCGGTTTGACTGGTTTAGTAGATATTTGTTTCAAGAGAAATCTGTGATATTATGTATATCCTTCGGGATCATAGCGAGACAGTATTTCCGCAATAATTAGAAAGTCTTTCTGGTTCCTGGTTTGATCCAGGGATTCCTGATGTCAGAAACAGGCACTATAATGACCAGGCCACCAACTCATGTTTCTTGTGGTGGGCTGGTGTCCAATGTATCACTTACAGATCAGGCTTAAAGACATCCTCGACAGGCAGTCAACAACACGATATATGTTGGTGTTTCCTATGACTGTTTCTATTTTTTCTGTTTGCTTTTATAAGCGTTTTTATTTTTTTTCTCGGAATCGTGTACGCACTTTGTTCTACACACTTTGTGCAGGCAGTATCTTGGGGCACAGTCTGTAATGTTCAGTCTTTAATGGGCGTGCATGCTGCGTGTGTTTATGTTTCTGTGAGCCACCAGACACTACATGTAATATGACTTACAACATCTTTAACGCGCATACGTAATGATCTGTGCGTATCTATACATATGATGAGGATTTTAGGATTAACAGTTCTGCACACGTGTTAATCCGGAAGATGGTAAAAATGTCCACTTTTTACTGACCAGGTGGGGGTAATCCATCATCATCATCATCACCATGTGCCCTGCCGCGTGGCGTTGGTGATCATGGCCCTCCACACGAATCTATCCCTTGTCGCTGCAAGTACATCACCCACCCTCTTTGTCTTCAGCCACCCTGCAAGTCCGTCCAGTATTTTCTCCACCAACACTGGGTCTATCTGGTGTTCTCTTTTCCTCCAGCTTTCCTGCTATGACCAAGTGCTCCAATTTCCCTTTCCTCATAAAACGTGCCATATATGTTGCTTGTCTTTTCCTAATCTTCTTTATCAATGATCTTCTTGTGTATGCCTCCTTCAAGACTGTCTCGTTTTTTTTTCTTTGCTGTCCATGGAACTCTCAACATTCTTCTTAGAAACCACATCTCGGCTACCTCAATCTTGTTTTTACACACGGGCAATCCATACAGAATGGAAACCCAGACCTTCCGATAGGAAGTCTGATAGCTTAACCAATCGACTGCTGTGTCGTCGTGTTTGGCGTGAACGATTTTGCTTCTTATGTAGGGACATTTTTGTTTGATGGTGGAAGAAACGTTGCCCTGTGTTTTCATCAAAAGACAGACAGACAGACAGACAGACAGACAGACAGACAGACATCAGACAGACAGACAGACAGTGACAGACAGACAATCTCATCCTCTTCCACACGCGTTCACACACGCACACCGAAACACACGCACACACACACGCGTGCATACACAGAGCTAGAGACATACACTCTGCTAGGTTAAAAAACAGAGTGAATTTGTGTTTGGTGAAGTGTCCTTGTCTGAGAGCGAGCGAGAGAGAGAGAGAGAGAGAGAGAGAGAGAGAGAGAGAGAGAGAGAGAGAGAGAGAGAGAGAGAGAGAGAGAGAAGAGAACGCCTCTAGCATAAATCTGTCCATCTTTCTGTCAGTCATCTCTCATCTCCACCTCAACTCCCTGCAACCATTTTTTTTACGAAATGTTGAAGCCGGCAGTGAAGACAGTAGTACTAAGCACAGCGAGACAATCGACCAGCAAGACGCCTCAAGGTTATAACGACTGTAGTGTGTGTAACCAAAGAGGTTCTTTGGTGTAACTACAAACTGCTCAGATTCAGTTAATGCCAAAGTTTACAAGCGTGCAGTGTTTCTGGGAGACGTGCTTCTGCTGTCGCTCTTAGTGTCTAATTCTCAGACTCGTACTCTCAGAATCGGGCTCTTTTTATTTTCTTATTAAAGAAAAGATATCTACGAAATTATGGACATTTCAGAGAAAGAAAACAGAAGGCGAAAACAATGAAAAGCAGTTTTGTTATTTGCACACTGGAGACATGAAATACCGGCATTTACCATCCTCGTAGATTTAATGCATTCACAGTCTGTCTATTTCATTTTGAGCATAGTCTAATGGTACAAATGAACTTGGTTTACAGATGCTTGATATTCTTACTACCATCAGCCAGTGAACGGAACAATGACTGTGATGAACCAAACCGTTTGACAACAGCTAAAATGAGACGTGATCTAACGGTGCCATTAGAGAGCAATCATCAAAAAAAGTGTAGGTGGTTCTTAATGACACCAAAGGCTCTGCATTACCATTCCTGTCTCGATATGAACCCAAAAAAAGGCACAAAAATGAATAAAATATTACAAGACAAGACGAGACAAGGCAAGACAAGGCAAGACAAGACAAGACAAGGCAAGAGAAGACAAGACAAGACAAGACAAGACAAGACAAGGCAAGACAAGACAGAACAAGCTGAGAAAAGACGGGACAGGGTTGTACAAGACGGTAGAAAACAGGACAAGAGAAGAAAAATAAACGACCATTCTGAATTGCAAATTTATGTGCGTCCTAAATGTAACTGATACAATGCTATCCTGTGTTTAGCAGATGTTCAACGTGTCATGTAAGATTGTAGGTGATATTTATGATTGTTTTGTTGAAGGACAGGCTGAATGATTTTCCGTTTTTCATTCTATTCCAAAACTAAACATGTATTTCTTGTAGTTTCATTGTGTAGAATATATATATAAGCTGTCAAAGCTTCAGCTGCGTCAAGTTATAATTCTCGATATGATTTTCATCAGAAAAAAAAGTATGAACAGTTCATCTGAGACAATGACACCTATGTTCATTAAAGAAACATGATCGAGCATAGCTGTGTTGTTATGTTCCTTAGAGTATCCTGTTATAATGTTATCTACTAGTGTATTTTTTTCTTCTGTGTACTGCTTGTCTTTCAATTAAGAGCAGTTAAACTTCCAAAATGTACTTCAGTTGATTTTTATTTTTAAAAAATATCATGGAATGATCATATCTGTATTCTCGTATTATACCTACGTAATGAACATTTAATGTTAGGTTTTCCGATAGAAGGGAAAAATCTAATATGGTATATTTTAAAAGTAAAGTCCATTACCAAGTAAAGATTTTAACCTGTGGATTATTTCGTCTCCAAATGTCTGTCAAATCTAATTGTTGCATCATTTTTTATTGCTTGGTTTGCTCTCTGATTGTTGATTTTAACATGATAATGGTAATCTAAATATTGATCAAAGAACAAGGTTCCAGTCACCTACCAATGTTAGGTCTTGATTATCAAATTTACTGTTTTCTTTTGATCTTCTGTAAAATAAGGATTATTTTTGTTTGGCAATCGACATTTACCAAATATGTCTTTCTCATATAGCTCATATGATCAAAAGCGACCTTTGTCGTCTTTTTCTATTTGCTGATTTTATTCAAAGTTACTATTAAATAATACTACCATTCTCCTCGTACTGGACAAATGGGATGTGAACAAATATTTATATCTCCATTCCGATGAGATGTACCTTTCTAGTTTAGCATCAAAGTGAATATCCTTAGGCAAAAATATTATACGATTTTTTTGAGATAGTGAAAGACATCTCGTCGTTTATGAAGATCTCCAAGTTAAGTCAATAATTATGAAGACTATCTGAACTGCAAATTCAGTTATGTTTAATCGTAAGTAGTACAGTGTTATCCTGTGTTTAGCAAATTTGGAACTTGTCATGTAAGACTGTGGGTGATATTCTTTTACGAGTAGGGTGTAGAAGGACAATCTGGAGGATTTTTCCGTTTTACGAATGATCCAGAACTAAAGATTTAGTTCTTGTTGTTTCGTTGAAGTGCTTTGGTTTTTCAAAACGGAAGAGAATCCAATAGAAATACGTAGATTGTGAAAAACATAACGTATTAATGAGTTGCAATTCGCACATGCACTCAAATATACATGTGGTATTTCATGTGTATTGCCATTTTTACCCCACCATGAAAGCAGCCATACCCCTTTCTGGAGCGGGTACATGCTGGGTGTTTTCATGGTTCCATAAACCATCACACATTGACATGGCATAAAGATTCTTTAACGTGCGTATTTGATGTTCTATATGCACATGCCGTGAAGAGGTGCAGGCATTGGCAGATCTGCACATACGCTGCCTGGGAGATATCGATAAAAACAAAACAAATTTCACTTCTTACCTTCAGGCGTACCAAGTAGGTTCCAGCTTAGACCTTCCAATTTGAAGACCAGAGTCCTTAAAACCAGACTATCGTACCTGACATGAAGAAAATAAAAACGAAGAAAAAGGGGCCTGTTGCTGGTTGTGGGAACAGGAATAAGATATGTAAAATAATAGTAAACAGTCACAATAGTAATGATAATTATGGTGATGATGATGATTATGACAATAACAGAAAGAGCAGTAGCCACAACAACAACAACGTCAACAACAATACTACCCTACTACTACTGCTGCTGCTGCTGTTACTACTACTACTACAACTACTACTACAACTACTACTACTAACTATTACTATTACCACTGCTACTACTCTAAAAGAAAACTGCAAAATATTGACATAATTTTGTGATATTAATGACTATTATGCTCTGAATGTTGAGGACATGCTGACGGTGTGATATTGTGTGTGTGTGTGGTGGTGGTGCGTGCGTGCGTGCGTACGTGCGTGCGTGTGTGTGTGTGTGTGTCTGTGTGTGTGTCTGTGTGTGTGTGTCTACGTGTGTCTGTGTCCTGTGTGTGTCTATGTATATCTGTGTCTGTTTGTGTCTGTGTCTGTGTATGTCCGCGTGTGTCTATGTGTGTCTGTGTCTATGTGTGTCTGTGTCTTGTGTGTCTGTTTGTCTAGTGTGTCTGTGTGTGTCTATGTGTGTCTGTGTCTTGTGTTCTGTGTGTGTCTGTGTCTATGTGTGTCTGTGTCTGTTATGTGTGTCTATGTGTGTCTGTGTCTATGTGTGTCTGTGTCTGTGTGTCTGTGTCTATTGTGTGTGTCTGTGTCTGTGTGTGTCTGTGTCTATGTGTGCTGTGTCTGTTTGTGTCTGTTGTGTCATGTGTCTGTGTGTCGTGTGTGTATTAGGTTCCAGATATGGGGCGTGATATATCATGTGTGTAAGGCCAGAGAAAGGGGGGGGGGGGTATGGAAATCAAGTAATACACAAACCATGACATCCCAGTAACAATGAATGTTACAATGCTGACGATATGTACTAAACTTCCTGTTCATTTACAAACACATGAAGTTAGTCGGTTGGTTGGTTCATTATGTCTATTTATTAGTTTATTTAATTGTCCTTGGTTTGTTTTATAAGCTCATATGCGAATAGACGTTAAAAGAAATAACGAACAAATACATTTTGTGCAACATTATGCTTTCTGCAAAAAAAAAAGTCTTTCTCTGCAAGGAAAAAGAACAAAGCTGAATTCCTTTGTGGACAATTAAATAAGTCGACAGTAGAGACATAATTTTGAACTGTAAAAGAAAAAAGGCCTGTTTTGAAAAAAAGAAGTGACAAACTCGCAATATAGTGTATGTTCTAGGGAATTGCAGCGAGACAGTATTGACACCTGCATTTAGAACTCATTTAACATCACGCTATGACGTGGTGACGTTTCCACCGTTGGGGTGAAGGATCTCGGTCTGTGTACTCAGTAAATTGGACTGGGGCTTGCAAATCCCCACGCTACTATATTGTCAGGAACAAAAACCTGACATAGTCTTCGTGACAATGAACTTGGTTGTTTCGTGCCGGTGGGTTGTAAAATGTGAGCTGTGCTGGATTCGTTTCTCTGGTGTAATTTTTCTTTTAAGTTAAGACAGGCTTGAGAAAATATTTGATTAAAGAAAAAAAAAATAACGACAGCAACAGCAGTAGTAGCAGCAGCAGCAGCAGCAGCAGCAGCATCAACACCATTTTCTAATACTTTATTTTTTAAAATTTTTCTTTCCATTCTCTTGAAAGGATGTATGCACGTCTTTCTGCAAAAACTGACCAGGTGGTAAGTTCCTGCGCAGATTGCGTACCCCGTCTTTGGTAGGCGTTTGAATTTTTCATAAAGTGCCGGACATGGACGTAACTAACAGGATCTCTAACATTCATGTTTGATGTTCTGTGTGTGTATACAGACGAACAGGATTTAGGCACTAGCACGCATGTCGATCTGGGAGATCGAAAAAAAATCACTACTCTTTACCCACCGGGCGATGGATACTTAGGCACGATCGAACCCAGACGTTTCGATTGGAAATCCAATGTCTTGTCCACTTGACTACGGCGTCCATTAGTGTGGAATACAATTGTGAGTTGCATTATAAACAATAGTTAATATGTTTAGTTTGTTATTTCTCTTCCTCTCCCTGATTGTTTTAATCTCTGTTTAAAAGAAAAGGGAGATCTATTTCATGCTGATCTCAGGAAAATGTGCGTGTGTGTGTGTGTGTGTGTGTGTGTGTGCGTTCGTGCGTGCGTGCGTGCGTGTGTGTGTGTGTATGTGTGTGAGTGTGAGTGTGTGTGTGTGTATGTGTGTATGTGTGTGTGTATGTGTGTGAATGTGAATGTGTGTGTGTGTATGTGTGTGTGTGTGTGTGTGTGTGTGTGTGTGTGTGTGTGTGTGTGTATGTGTTGAGTGTGATGTGTGTGTGTCGTTGTGTGTGTGATGTGATGTGTGTGTGTGTGTATGTGTGTGTGTGTGTGTGTGTGTGTGTGTGTGTGGTGTGTGTGTGTGTGTGTGTGTGTGTGTGTGTGTGTGTGTGTGTGTGTGTGTGTGTGTGTTGTGTGTGAATGAACCCAGAATGCAGAATACAGTTACGTGCTACAAAAACACCAAATAGGGGTATCAGACAAATTGATTGTAGATGTGTGTGTATGTATGTGTGACCTCCCACCACGAAATCAGTCTTAACTAGCATTTTGGGCATTTTGAGATATACATATCCTGGAAAGTGTACATTCTAATGATTATTTTGGTACTTGAATAAAGCTTGTACTCCAAAAAATGTAGAAGTTATGTATGTTTAAAGTCATTAAAGTGTATGGCGGCCATTTTGAGAAAACGGCCATTTAAGTTTTTGTGTGCTCTCCTACACATTTTCCTTAAATTTCTTTGTGGCTTTGGCCCAGTTTGTTTCTAATTTTCGCTTTCATTATCTGAAAGGTGCACTAAAGAGCTTTTCATCAGTATATTACATGTGCGGGTACCGTACATGTTACGGTTCATAATAAGAGACAAAAATAGGTACTTTTGGTAGGAAATTGCGTTCTTTCTGCTGCGATCAGTGCATTAAAATACCATGTTAAATTGATTAATAATATTTTTTCAAAAAAAAAAAAAATTCTGTGGATGGAGAGATTACAGTCTACAGAAATCAATTTTGAGAAAAAGTCAAAACACCCCAGACAGACCCTCAGTCACCTTTTCAGCTCCCAGTGCTGTTCGACTGACTGCGAGTTAAGACTGATTTCGTGGTGGGAGATCACAAATGTACACGCGTGTAAAATTGTGATCATGCTTTTCTCAACATTTTATGTGTCGAACTTTACCGAATGTTGGTAAAAGATGTGGAATGTTGAGGAGTCTTGAAAGACTAAGACAGAAAGTTGAGGCCCCAGTATCAGTCACACAGACTCAGCTTTAAAAAAGTGCTTAACTGAGCATGCTTTCTAAGTGGGGGCGTGTAATCAGCATCTTTTTTTTTTTTTTTTTTTGGTAGCTTCTGACAATATTTGGAATATGTTTCCTGAGAATATTTGGAATATGTTTTCTGAAAATGTTTGGAATATGTTTTCTGAGAATATTTGGAATATGTTTACTGACAATATTTGTAATGTTTTCTGACAATATTTGGAATATGTATACTGACATTATTTGAATACATTTTTGACAATACTTGGAATACATTTTCTGACAATATTTGGAATACATTTTCTGACAATATTTGGAATATATTTTCTAACAATATTTGGGATATGTTCACTGACAATATTTGGAATACATTTTCTGACAATATTTGGAATACATTTTCGGACAATATTTGGAATATGTTTTCTAACAATATTTGGAATATCTTTACTGACAGTATTTTGAATACATTTTCTGACAATATTTTGAATACATTTTCTGACAATATTTGCAATACATTTTCTGACAGTATTTGGAATATATTTTCTTACAATAATTGGAATGTTTTCGTAGTTGTCACCGGCTATCATATCTCCCAAGCATGTCGAGCTTTACTTCATCTGATACCACTTCAACATCAGAATGGTACTGAAAAATAGAAAATTTTGATTTTTATATTTTTTTGTCTAAAAAGGGAGACTGTTAAAATGACTTGACTTTCTTGTCCCCCACCCCCTCCCGTTAGAATGATTTGACTTTCTTGTTTTCTCCTTCCCACCCCCCCTCTCTCTCTTTTCTTGAAATCCGAGTCCAGAGGTCTATACAATAAATGGTACTAAGTGAACACAGGCGATCGATCTACTAGACTCCTCCAGGCTCTAAAGATTTCAGTGTGTTGTAACTACATGGTGCTCAAATCAACTTATGCCCTGACTTCACAAGCGGACAGTGACATGTTTTCATGGCGATTTCCCCAGTGGCGCTGGGCGTGTGTTTGAGTGTGTGTGTGTTTGAGAGAGAGAGAGAGAGAGAGAGAGAGAGAGAGAGAGAGAGAGAGAGTGTGTGTGTGTGTGTGTTTGAGAAAGAGAAGAGAGAGGTGTGTGTGTGTGTGTGTGTGTGTGTGTGCGTGCGCGCGCGTGAGTGTGTGTGTGTGTTTGAGTGCGCGCACGTGTGTGTGGGGTAGTTTTTGAGTTAATGTCTGTTCACTTAAGTGATTTTAGACATTGTGTGTGTGTGTGAGTGTGTGTGTGTGTGTGTGTGTGTGTGTGTGTGTGTGTGTGTGTGTGTGTGTGTGTGTGTGTTTTGCATGTGTGTGCATTTCAGTGTGTGTGTGTGTGTGTGTGTGTGTATGTTTGCGTGCGTGCGCATGTGTGAACGTGTGTTTGAGCGTTTGTGAGTGGGAACTCAGAATTCAGAGATCAGAATACATTTATTTTCATCAGAACCCAAACGCGACGCGGGCTATAAAACACAAAGTGCTTGTAGGTGTCTTCGTATGAGCATGTGCATGAGCGCGAACGTGCCACACCATAAGTCTGTGTTGTGCTGCTTGTCCATTCATCTGTGTTTCTATCTGACTGTCTGTCTGTCTGTATGCTGCTGCTTTGTCTGTTTCCCTTCCACCCCGCTCGATATATTCCTTTTGAAGCTTGTCCCTTAACCCCAGTGGTTAGAGTGTCCTGCTGGTAAGGCAGGGGCCGTTGGTTTAATCCTAATGCGGACCACTGTTTCCTGTGTTGGCTGGATCTGTTGATAGAACTATAACAGGAAGAAAATTAGTGGATGTGCTCTTTAGTCTTTAAGAAGATAGGCACTTTATCCTGTATGACAGGTGGGAATTCTGTCATAATTTGGATGACAGAGTTTCAGCACTTACTTAATAATGCAAGGGTTTTTGTCATCTAGTAGCCTTACTCACAATGGGCGAAGCAGCAGAGATGTTTCAGTCTTTTTCTCCTAATTTTTATATTTGGTGTTTGTTTGTTTGTGATCTTACGCTTGACAAAGACCTGTTAACTATTAGCCGAAAATGTTCGCCTGTCTTGTTTGGTTGTATTAAGTACGCGTTCTGTTTTGTTTTTTTGTGTGTTTATTTCGTGTAATTTTCTGGTTCGCATAACCCATAAAAGATTGGGGGATCTTTAAACCGAATTATGACTCTATACAGAAATCTAACACACAACAAGGAAGGACAGAAACGCGCAGAAACGCACTAGCCACACTAGACAAAATTCTAAAAAGCAATCCACTCACAGATTTATAAGTCAATATATTTTCTTGAATCAAATATGTTCCTAATATAATATAAAGCTTACTTATTCATCACCCTTCTCTCTCTCTTTCTCTTTACTCTAACACTATCTATGTCTCCCCTCACTCTCCTTCTCTCCTCTCCCTTTCTCTCCTCTTTACCCCCGCCCTTCCTCTTTCTCTCTCTCCTATTCTGTTTCCCTTCCTCTCTCTCTCTGTCTCTTCCTCCCTCCCTCTCTCCCTGTCTCTCCCTCTCTTTGTCTCTGTCTCTGACGGTCGATCTCTCTTAAAGTGCATTTTCTGTTCATGTTTTGTATTCCAGTGTGTTTTTTTCTACCTTTGGAAAGTGAATTGTTGCCAAAATACTGTCTGTGAACTTCTGTTGTCATAGAGTCTTTCGTGTGCACCTAGTACATTCTTGAGCACATAACGTCTGTGTATCATCTCTCAGAAAGACAGGCATCAGTGCAAACACTAAGGATTCAGTGGGATGAGGGGCAAAGGCAGAGAAATCCCTGTTCAACGTAAGAACCAAACCCACTACTTCTCACATTCTCGGTAGGGGGTCTAACAATTAAACCATGCTGCGACAGTAATTCTGCTGAGTTTTCATATCAACGCGAATCTCTTTTAGGCTTTTCATGACAGACCTCACTGACGAACGCCTACGGGTTTAAAAGGGACAATGTAGATGCACTCTATTATGGTGTACATCCTTTGGGACTTGTGCAGGGACAGTGTCCACACCCATGTTTAGAACTCATTTAGCACTGCACTTCGATATGACGTGTCCGCGGTTTCCACTGATGGAGTGACGGACCCCCATTCTGTGTTCTTAGAAAATAAGACTGGGAATTGGTAAATTCCCAAACTACTGTGCCGCAAGGAAGAAAACGCGACATCCATTATCCCATAATAACTCGCTGATTTCATGCCTTCTTGGTAGAAATGAACTTGTAAACGCCCTGAATTCTTTCGAACACTAAGACAAGGATAACGCGGTCTAAGCACGTGTGTCCGGTTCTTTGATTTTTTGTTTTGTTTGAAAATAAAGATAGAAATCGTCCATGTCCGTATCCATTTCCCTTTAAAAAAAAAAAAATTAAGTATTGTAAGGTAGTCGTTGTCGATTGTATGCCTGATCAAGTGCGCTTTGATTTGACTTGTCAAGAATTGGCGTCGTACAAATACTGTCACTATTATTATTTTTTTGAAAATTACGTATTATTATATCCAACGTTTTCGACAAACATAATATTCATTTCAGAACGGATAGCATAGCATGCAAATGTTAAAATGATGGATGTGGAAGAGTGGGAAAGTAACGGACGGAACAGAATATAGAACAAAATAAACAGATAAAGAGAGAGCGATGGGCAAGAGAGAGAAAGAGAGAGAGAGAGAGGTGGTGTGTGTGTGTGTGTGTATATGTGTGTGTGTATGTGTGTGTGTGTGTGTGTGTGTGTGTGTGTGTGTGTGTGTGTGTGTGTGTGTGTGTGTGTGTGTGTGTGTGTGTGTGTGTTGGAACTGTTTTGAAGACAGCAGATAATAGAATAGAACCAAGATCTCAAAGTTCGACATCTTTCAGTGCCCAGACTTCATGGATTTGCACCCATATAAGTCTGGCGATTGGCAAGCACGATGTTGTGATTGCAGACACCAGTGTTTGAGTGAGCAGCTTTTGCTGCAGTTGCTACATGTAAAACTTTATTTGTCTGCATGCTGTTTGCTGTTATTTCAAGGCCTTGCCAGCGGGCAAAGTCTGTACGTAAGCTATGACGTTTGCTTTATTACTTTTTGGACTTTCCATCACTGGTATTTGTAGTGTTAGTGTGAGGCAAAGTTATGCCATTTGCTATATTGCTTTGGGTCCCCTCCCTGTCGAAACATGTTTGTGGTGCAGTACACATGGAGTGGTTTAACTCAATCAGGGCACTGCTGTTTGAGGCCAAACACCTCGCCTGAGGCGACTTACCTTAATCCACCGTGCTTCGCCGATGTTTTGACATTTTCAGCGCAAAGTATTCCAACGAAAGACTGCCAGATGAAATTCACATATATGCGACGGAAGACTGGTAAAAGGAAATAACTTTATAGTCTTGTGACAATGTCTAGATTAAGACATGCTGGATACGAACCAAATTTGAACCAGGAGTTTTCTTGGAAGTGGATGCTGATTGACGTGCTGTTCTCTGCATTTTTCATCAGCATTTCCTTGCTTTTCTGCAAACTCCTCGTGTTTTCGCGTCTACCATCCTCGACGTGAGCACATCAAGGGATTAGCCAATAAGTTGTTTGCTAGAGGCAATCTCGTTATACCACACGTCCCTAGGAAGTCTACTAAAATGATACTGCTTTTGATAGTGATGTTGATATTCATTTAACATTTTCTATCATGACAGAACTTTTATGCCTGAAATGCAGGCTGCTGTTCTCAGGGTAGACGTGTCACCAAAGTAAGGCCTTGCCATTTCCTCTTTTGTGTGGCTCTGTTTGCATTTGAAAATGGGTTCCTCTATGTACATTAAGTACATGTTGCATACCAGACATTGGTTGGTCATCTCTTCTGAAAGACTAAAGGACCACTAATAAAATGTTTTCTGCTGAATGTTTCTTAAAACCACGTGTCAAAGATAATGATAATTGATTGTGATTAATTAAATGGTAATGCCATATCCAAAAATAAATCAAATTTGCAAATCCATGACAGTACACACTTCGGCCATACGAGGATCAGGAGAAATTAGGAGAAAAAGACTGAAACTTCCCTGCTGCTTCGTCCAATGGGAGAAGAGGATTCCATTTTAGTGGACGAAGCAGCAGGGACGTTTGTCTTTTTCTCCTAAACTTTGTATTTGGTGTTTGCTTGTTTGTAATCTTACACTCTCCCTTGACAAAGGCCAGTTGACCGAAAATTTGCGCCTGTCTTGTCTGGTTATATTAAAGACGCGTTCTGATTCTATTTTCGTGTTTTTCTGTTTTCTGTGTATTTATGTTTACCTGAGTAGATTTTGGGAAGCATAATATTGTTAGAAGCAACTCCTCAGAAGCAGCGGATTTTTATGCATATACTAAGTGCGTACTACACATATGGGGCATGCTTTTTATCATTTCTGAAAGACTACCACCCAGACCAGAAGTTTCAGTGAGGTGAATGGAATGTATGGAAATCATATCACGAATCAAACCTCGCACATCCTAGGTAGGCTATCTGACAGCTTGGTCACTGTTCCAAATATAATCTCTTCCTATGTGTTACAATTCACATTTAGCTCACTCTCGCAGACATCCTGGACGAACACCTGGGGTCAGTCAGTATTTAGTGTCCAAAGAGACAAGCTGGCCATCTCTGTGGGATTCAACGGAGACAGCATTAACACCAATACTTAGAACTCATTTAACACCACTATATGACGTGTCGACGTTTCCACAGTTAGCGAGAAGCATCTCGGTCCGTGTACTCAGCAAATTGGACTGGGAGTTGAAAATCCCCGAACTAGTGTATTCCAGAAGAAAAGCCGATAGATCCACAGAACAAAGAACGCGGTGGTTTCGTGTCTTCTTTCCATTTTTCAAAGTTTCTAAGTCATGTTGGAATGGTTTACGGTGTCTGACTCTTGCAGGTAAGACAGACTTGTATCTCTCTGAGCACATCACAGAAAGAAAACTGTTGATTTGGTGACATCTTTTTATAGTTAAGATGGATATCTTGATGTGTACTCATTCTGTGAAACACTATGTCATGTCAGAATACACAGTAGGCAAGTTCAATGAGAGATGTAGATTTTTATCAGGTAGAGCAAGATAGGTGAAAAAAAAAGAAAAAAGAAAAGGAAAAAAAAAAAAAAAAAAAAAAAAGTACACAATATGGTCAAGCCACATGGCAATGTCCATTTCATACAAAACGTTTTACAGAAAATCCTAATTGAGTATTTCTTTAGGTCACTGTGACCATGACAAAACATCCAGTTACATAAAACCTGACATGACGCTAGGACAATGGTTGATGTCTTAACAATATATCATTTAAGTATTGTCAGATGTTCTTGAAAAAGTGCTGTTCAAACACATTCCTCAACAAATCTTGGATTCAAGCACCCTTCTGCCCTTGTGACCATGATCATAGAGCCAAGACGTCCGGACAGTAACTACTCCTCAGTGACTCACAACTTTGCTATACATTTGGTAAAGTTTCATCACACATGTTCTCAAACATCCAAATGGGATTTCACAAGTAAGCCTAATGTTTGTTGCCTCATCATTAATGCAATCATATTCAGTTTTCGGAAGTGTAGACCTGCACGCTTGGTGTTTTTGTGTTTCCGTAAGCCCCCGAATAGTGACATGTCTTACGGGATATTTATTGTGACTATTTGATGTACTGCCCATGTAGTTGTACAACACTTCAAGTACCTTGGGCCATACAAGTCAGCAGATGCCACACGTAGCAAAGACATCAAAGCAAGGATTGCCCAAGCCAAACAAAGAATGGTCCATCTTTCTAACATTTGGAAAGACATATTTAGGAAACGAGCTCAAACTTAAAATACTGCGAACACTAATTTGGCCCGTTGTGTTATATGGAAGTGAAGGATGGACTCTTAAAGCTGCAGATGAAAACAGAATCTAAAGTGCACAGATGTGGTTCTACAGAAGACTCCTAAGAATAAGCTGGACTGAAAGACGAACAACCAAAGCATCTGGAAGAACTGAACAAACAACATAAACTTTTAGGCCTGTTTAGGAAAATGAAAACGAAATACTTTGGACACGCTATGAGACATCAGAGCTGCCATATAATGAAGACTGTGGCCCAGGGCAAAATGGAGGGCAAGAGACGACAAGGAAGACCGCCGACTTCCTATGTAGAGAACATAGCCAAATGGACTAGGTTGCCGAAAAATGAAATCTACAGAAGGACTGTAGACAGAAGGGGATGGAGACAGCTGACGGGGCATGCATCGGCGGCTACCATCAAGAATGATGTCGCGGACAGGTGAACAGATGAAGCCCATGTATACACATGAGAAGGGTTCAGGTCTGCCTTTCTGTTGACCTGTACACTCTGAAAAATAAATCTCCACCCTTTACACTGTTTGAGGTACCAAGCAAATTCAGTCAAAGACGGCCCCGGACCTTCCAATGTCATGACATCTCAACTATCACTCCCGCCGCCCCAAGGCTATAAAGACTGCAGCCAGTAACTACGCAGTGCTCAAATCAAATTATTGCCAGACTTTACAGGCATGTCGGGTCATATTCTGGATTGCACGTTCCGAGTATAATTATGTGTGTTTATGTGTGTGTGTGTTGTGTGTGCGTGTGTGTGTGTGTGTGTGTGTGTGTGTGTGTGTGTGTGTGTGTGTGTGTGTGTGTGTGAGTGTGAGTGTGTGTGAGTGAGTGTGTGAGTGAGTGTGTGAGTGAGTGTGTGAGTGAGTGAGTGAGTGAATGAGTGAGTGTGTGTGTGTGAGGGGGGTGTTTCTGTCTGTACCGATGTGCTCTTTTGTCTGTTTGGCTGTTCTTCTGTCTCTGTGTATCTTTCCATCCCTGTCTCACTCCTCACTCTCATATTAGCTTCGAAACGCTCCATGCAACATTTTGTATCAATAAATGCAAATAGAAAGGTGTTATACCACACATACATCATTTTAGAGAAGTACCTGAAAACAGTGTATAATACTTATGAACATATACCATTACTGAACATGTCTCATAATAAATTTAGAAATGATTATTTACGCGCAATGCGTTATATCGAATATGTTCATATTTAAAACGCATACGCCCTGAAAAAGACGGTATATACAGAGTCATTCTAACACATGATAAAACCATGCAGAGATAAGAAGGACAGGAAATGATGGAAGGAGACCGTGTTTAATAATTTCACACATCGTTGCCTGGCTCCTCGATAGTAATTCAGTATCATAATTGAAACAAGCCAACCATTTCCTGGCGATTAATTAAACAGTGCGTCTTCAACAAATTGATAAGATCTCCCTTGATAGGACTTGGACGTAGGAGAAAACGAAGTACCAGGGACAGGCTGCATCTTGAGAAAAACCCTATCCTGTTGGGCGTGTTTTGGTGGGCGTTATGACATTGTGTGGGTATTGTTCTGTTTCGTCTTCAAGGACAAGAGGGGAGAGACAACTTTCTCTGAAGCTTTAACGATCAGTGTAAGAAATAGGAATCAGTGTCCGCCCGTGTGCAAGCAAACAGAAACCAAAATGAAATGAAAAACCAACCAACCAACCAACCAACCACAACCAACCAACCAACCAACCAACCAATCAACCAGCCAGCCAACCAGCCAACCAGCCAACCAACCTACCAACCAACCAACCAACCAAAACAACACACACACACACACACACACAACATACACACACAAACGCATGCACACACACGCACACGCACACGCACACGCACACGCACACGCACACACAAATAGAATCAGATAGCGCATTTAATATAACGAAACAAGACAGGCGGAAGTGTTCGGCTGTCTTTGTCATGCGGGTACAAAAGACAACAAAGAAGCAATGCAAGCCATTTATCGGAAAAATGCAATAGACAACTTACCTGACGAGGCGTTGAACATATCTGCCATTTTTTCCTGTTCAACGATATGCCTTGGAAGTTGTGTATTGTCTCTGGTTTCATTCTCCCTCCCTTTCCAATTTCAAAAACGTAATTAATCTTATAGATACATGGGCTTTTCCTAAATCCGAAAGAGCCCGCTGGAAACTTATTGAAAGATCTGGAAACAGAACAGTCCGAATACAACGAAACCCACTTGGTTTAAACAGAATTTTATTCAAGAAAAGAAGAATCTTAAATACAGCAAAGCATGGGCAGGGTATCAAGCAATGGCTTATATCAGCCCTCCCCAAGAACAATTGACACACTATTGGCTCAAATGCGGGCAAGTAACCCACTTAGAAAATATCTGAATAATGAGCTCTAATGTGCAATTTAACATACAGTTTAACGTTGTAGCATATTCTTCAGCGTGGAAAAGCATTCGTATGTATGCCTATAGGGAGTTGGCTGTTGGTGATAGTATCTGTCTGCTGTCTGTCCGTCTGCCTGTCTATCTTGTCTTCATCTTCCCCTATTTCTTCCATCAAGTGGGTAAGTTGTACACTTAGTGGTACTAAGTTGAGAAGATTTAACTGATGAGCCAGGCTCCCCGGAGCCAGATACCTATTGCCATGAATGCATCTTTCTTTTGATCTTATTATTCCCAGGCTTTACGTGCATGTAACGTCACATTTTCTGGAGGGCTTGTTCCTTAGGGCTGTAATATTTTATGCTTGTGTCTGTATCTTCGTGTCTGATTGTCTGTGTTGCCTCCTTTCTTCTGTATTTAATATTTATCTGTCTGCATGTCTGTGTATCTCGTTCTCTCTTCCTTTTTGTCTCTCCATGTGTGCCTGTCTGTTTGTGTCTGTGTCTGCATTTCTGTCAGTCTCTCGTTGGTCTTCCCTTTGACCCCAAACTCCCAACGATCCACCCAGAAACTGCTGACATTTCTGGAGAACTTGTTCTCGATAATTGTGATATTATTTATGTCTACATCTGTCTGTCCCGTCTGAATGTTTTTGTCTGCTTTTCTGTCTTTCTCCTTGCTGTCTGTCCGGTTGTGTCGTTGTATACTAGTACTCATGTCTCTCTTTTTGTGTTTCTCTCTGCCTCTGTCTGTCCGTTTCTGTCTGCCTGTTTGTCTGTGTATCTTTCTCTGTCTTTTTTCATTCTATTTGTCTCGCCTTTTTCTCGATCCTCCTTCAGAATATTTTGTTTATACTTTGAGCTTGTACATTGAAGAAGAAATACACTACTGCAGTAGTCTTCTTCTTTTTATCGCCGTATAATGGCAAAGCCACATGTGGCCATGAATGTGGTCGCTTCATCCAGCTTCTGCCAGTGCCATGGAACCTGACGGTCGGAGGAGCTGCAGCTGGCCATATCTCCTGTTGCTCTTTCTGATAGGGGGCGCCATCGCTGTAATAAGCGTTCAGCTTCTTGGTCCTTTCGACCACAAGGGTCATGTTGGTGACGGCGTCAGTTTGAACTGAAGGTGGACCATCTTAAGACACAGGACTCGGTAATCCTCCACCATGAAGGTACTTCAACGGACAAGGGCCATTCTCGTCTGACGTCAGTGACTGTGGGAACATCTGCGCTATATTACATCGAACTATGTTTCATTTTTAGAAGACGCTTACATACTTCAACCCATAGTTCTTTAGGGGTTACCCTGCCCTTCGCCAGTGATCAAATGGTCATCCTGTAAACTCAAAGGGCTAGGGCTGTAGATGGTTGTTATATGACTGAGGGTTCGTCATAGAAAATACAGGATATTTACTGGGCGTTGTCTAATAATAATAATAATAATAATTACAATATTTATATAGCGCAAAATCTTGATAAAATCAAATCTAAGCGCTGAAGCAGACACACACGCAAGCACGCACGCACGCACGCACGCACACACACGCACGCACACACACACACACACACACACACACACACACACACACACACACACACACACACACACACACACACACACGCATGGCTATAAATGGGGAGAAAGAATAAAAGCAATAAAAGCAAGAATAAAACCAATGGAAAATTATAGAGAGCATAGCATATACAATTATATATTATAACCATGTGATTCCCTCCGAGCGGAGACAGGCTGCAGAGGGGGGGGGGGGGGGTTGAGTGAGGTAGGATTTTATGCGGAGGAGAAAAGGTGAGTTTTGAGAGCGGACTTGAAGGAGACAAAAGTAGGTTGCTGACGGACTGAGAGAGGAAGTTTGTTCCAGGAGAGTGGACCAGAAACAGAGAAGGCTCGTGGACCATAGGTATTGAGCTTAGTGCGTGGAAAGCGAAAAGTCAGAGGATCGGAGGCAGAGCGGAGGGAACGTGAGGGAAGATAGATCTCAAGTAGGCTTGACAGGTAATCGGGGGCTGCGTTATTGAGGCTTTTGTAGCACATGGTGTCTAGTTTGTACTGTATGCGCTTTGATACAGGGAGCCAGTGAAGTTGTGCCAGGAGAGGAGATATGTGGTCAGCTTTTTTCTTTTTGAGTACAAGGCGTGCAGCATTGTTTTGAATGCGCTGTAGGATGTGAATGGTGGAGGCAGGAAGACCGGACAGGAGTGAATTGCAATAGTCAATGCGAGACATTATGAAGGAGAGAACGAGTTTTGCAGTTGTTTCGACAGAGAGATACTTCCTGATCAGCCTTATACGATGGAGATGATAGTAGCAGGATCTGGCAGTTTGAGAAACAAAGTTGTTCATGGAGAGGGTAGAGTCTTGCTAAGTGCCACCCCTATTGCTGTGTTAAATTGGTCTTTCGACCCCAGATTTGATGAGCATGCGGAGTCTAAAGTTCTGGTGGGCTTGTTCTTAATAACGGCTGTGATTATTTTCTGTCTCTCTTCCTAAATCCCGTCTGAAAGTTTATGTTTGCTTTTCTGCCTCTCCCTCAAAACGTTACCACAACCCGGGATTCATGCGAAGGCTTATAACTTATGGCATGATCACTTTAGGTCTTTTCCCTTCAAATAGTATATGTGGCGTTTATGCATATGCAATAATTCCGAGTGCAGTAAAGCTTTCTTGAGAAAACTGAAACTAAAACATCTGTCTCTTTGCTGCATTTATCTGTCTGTGTATCTGTCTTCATGTCTGTCTGGCGCTCTGCCTCTTTCTCTCCGTTTCTGATTGTCTGTCTCTGTGTAAGTTTCTCTATTTGTCTCTGTCTTGGTTGGTTTGTCTCGCCTCTTTGTCGATTGTCTTCCGAAGCTGTTGTCAAATTTGCAAGCTTCACACTCACTCCATGGTTCTAAGGAGAAGATTCAACAGATCAGCACGGCACTGCGAAACACACACACACACACACACACACACACACACACACACACACACACACACACACACACAACACAGCACAACACAGCACAACACAACACAACACAACACAACACAACACAACACACACACACAACACAACACAACACAACACACACACACACACACACACACACACACACACACACACAGACTCACACTCACAAACACACAGTCACATACACACCACACACACACACACACACACACACACACACACACACACACACACACACACACAGAGTCACACACACACTCGCGCACGCACGCACAAACAAACACACACACACAGACACACACACGCACGCACGCACGCACGCACGACACACACACACACACACACACACACACACACGCACAGACACACACCAAAAACAAAAGCGAAAAACAACAACAACTATTTATTGCTGTGTATTGTTCTCTTAAGTTGTTTTCAGACTTCACCAGCATGCAGTGTCACAATTTTTGGAGGGCTTGTTCCTAATAGCTGTGCATTTCTCCATGTCTTTATCTGCTCCTTCACTCTGAATGTTTGTGTCTGGTTTTGTCTGTCTCTTTCAGCTTGATTGTCTGTTTGTTCATCTGTTTGTCCGTCCATCTGTCTGTCTGTCTCCAGCCTGTAGCAGTTATCTCTGCGTCTTGTTCTGTATTTGTCTGCTTGCAAACTGCTTGACTGTCTGCCTGTCTACGTTTGTCTGTACATTTGTCTGTCTCTTTTTCTTCTATCTCTCTAATATTTCTTTCTTTTGTCTATGTATTTTTCCTGTCTGCTTTTGCTTCCCTCTGTCTTATTCTTTCTTCTGCCCCATCTGTCTCTTCCGTTTTCTTTCATCTGTCTACCTGTGTCAGTTCATTTGCGTCTTCTGTCCATTTGTCTGTCTTTATTTATCTTCTGTTACTTAGCTCGTCTAGTTCTATTTGCTTTAATCTTTTTTTCTTTAATATGTAATCCAACCGATATGTTACTGTTGGCACTGTTTGCAATTTCACCTTTCAAAGTTTAATTTAATTTCATTTTTTTTCTTCTGTCCATCTCTATACCTTTCTTTCTTCTTCTTTTCTATTTGTTTTGTTTTTTGTTTTGTTTTTCTTAATCCATGTCTCATTCGATCTCAAGCTCATAACTAAGATGTCTCATGTTGTATTTCTCTATTTCTCTTCAACTACCTTACTCCTGGTTTCCTAACTTCGACAGTTGTGTAGTCAGAAGTATCAAGTAAGCACATCCGAATCAAGCAGCTTGTGCCTGTTTTACTGTGTTTCTCTCAGCTTGGTTGTCTGTTCGTCTGTGGAAGTAATATGGAAGTGGTCAGAGCTTGGTGTTGAAAGGATTTAACTTATCCGCTTTACAAACTACACAGCGCTGTAGAGTGTTTTGGTGGACAAGTTCCCAGATGACGTGTGTTTTGTGTCTTTTCCATTTATTCATGGTTTGTTTGGCTACCGGTATGCCCGTCTCTGTATCTGATATCTGTCTTTTTATCTGTCTGTCTGTTTGTCTTTTTGTCAGTTTTTTTTGGCATTCTAAGTTTGTGTCTGTCTGGTCCATTTGTCTGTTTCTGTCTGTGTCTATGTCTGTGTCTGGCTGTTCTCCTAGCGTTGCAAAGCATGCAAGCAGGGTAATAAATGAAATATCTCGATATCTTCTTTCTGTTTGATTTCAATTTTCCTGTGTTTCTCTCTACCTCTCCTCTCTGTCCTAGTCTCCCTCTCCCTGTTTCATATCACCCCATCTCCCTTCTCTTCCCAGTTCTGTTAGTAGTTTGATACTGTTGTTGTGCAACTGTATTCAAAGATAGGCATTATGCTGTCATTTCTTTTGTCAATTATTTGTGTGCTGCTTGTAGTGTTGTTGCCTACATTTCGTCTATGCACAGCACTTGCAAGATTTTACCAAGTTAACCTCTTCTCTGTTCCTTGAACCTACGACATGCATCATCATTTCACAATCATTAATGCATTGTTGATGTACACCGTAGGTCAGATAAAGTGGTGACAGAGTTTCGTTCACCTGCGCGGAAATGTCGATCGTTGAGTTAGAAGATTTAACTCCCTTGACAGCTCTTTCCCTAAAAATGTACGAAACAACGAGTGCTTTTTTATATAATTGAAAAGCTACTTTGTAATGGACTCTGTCCTAAAATGAATAAGTCACCGTAACGTTTAGTTCTCCATCTTCTTCTCTTTCTTTTCTCTCGTTCTGCATCCTCCATCTTTCTCTCTCTCTTTCTCTCTCTCTCTCTCCCTCCCCCCCTCTCTCTCTCTGTCTGTCTGTCTGTTTCTCTCTCTGTCTGTCTCTCTCTCTCTCTCTTGATAATAATAATAATAATAATAATGTTTATTTGTATAGCGCACATTCCATATTAAAACATGCTCACCAGCGCTTTACATTTCGCAAGAAAGGCAAAAGGTGATAAAAAATGTTCACATTTACACACACAATAAGATAACAACTAACATTAAAGCTATACAAGTAAGAAGACACATAAGAAACCACAGAATATTAAAATTTAAACACTGACTTATGTAATGAAGAAAGATTAACAGATTTTTCATATGAATAAAGAGGCATACTGTGTTTATATATTGCTGGGTGTGTGTGCTTGCGTACGTGTGTGTGTGTGTGTGTGTGTGTGTGTGTGTGTGTGTGTGTGTGTGTGCGTGCGTGTGCGTTGCTGTGCGCGTGTGTGTATGTAAGAATGTGTGTGTGTGTGTGTGTGTGTGTGTGTGTGTGTGTGTGTGTGTGTGTGTGTGTGTGTGAGTGTGTGTGCGTGTGCTATGTTTGCATGCGTGTGTGTGTGTTTGTGCATGCAATAGTTGTACATAAAGGTATAATCAATATTTTGAATGAAGATAAAAACAGAAAAATTCTAATTCATATACAGGAAAAACATTATAACTTCAGTATTACAGCATTAACACCTTGGCAATCAAAATTAGGCCTACCTCACAAATTATATAAACTATTCGCATATCATACATCACAATTTACATACAAACAAAAATTTTTAAAAGTTTCTTAAAGTATTTCAGTCTCTTTCCCACTCAATTTCTCCCCTATCCCCTCCTCAGCTGTACACATACAGTGATACACTCACATGCTCACTCATGCACACACACACACACACACACACACACACACATACACACACATGCACGCACACACACACCTCGCTCTATAGGCCCTTATACAAAATACTGTTATACAGACAGGAGTGATTAGTCTGATGACAGGCTTGCAAACTAAGGCTCTTCAGGTTAGATGAGTTTGAAAGAGGTGGGTTTTCAGATGCCGTTTGAAGGTTGAGAACACTTAGTTTTTCTGAGAGACAGTGGTAGAGAGTTCCATACATTTGGGCCAAAGACAGAGAAAGACTTTTTACCAAAGGTGTCTAGAGAGAAGCGAGGAACAGTCAACAGTGAGGTGTCAGAAGAGCGGAGCGTTCGAGAAGGTTTGTAACCCTGCAGATTTGTCTCTATCTCACACACGATCTCTCTCTTGGGGATGCTGGAGGCTCTTTCAACATAAATAGTATGCCCACATATTGAAATTCTGTGCTAAAAATATCCTATTTGCTGTCACTATATTTGTTTCCCCCTTGCTTCTTTTCTCTCAATCTTTGTTTCTTCCCGGTTCCTCTGCATTCTATTGTCTCTTCCTACCATTTTCTGCCTTGCTATCCCATTGACCTATATGCTTCCATAAAACATTCCATACTTTCTCTTAGAATTGAAAATTATGTACGTGTATTAACTGCAGTTTTGGCTCTAAGGAAATGTAATGTGCAGAAAAAAGGTAATTCAGACCAGTTTTCATATATGTTTTAGTGTATATATGTTTATCTATTTGTATTCGGGATTACTGTTCTAAACCCCAGGTGATGAATTGGACGGAGTGGTCACCGCCGGGGACATATTCTTGAATTAAGAGCGCAAGTGCATTGACATGTGTACCCAATTTTCGTTTCGAAACTTTTTTTTTTCTTTCACGTTCAAAAAGGTGTTGAGATACTTATCACCTTGATATGACTCTACGTGGTCAGCTGGGTTTTAAACAACAAATGATAATGAGAATCTCTCTCTCATACACACATACACACGCACGCACATACATGCATACATATATCATACGTACATACATACATGCATACATAAATTCATACAAACAACACACACAATCAAACATACCTACCTACCTACCCTACCTACCACCTACATACATACATACATACATAATGTATACATACATACATAATACATACATACATACATACATATACACATGCATGCATGCATACATACGTACACACATACATACAAACAACTCACTTACATACATACATACATACATACACACATACATACATACATATATACATACACAGATACATACATACATACACACATACATACATACATACATACATACATACATACATACATACATGAGAGTGGGTATGATCGATCAGCAAAGAGGCCTTCACAGCTTGACCAGCAGAGAGAAGCAGCACAGGTTACAGATAGTCCCAGTCTTCCCAAGCATGCACAGTAGTATTCTGGCCAGCCCGGCAAATATGTCCCAGGTGAGGGTTAATAGCGACAGACCGATTGGATGAAATCTCTGGTGCCAGGGGCTAAGCGAAGTGATACAGAACTCAAATTCCCTGGACACAGAGCTATGAGGGCGATACCCATCCCCTTTCTCTCTCTTTCGTTGCTTTAAATTACCCATCACTAAAGGGGGACCATATCATCATCATCGTCGTCGTCATCTTCACCATCATCATCTATCATCATCATCATCATCATCATACATCACCATCATCCATCCATCATCATCATCATCATCATCATCATCATGTGCCCTGCCGCATGGCGTTGGCGGTCATGGCCATTACAAACCTATCTCTTGCCGCTGCATGTAACCTTCTACCCTGTCTGTCTTCAGCCACCCTGCAAGCCGTCCAATATTTTCTCTTTGGGCCTACCTGGTGTTCTCTTTCCCTCCAGCTTTCTTGTTGCGACCAGGTGCTCCAATTTCTCTTTCCTGATAAAATGGCCTATAAATGTTGCTTGTCTTTTCCTAATCTTCTTTATTAATAAACTGTTTGTTTCTGCCTCCTTCAAAAGTGTTTTCTTTGTTTTCTTTGTTGTCCATTGAACTCTCAACATTCTTCTTAGAAACCACATTTCAGTTGTCTCTACTTTGTTCTGACTTTGCGTGTTGACTGTCAATGCCTCACAACCGTATAACAGTATCGGTTCTATACAACAGTAAAGAACTCTCTCCCTGTGTTAACTGATGGGGACAATATAGATTTACACATTTACAGCGACGTGGCCTGGGGCACTGTGTGAAGGCCGGTGCGCATATGAAGTCACCATTCCATTTGACAACCACGCTGGATTGTTCTAGATTTTGACTCTCAGGAGCAGGTGCTCTAACCACTACGTGAACCTATGCCTCTGTAGCACAGTATAAACAAGTGGACCCCATCGACCATGAAGGGTCCCTCCTACTACTAAGTTACAGGAAAGGAAGCAGCGGATGGTACTATACACAAATCAACTCATGGTCCCCAGACTAGCCAAGCATGCGGTGTCATTTTCTGGTCGGCCTAACATGTTGCCAGCGGGGGATTGTGGCGACCGCCAGACTGCCAGAGGGTATCTCTAATGCCCAGAGAGCCACGACTTTGGCCAGATAGACATCACAACTACTGAGGATACCTACTGTAGCCATCCCTTCGTCCCAACCTCAGAGCCGCCAATCCGCAGAAAGTGACAGTCCCCAGCGTTACCACGTTAATTCTTTCCCCTGGCCATTTTCTTTGACTGTTAACTCATTCAGTTGTTTAGTGCTATAAACAGATCTTTAATTTAGATGTTTAAAGGAAACATCACATGAGGTGTAAAATCTGCTCCGTGATGTAGCTGAATGAGGTAATAGACAACTCACGATGCCTGAAACACACTACTTTCCTTGACTTCTTCCATCCATCTCCAGATCTCGAATCCTCAGAGAAAAAGATATAGTTAAATGTGCTACCACATGCAGTGTTTCCTTTGGTTCTCCTCGTGTTGTTGTTGTGATTGTTCAAAAGTGACTGAAATACACCATGAAAGGAAAAAAAACCCCAAGAACTATCATTAATCAGACACTCATTGGTACTGCCTGAAAAGTAACACTGCGCAGGCTCCTGCAACATGGAATGGAAAGTGTCAGAGATTTTCCAGAATTAGAGATCAAAGAAATTCAAACACATGAAAAAGACAACTAGAGCTAGAGAGATAACGAAAAAGAACATGGTGGGTAAGATATAATGTATTGTTTTCATCATAACAGTGGTTATTTTGTTGTTTGTTTGTTTTATTTTTGTTTTGTTTCATTGTTTTCGAAGTGTTAGTTTAATATATTCTTATCGGGTGGGAGAATGGGCTGTGGGAATTGGGGTGTAAGATGTAATAAATTATGTTGATGGTTGGATAGACGCTGTGTGTCATGTTGTTATTCAGGTATCGGTTTCTGTCATGTGGTTGTGTAGGACGTTGTTGCAGTCAGTTCGCACCGGGAAACTGGATGTGTTGTTATCAGTGTCCAGAATATTTTTAATACTGGAGATGGAGATACACATTTCACTTCAATATGAACCTTGGTCGTTCCAGTGAAGACTGTTACAAAAATAGACACAAAACTCACATACATATACGCTAGGTAGGACCGTCATACCTTGCCAGCATATAGGGCTTTTATGGAGGCATCTGGAGCATGCCATAACCACTTTGTATCTTCTCCATCACATGGCATCTGTGGTGCCAATGCATATGGCATTTATTCCGAACATGAAAACACTACATTTGAGAAACTTAACTGAAACTTGTTGTTTTTTATTTTGTGTTTCAGATTTTGGCATCGTATTTTCTCCTTTTTTGATATTACAAATATGTTTCTTTATTTGTTTAGTTTATGTTCAGTGGGTTTTTTTTTTATATACATCCCTTGGAGATTTCTTTCTCGTTGTTTTTCTTTGTATGAATAATTTTTAGATTTGTAATACGTGTGCATATTTATACTCAATGGGAAAAAAAAATCAGCGTTTCCCGTTCAGTGCAACAGATGTAATCAACAGTTGGTATGCCGTTTTTCCTCTTTTTGGCGATTTCTCGCCTTTTTCACTTATAAATCTACCGGAAAAAAATCCAAGGAGGAAAAAATGCGTCTGTGGGGGGAAAAAGGTTGCAAAACAGCGTCTACAGCATTACTGTAGCAGTTATACCAAAACGGTGCGTTCTCAATCGGATCAAAAAGAGAAACATACGTCAGCCATTTTGCCTCCATGCATGCATTCGACTTCTGAGCTCCTGCATTCAGAATGCGGCTATCATTCATGGAACGGTCAGACACATAGTCTGGGCATGGTGAAGAGGCAAAAAGTAACCGGAAATGTTGATTCACAGCTTGTAGGGAAAGCCATTATCTGTGCCCATATTATAAACCTCATCCCCAGCCACTCTGCAAGTCCGTCCAGCATTCTCTCCCTGGGTCTACCTGGTGCTCTCTTTCCCTACAGCTTTCCCGTTGTGACCAGGTGCTCCAAATCCCCTTTCCTCATAAAATGGCCTATGAATGTTGCTTGTGTGTGCGCGCGCGCCGCCGCGCGGTGTGTTGTTGTGTGTGTGTGTGTGTGTGAGTGGTGTGTGTGTGTGTGGTGCGTGAGTGCGTGTGTATGTGTGCGTGCGTGCGTGTGTGTGTGTGCTGTTTCAGCGCTTAGATTTGATTTTATCAAGATTTTGCGCTATATAAATATTGTAATTATTATTATTATTATTATTATTATTAGACCTATATCTTTCTTACGACTACTCACATGAATGTGCTAATTAGTTCATGTTTTATTGACTTCATGGATTATAAAGTCCTTTTTCGTATTAATAAATGTGACGAGCAGTGCAGTTTAGAGGTTTTTCTTTTTTACACTTAATTTTTGCAAAACTCATTCAGCTTTCAGCGGCTTTTGCAAGTTTTTATTTCAAGTTAATTGGCATGCCTGCGTGACATCATTATAAACCATCAGTCTTAGGCTGTGGAGTGTCTCGTTCTCTTTCCATCCCCACCTCTCTATGGCTTTTATCAAGTACTACAAGTCAGACTCCTGATCAGTTTTCTCACTTGCTAGGTCAGTAAGAGACCTCTCCCATCAAGTCACAGGAAAAGAAGTGATGCTTCGTGCTTTTACCCAAACCAGGTTATGGACCCAGACTTCTCAAGTATGTGGTGTCATCTCTTTGGCTTGACGTGTCCCCATTGGGGTGATAATAGCAACTGCCAGACCGACGGGGCACATTTCTCATGTCCAGAGCCAAGGGTTTTGACCAGACAGACCTCACCCTGCCAGAGGAAGCCTACTTCCTCTCTCCTGGCCCTCCAGGCTTCAGTGCCACTAATTCTCGGAAGAGGTGACAAACCCCAAAAGTGTTGCCACACTGATTCTGTCCCCTGGTTGTTTTCATTGAGTGTTTTTAGTCATTCAGTGTTGGTTGTTTTAGTAATTCAATTGGATAGAGGTTTTGTGTTTCTTTCTGTCTATTTTTATACTAGATATACCAGAGAAGCTATGAAGTATGTTCTGTAATATGGAGTTGAATGGGATAGTAGAGGACTCGCTAGTCTAATACGTTTATTTACTTCATAGGAGAGATGGAAGAATTACATCAGAAGAGAAGCGTGTATTTGTCATACAGAGTTTGGATTTCGTCGGAACAGAACACGTTGGGCATTGAAGGCAATTGAATGCTAAATTTTAGATCTATTCTCATAGATCGCGATCATGCTTCTTAAATACAATGCAAACAACACAGAAAGCAACAGCAAACGATTCTACAATTTAAAATCACGAGTTTGTTTCCTTGAATTGTATAACTAACAATGTCCAACTGGTTTGATAATATCTGGTATAGGCATAACACTGTCCTAATAAACTCACGTGCGAAAACACACACATACGTATACACGAAAGGGCACATCTTATAAACAGCCAAAGTGAGAAGTAATGACACATAAGCGTTTGGGAAAATAATTTGTTTACATTGATATCATTGCTCTAAGATCAGCTTTTCAAGAGTCTATCCAATGCCTCTTACTGAATGCTTTACCTTTCATAATCCTAAATCCAAAACAGTGTGACTGCCCGCGTTCAAGCAAACAGGAACCAGAAAAGAAAACACGAAAGAAGAATAAGAATGCCTATTTAATACAAGACATAAACTGTCTTGTCTTGTTGTATTAAATGCGCGTTCTTATTCTTCTTTTGTGTTTGTTTCTGGTTTCATAATCCTGATTATGGTCCAGCTGAGTGGCTTTAATTAAGACTACACTTACATGTTGTGTGAGCCAGACTGGAATACTTGCAGTCGGAGTGCAATGCAGGAGCCCTAACTCTATGCCATCCAGAAGCTTGGAGTTTAGAGTTTAGAGTTTGTTCAAGGATTTTTCATACTCAGACAATACCATGTGCGCTCCATTCATATCTGATAACTCTTCTCTGGCAGACTTCATGAGCCTTCCCAAAACTGTATGAACTGGCAAGATCCTGAATTACAGAGGGAGAAGAAACGCATGAAATACACAGTTGACATCACCACAATGACAGAAGCATCAAGATGGGCAGTGGACAGGCCAGGTCTTATTTTGTGAACAAGTTTCAACTTGAGACGTTAGATCTTATGTCTATGGCTCTCTCTGTCCGTCTGTCTGTCTGTCTGTCTCTATCTCTCTGTCTCTGTCTCTATCTGTCTGTCTGTCTCTGTCTCTCTCTTATCTATCTATCTATCTATCTGTCTATTTCTCTATCTGTCTGTCTATCTGTCTGTCTGTCTATCTGTCTGTGTATCTACACACAGACACACATACGGACACACAAAGACACATACACACAGGCATACACACAAATACACACTCACAGACACACCCACACACCCACACACACACACACATACACACACACACACACACACACACACACAACACACACACACACACACACACACACACACACACACACAACACGCGCAGTCAACACGCAGTCGATAACATGAATCCGACAACGCGTTGTAGAAACACAATATTGCTATTTTGTATTCTGTTTTAGAAGCTTGCGTGTGTTACTTAGAGACGATTAGATGCTAATGTCACACTATCGGGTTCTAAAATCGAACAAAGAAGGAGCTTTGTGTATTGTTAGGGGAATGGAGCTCCAAACAGCTGCAGCTTAGGAGCTGAACGATCTCTGGCCATAGGTGTTTGTGTTCACTTGAGGTACAGTGATGAGGTTTTCAGAACTGGATCACATACATTATGATTTTTATTTCGAGTTAGCACAGGTGCTTAGCCCTTTGAGTCCCTCGCCCTATTCACCAACTGCAAAAACTTAACCCTTTGATTCCCTCACCCTACTCACCAGCTTCTTGCGACTTAACCCTTTGATTTCCTCACACTATCCACAGCAGCTTCGTGTAGGAAGCAGGTGGATAGTGTGGGGGAATCAAAGGATTAAGTTTTCCTTTGCTTTGCTAGCAAGGTTGGTAATGCTGGATGCTAATGGACAGGGTGCGGGAGTCAAGTCAAGGGGCTAGAACGTCATACTGGGTAGGAGCCGGTTAGAGCCGAAAAATCCCACAATGATTTTCGAACCCACAACCTTCCAGTCGGTAGTCCGCTGCACTGAACACTACACCACGGTGACTGGTGACTGACTTCAAGTTAATTCTGTTCTCCTTTTTTTCCTGTAGGCTCACTGTACCTGCATAAAAAAAAAAGAAAAAAAAAAGCCACGTATTTGAAATCTTATGTCTCAAGTTCCGTCCAAAGCTGCAGTATAAAAATCTGGTTTGTTTGTTGCCCAGCTCAGTGCTCAAATTATTCGGGTGGTGTCAGCTTAGCGTTGTTGTTTTTTTTGTTTTTTTTCGTCCATTCGCCCGCCTCCTCCTTTACCCGTTTCAAAACCTGGCTTGGCGCCTAAAATTTTGCGCAGACTCGAGGAATTTGCTAAATAATCACTGCAGACTTGGTTTGAGCACATAGAATTGTCTTGAACAAAGCTTCGAACAAGACCAACAAAAAAGATTATTGATTGTGGAATGGAATGGTAGCATGGTGATTTAAGCGCCCGACTTGTATGCGAAAACCCCCAGGTTCGATTCTCAGATCAGACGAGGATTCCACCTCCAACCCTCCACCCCACCCCAAATCTATAAATTCTAGTGATGGTGTGGGTGCTAATCTCTAGAATCAAAAGAAAATATAAAAAGGTGTGAGGGTGGTGAGCCCAAGGTGCATTATTAATTTATCGCAGTATAAGAATACATGCCAACACTGAGGTGACAAAAATGCACACACGCACAAAAAGGGTGGCTTTGCGCTGCGGCGATATGTTCCTATCGAGAAGAACTGTCTGGATTTTACGTGGAAAAATTCCGTCGAAGCAAACACACAGAATAAATAAATGAATGACTAAACAGATAAAATGAATGAAAGAAAGAAAGAAAGAAGAAAGGAAAGGAAGGAAGGAAGAAAGGAAGAAAGGAAGGAAGGAAGGAAGGAAGGAAGGAAGGAAGGAACGAACAAACGAACAAACAAACAAAGATAGAAAGAAGGAAGGAAGGAAAGGAAGGGAAGGAAAGAAAGGAAATAAAGAAAGAAAGAAAAAAAAGGAAAAAAAAGAAAGAATGAATAAATGAACGAATAAATGAAAGAGTGAATGAATGAATGAATGAATGAATGGATGGATGAGTGAATGAATGAATGAATGAATGAATGAATGAATGAATGAATGAATGAATGAATGAATGAAAAAAAAACAGATACAAGCGGAACAGCTGTAAAGCTGGTGCCAAGAAGGTTTAACAAAAACTGTTTTGTCAAGTCACTAAGTTAAGGCACACATTTTAAAAAAAGGTATCCACAGAGAAAAATAAAAACTTAAAACAAAATGTACCCCAGCGTTGTGGAAGATTTGTCCAGGGATCTCAATGGTGTGTAACCAGTATTTTCCATCCCATAACATTCCCTCCTCTCTCTACCACGGTCTTGACATACTCGGCTCTCTGTGACCAAACTCGTTTAGTCTCGGCAGACCATCACGGAACTGCTCGTTTGGACGGAAAATAAGTCTTCATTTGGATGAGAAAGAGAGAGAGAGAGAGAGAGAGAGAGAGAGAGAGAGAGAGAGAGAGAGAGAGACAGAGACAGAGACAGAGAGAGAGACAGAGTTGTAAAGATTGATGTCTCACATGCATACGAGAAGACGGAATGTCTAAGTACACTTAAGAGCTTGATCCTGTGTTTCATGCATATGATCTTGTTTTTCCATACATGTTTTCGACTGGATAGTGCTGTTATTGTCTTTGCTGCCCTTGAGAGGATTTCTGGCATGGATCCCCCACTGCTAATGTTGGATCCCTAGTTAGCGAATTATTGAACAGTTCCTAGCTTCAGTCCACGGACAAGTAATCGGCTGTGCTATAAACAGTATGAACGAAATCCACAGACAGTCATATCGGCAGTAATGATAGTGTTGTGGCTGGCCATCAGTGTGGTCTAGGGGGCGCTGACATCCATGCCATATCTTATGATGTTTCATCTAGTCTTTAAACAAACTTGGCAAATTCTTGCTCGCGTTGATTCAGGCCATCAATTTCATCTCTAAATGATGTTAAAAAAACAAAAACAAAAACAAAAAAAAACGTCATGCCGCTGATAAAGGTTTATACATTTGTTAGCCAACTTTGCCATAATCACAGACGTGATAAAAATCAATGGGTCACCAGGTGTCAATATAACACTGGTTCATCCGACAATCATTTTTTAGTCTTTTTCCGTGACATCAACGTTCGCCTGTTCGATACTGATACTAATGATCTATTCATTTTGCTGGTGCCATTGTGTCATTGCTTCCTTTCCCTTCACCAGTTTCAAGACACTTGTCAGTGCATAGTGTTTGACTCAAGGAATCTGTCAGGCTTAGATCTAACATTTAAGAAGTTGTCCACGTGCGTTAAATACCCTTTCAACAAACACCAGATTGATTGACTGATTTAGTTCAGTTTTACGTCAGCATCCCCCTTAGATGATATGGCCGACGGGGATAACCATCCCAGGGAAGAGGGGGAAATGGACTTATCTAATCCTATACTGACACCACCAGAACAACAATGATGTTAAGATGGGGCAGTAAGAAGGTCAGTTTTAGTAGGGGGACTTATCTAATCCTATACTGACACCACCAGAACAACAATGATGTTAAGATGGGGCAGTAAGAAGGTCAGTTTTAGTAGAGGGACTTATCTAATCCTATACTGACACCATCAGAACAACAATGATGTTAAGATGGGACAGTAAGAAGGTCAGTTTTAGTAGAGGGACTTATCTAATCCTATACTGACACCACCAGAACAACAATGATGTTAAGATGGGACAGTAAGAAGGTCAGTTTTAGTAGGGGGACTTATCTAATCCTATACTGACACCACCAGAACAACAATGATGTTAAGATGGGACAGTAAGAAGGTCAGTTTTAGTAGAGGGACTTATCTAATCCTATACTGACACCACCAGAACAACAATGATGTTAAGATGGGACAGTAAGAAGGTCAGTTTTAGTAGAGGGACTTATCTAATCCTATACTGATACCACCAGAACAACAATGATGTTAAGATGGGACAGTAAGAAGGTCAGTTTTAGTAGGGGGACTTATCTAATCCTATACTGACACCAGAACAACAATGATGTTAAGATGGGACAGTAAGAAAGTCAGTTTTAGTAGGGGGACTTATCTAATCCTATACTGACACCAGAACAACAATGATGTTAAGATGGGACAGTAAGAAGGCCAGCTTTACTGTAGCGCATCCCGGGATTCGAACCCACAACCATTAGCATGTGAATCTGACGCTGAACCAATAGAGCTACCGAGTCCCGCATAAACACCAGACTGCATATTACATGGAACTAAATCAAATCGAATCGAACTAGTAGTCAGAGGGGAAACAAACAGAAGTGCGGAAGAGCTGAGTGCTGCGTACTTTAGCAACACTATTTAGACACTGAATTGCCTCCCATGACTTAAGCCTGGTAGACGGCGCTTGGGTGGATGGGGACGGAGGACAGGGTTGAAGGGGTGACGGGGGTAAGAGCTGGGAGACGTGTACATTTGATGGGGGAATTTGTCGGCAAACGTGGCATGACTGATTGTGACAGCATGTAATTTTCTGTGGCTGTTTTGCAACGTTAGTCTATCTTAAAAAAAAAAGAAGGAAAAAAAAAAGGTGGGGGGGGGGGGAGGAGAAGGGAGAGAGAGGAGGAGGAACAGGCAAGCCACACCAAAAATCTGCATTTTCCGAGATAAATACAAACAAACAAACATAATAGCAAACAGATGATCAGAAAGCCCACAACAAACATTATCAGTGAACGAGCATACAAGTTGGTCTATGATATCAAGAATAACACCTACGCCAATAAAAAAAAAGTCAGATCATTGTAACAGTTTCCCACAAAAAAGGTGTTAAAAATCCAAATTCTGCACATCTCAAGGTCACTGCGACCTTGAAAACCATCAAATGATAAACAAAACCTGATTTGAAAATAGGAAAATAGTATTAACAGAACGCAAACATTGTCAAAGGTTCTTGAAGTGCCGTTAACACACCTTCCTGAAAAAGTGCTAATTTTAGGCACACTTTGTTATCCTTGTGATCTTGACTTTGGTGCCATTACATTCTAATGTACGCTCAACTTGAGATATTAATTTGGTAAGTCTCTGTTCATAAAATAATGTTTATTACTCTCTCTCTCTCTCTCTCTCCACAACACACACACACACACCACACACACACACACACACACACACACACACACACACACACACACTTACACTCACACACACACACACACACACACGCATGTATATATATATACATACATACATACATACATGCATACATACATACATACATACATACATACATACATACATACATACATACATATATACATACATTCACGGATAGATAAACAGACAGACAGACAGACTGACAGATAGATATAAACTGAAAGACACACAGTCACACGCCTCTCTCCGTCCGACATGAAACACTATCTACCAATATCTCCAATCATACTAACACTTTGTGTTTTTCTTGCGGTGTATGACATTGAAAAACGACTGATCTCTTTCTGACGTAATCTAATTCTTTGTCCCCTGGTTCCTCGATTTGATAGTCTTTCTGTCAATGTTAACAAAATCTATTTGGCTCAGAATTTGTGCTTGTCTTATTTCATTGATAGATTAATCATTCGTGTGCCTGCATGTGCGTGTGTGCGTGAGTATGTGTGTGTGTGTGTGTGCGTGTGTGTAGTGTGTGTGTGTGTGTGTGTTGTGTGTGTGTGTGTGTGTGTGTATGTGTGTGTGTCTGTGTACGATAATTTTCACAATGGAAGTCATCCTTTAAATTAAACGCATTTAAAAGTTGATAATCATGGCGATAGCCGACTGCAATGCCTTGTTCAAATTACCGATATTGGCAGTTTTCACACCACCACCTTACAACCTCAGCCACTAACAGAATCTCAACACTCCATCCATATTTTTGAAACGTATGACAGCAACTTCTGACCTCTGCACGCAGCAATTCAAAATACCCCAATCAGAATTAAAAAAGAAGGAAGCATCCTTTTGGTTGTTAAGAAAAATCTGAAAGTGGATGTTTTCAAATGTTCTCCTCGTATTTCTGAAGACAAGGTTGAATCACATGTGACATGTCAATTGGCAAAAGCTCTAGCAGTTTTTCTTAAATCTCCGAGACTTCATATATATAGGTATATGTATCAATGGAAAAGAAATTCCATGTCCTGTTTAAAAATACAACCTGCCAGAAGTATGTGTACCGCGCGCGCGCGCGCGCGCGTGTATGTGTGTGTGTGTGTATGTGTGTGTGTGTGTGTATGAATGAGAAGGAGAGAGAGAGAGAGAGAGAGAGAGAGAGAGAGAGAGAGAAGAGAGACAGAGAGAGAGAGGGTGGGTCGCATATACTCACAAGATTTACCACTACTACTTCTACAATTTGCTACTACTACTAGATCTACTACCAACAACTACTACTACTGCCATTACTACTACTACTGCTACTGCTGCTACTACTACTACTACTACAACAATTACTGTTGCTATATTGTTATTGTCCTGGTTCTTTTGTCATTGTTTGCGGCTGACATGATTTTATTTAACATGTGTCTGCCTTTGCCTCTCCCGCTATTATAAAACGCCTGACCGATTAGTATTCGGTAATAAGTCATTTTTATAACTCTATCGACACTGCTGCATCTTATGGTTCATCTCTCTTCATCACAGCGTTAGAGTTGACATATCTCACTATCTTTCTTGTTTGTGTTCAAGCTTTCCGTTACCTTCTTGTTTTCGCTTGTTGCTATGTTTATAATTTATGACCTTTTTTTTTTACAATTCAATTTCATTTGTGTAGTTTTCATGACGTATCTCATTTCTATGGTTACGTTACAAACGTAGGTGAGCAAGGATTGGCTATCCGGGAGTAATGAAGTGTTTGACTGGAAATGAAGTGAACTGAATATCTAACATATTATAATGAATTGAATATCTAATATTATGATGATGAATATCTAACATATTATGATGAAAAGAAGTTCTAAGTATTATAATATGAATTTCTAACGTATTCTGTTGACAGAGGGGAAAACGGACAGGGAGGGAGAGGGGGGGATAGAGAGAAAGCAAGGGAGACAGAGGGAGAAGGATACGGCGGAGAGAAAGAGAAGGGAGGGAGGGAGAGAGAGAGAGATAGAGAGAGATAGAGAGAGATAGACAGACAAAGAAAGAAAGAGACAGACAGACAGACAGACAGGCAGACAGGCAGACAGACAGACAGACAGACAGACGAAGAGAGAGAGACAGAGA
>CM060310.1:47771227-47791227 GCA_030674185.1 Monoplex corrugatus
TTTGATGAAAGTTCGTCAATTACACGATCGATTGATGTATATAGCTAGTTCATTTTCTTGTATTTTTGTGAACTGTCTGTTTATTTAAGCGTCCACTACTGAGCGAGTCTTGACAGACTATACACAATGTATATAGCAGAGTGGATGCGCAGGAAATGGTGCTACTAAAACCTAAAAGGAAAACAAAAAACCCAGGAGGATAAGAAATATATGGAAGGTCCTACAAAGACTGATACAGAGCGTGGTTTACATATGGTAGTAGCAAAGTTCTGTTGTATTTCTGCGTTCAAGTATAACCATGCCTCATATGGTCAGTTCAGTGGTCCGGATGAAGAGTGTGGTCTTCAAAAGATGTGGTTTGCTGCCCTAGAGCTGTCCTCACAGTGTTGCCCGCATTGCTATATCAGACTGCTGTGTCGAGTACAAAAGAGAAATGTTCATCAACACAGACACAGACACACAAAGACACACAGACACAGACACACAGACACAGACACACACACACACACACACAGACACAGACACACACACACACAGACACAGACACGCACACACACACACAAGTGCGCACGCACGCACGCACACACACACACATACACACGCACACACACACACACACACATATACACACACACACAAACACACACACACACTCGCACACACACAAACACATTCACAGAGAAACAGGGATGAAGAGGCGGGGAGAGAGAGGAGAGAGAGAGAGAGAGAGAGAGAGAGAGAGAGAGAGAGAGAGAGAGAGAGAGAGAGAGAGAGAGAGAGAGACTGGTCCTTTTTGGCATGGTCATTCATCTTTAGAAAGCATCTTCACTTTGCATTTGCTCGTGTGTGTCACATATATTATCACAGTCTGTAGAATGGAAAGAGAAGCACGGACAGAAAAGGGAGAGAAGAAAGGACCATACGAAAGCTGAGAAAAAAGAAAAGGAAAGGAAAATGCAGTTACAATGAACGAATGAATTAATCAGTGATCCAGCAAGTCAGCCACGCACTAACTCCATCAGTCTTAACAAACTATAGTACAGTCGCAGTCAGGCACACATACATATGTGCAGAGAATGGGTGTGAACCGATTTTGTTGGGCAGGATTAAGGTTGAGGGGAATGAAGTGCACAGTGTAGGTGTTGACTCGGTGAAACTTACAATTATTAGATAAACGAGCAAACCAAACAGCCAAACATGTAACATCACACATACAGTTTCTCATTGTCCATTTTACCTTTTACACTTGTCTGTCTGTTATCTACATTTTGAACGGAAAATTATTTCGTCATCCAGAGTTAGTATGTATTCATCACACATACAAAGTTTCTCTTTGTCCATCTTACCTTTACACCTGTCTCTCTATTATCTACTTTTCTACTTTTGAATAGAACATTATTTCTTCATCCAGATTAAATTATGTATATGTGTCTGTGTGTAAACAGAATATGTCAGTAAGTATTTCTCACCTGCTTTTATATGGATTATTTTATCAAGTTTGAGACTTTGAGTCTTCTCAGAAGATAATTATAAACACACCGACGAAATGCTTATAATGATCCAGCTGTATTGACACCAGTTTTACGAAAAGTTGATGGCCACATTTTCATCAGATTTCGATGTGACACGCGACATGTTAGAAACAAACTTTTGATTCCTATTTTAACTAACAATGACAAATCATATTCAGTTGTTTGTAAATAGAGCTGTCTTAATTCCGTGCAAATTTGCGACTACAAAAGCCACTAATCTCTGCAAGTGGCTTAATATTTTGGAAAACACAGTCAGAACAAATCAAAATGGATTGCGAATTTGCACAGAACAATTCCCTCCCTCCCTCCCCCATCCATCCACCCACACATCTACCCATCCACACATTTATCCATCCATCCATCGATCAATTCATCCACCCCTCTCTCCCTCCCTCTCTATATCTATCTGTCTATCTGTCTATCTATCTATCTATCTATCTATCTATCTATCTATCTACCTACCTATCTATGTTATATCTATAATCTGTCTTATATCTATCTATCTATCTATCTATCTATCTATCTATCTATCTATCTGTCTGTCTGTCTGTCTATCTATCTATCTATCTGTCCGTCCTCCGTCCGCCGTCCGTCCGTCCGTCCGTCTGTCTGTCTGTCTGTTTGTCTGTCTGTCTGTCTGTCTAACCTGTCTAATCTGTCTAATCTATCATTCCCCTGTAGAGATGCCGAGGGTTCTTAAATCCCCTGTGCGAAAAATTGGACGGTGTGGTCAACGCCAGGGACATGACCTTAGATTATGTGCACGAATGCATTGATACATGTACTTAATTTTCTTTTCTTTTTTTTCTCCTGTTGAAGTGTTGTATGTTGTGAAGCGGTTATAGACCTGATATGGCTCTACGCAGATTGGCTGGGCTTTAAACAACAATAACAATAATAATCAAATCCATCTATTTACCAATCTGTCTACCTACCTGTCTACCTATCCTAATCAAATTAAGGGATGACATGATGCAGACAGATCTTCATACCAAATCCATTGATGCACACAAGTATTTACACTTCAAATCAGCCCACCCAAAACAATGCAAAAGAAATATACCTTTCAGGCAATTTTAAGACTAAAACGACTGCTCTAGCGACGAGAATGTTATAAGCCATTCTACAGAGATGATGCCACATCTTCAACAAAATACTATTGACAGAGTAAGGCAAATCCCTCGCAGCCAAGCATGCAGTACAAACAGGAAAGCCAGCACCCGCCGCGTTCCATTTATTGTCACATATAACCCTAAAAATCCTCCACTATAATACTGGTTCCGGCAATACCTACCACACTTACATACAAACAAGAGACAACAGGACACATATATTCTTGGGTAAAGAAACAGCTGCTCTTTGGAGAACTTATTAATGCCATCTTCCCTTCCGTCTCCCATAACAGATGGTCAACCAGGGTGGTTTAAATTTCACAAGGATCTCTGTGCGATTTGCGATAACCACGTTGTGCAAACCACAACTTTCACTAGCTCTGTCATCTCAGAAACATTTACTATCCGAACCAGCATGTGCTGTGAAACTACCAACCTAATACATCTATTGTTTTCGTTAGGTGCGCTAAATCACAATGCATTGGTGAAACAAACAAACAAACAAACAAAAGTTCTACTCCACCGATCAAACATTAACCACAAGACTGTTTCTTTGATATCCCAGTATTTCAACTTACCTGACCACTCCCTCTCTGATCTCCGATGCATTGCTCTAGAAAAACAATATTCCAGTTCTCGCACTCAGCGTCTAACCAAACTATAAGAACATCGAGTCAAACATGCTCCATCAGTGTGAGGAAAAGTTTTTAAATAAATTGTATAAAACATATTACTGCAGAGACATTTTATCTTGCGAGTTCATTGCGATCTGTAAGCGCTCAAGCTCAGAGCTACGCAAAGTGCAAAATGTCAGCGATTTTTTTTTGGTTGGTTGATTGATTTACATAAATTTGGACCAAATTTATACAACACACCCAACCAAATGTATGATCCTTATCAGTCAGGAAAAAAAAGTTCTCCAAAATCAAGTGATGTTCAAGGTACATACTGTACACTCCAGTTTATATGTGCGAAAAAACAAAACAACAAAACAAACAAACAAACAAAACAAACAAACAAAAACAACCAACCAACCAACCAACCAACAAACAAACAAACAAACAAACAAAAAACAAAAAACGTACATAAAACTGATTGTTGATTCGAATAAGCCATATTCGTCTTCGCCCGGTTTCTTCAATTATTCTTCTTCATTTAACAATATGTGAAATCGGTGGTGTACTTGGCTGTGGGAGCGTACATCAGGCTCACGGCTCTTTCTCTATACAGGCTATAACTAGTATAAGCGATAGCTGTGGATGTGTGCAATGGTTTTGTCATTCACGAGATACCTTCATCTGTCATGGTAAGCGTAGTGGAACAGCCATCTCTTGCATGTTTCTATCTCAGGCCTGCATGTATTCCGTGACAATGTAATGGGTCTATTGCAATCTCCGTGTCTTTTAAAAAGTTTCTATTAGCTCTGTGTGTCTCTCTCTCTCTGTTTCTGTCTCTCTGTCTCTCTCTTTCTCTCTCTTTCTCTATCTCTGTCTCTCTCTCTCTGTCTCTGTCTGTCTGTCTCTGTCACACTCAGTGTGTGTGTGTGTGTGTGTGTGTGTGTGTGTGAATGTTTGTACTCGCGCGCGTGTGTGCTTATGTGTGTGTGTGTCTGTCTTAGAGAGAAAAACATGTGATTAAAGATGTCTTCAATCCCTGGATCTTTACCACATTTTGGCCAAAGATGTGGACTGTTAAGAAAAATCGAAAACATAAGTTTGAAAGACGTACCTTCAAGTCAAGGTCATATGGACAAAAAAAGTGTAAAAGTAGTGCTATCTGAGAAAAGTGTGTGTACAGCATTTTCTCAAAAAATTAAAAACTACCAGTCGCCGTGGTGTAGTGGTTAGCGCAACGGACTACCGACTGGAATGTTGTAGGTTCGAATCAGATATTTCGGCTCCAACCAGCTCCTATCCAGAGTTGACCATGGTTTTGGCTCATTGGGAAGACTGGGACCACACAGTCGGGTTTCATTCACTTCATGGATGCGTCATTGAGGATGTTGTTCAGATCTTTTGACCAACTGCGTAGGCGTCTGTATCTCTCGGGCCTGATTGGCTTCTGGATATATTATGAAGGTATGCATAGTAGTGCAGCCATGTCACGTGGTCTCAGTCTTAGATGGAACTCCATAGCATTGATAATATCATCCTCATCACCGTCATCATCATTGCATTGTGAAAATTGTACCACAGTCTGTGGCCATTGAGGTGGTGTAAGAAAACACACACACACACACACACACATACACACACACACACACACACACACACACACACACACACACACACACACACACACACCACACACACACACACACACACACACACACACACACACCACACACCACACCACACACACACACACACAAATACACAAAAATGTGAGCACAAAGAAACTAAAAATAACAGTCTCCTAATTAAAATTTATGACACTGGAAAAATCCCCAAAGATATGTCGAAATCAATTTTCATTGCTGTTCCAAACTCCATCGCACAATCAGCTTGATGAGTCATGTAACAAATATCCTATTAAGAATAATTGTGATGACAAGGAATAGATTCAAAAGAGAAATAGCAGAAGAACAGTGTGGATTTGTGGATGGAAAGGAACTATTAATGCCATAATTATACATCCTAAGAACTATCATAGAGAGGTCAATCGAGTTGAATAAAGATTTATATTAATGCTTTGTTGATTATCCAAGGCTTTCGATCGGGTAAGATATGAAGAACTAATCAGCCAACTAGAAAGACTCAATATTGATGGAAAAGATCTACGAATAATCAGAAATATGTATTGGGAACAAACAGCTGCAATGAGAACAGAAATGGATATGAGCTCTTTCCAACATATCAAAAGAGGGGTCAGGCAAGGTTGTGTTTTGTCACCAGATCTGTTTTCACCTTACAGCAAAAACATTATGAGAAACCTTGAAGAACACCCTGGATTAAAGGATAGGGAAAAATGATAAACAACATTCGTTACGCAGATGACACCGTGCTAATTGCAGAAAATGAAAGGGACCTACAAACCTTGTGAATATAATAGAAATAGAAATAGCAAAAATAAAGGGTAAGAGCTACATAACAAGAAGACTGAAGTCATGGTAATCAATAAAAAAAAAATATGAAATCCCCTCATGCAAAATAACAGCAAACGGCACAACCTTGAGACAGGTTGATAAGTTTAAATATATGGGAACAATCATCTCACCAGACGGCATATGCACATCAGAAATAGCCAGCAGAATCGGCAAAGCAAAAACAGCAATCAAGAAGATGAAAAGCATTCGTCCGAACAAATGCCTATCAATTAACATCAGGAAGAGAGTTCTTGAATATTATATAGAAACAATAATGGTATACGGTTGTGAGGCGTAGACAGTCAACAAGCAAAACCAGAACAAGATTGAGGCAGCCGAAATGTGGTTCTAAGAAGAATGTTGAGAGTTCCATGGACAGCAAAGAAAACAAAAGAGACAGTCTTGATAGAGGCAGACACAAAGAGATCATTCATAAGGAAGATTAGGAAAAGACAGCAACATTTGAAGGCCATTTTATGAGGAAAGGAGAATTAGAGCACCTGGTCACAACAGGAAAGCTGGGCGGAAAGAGAGCACCAGGTAGACCCAGGGAGAAAATATTGGACTGACTTGCATGGTGGCTGAAGACAGAGAGGGTGGAAGATGTGCTTGCGGCAGCATGGGAAAGATACATACGGAGGGCCATGATCGCCAACGCCATGCGGCAGGGCACTTGATGATTGTGATGATGATGATGATGTGATGATGATGATGATGATGATGATGACAAAGAAACTCCGTTAGCGCAATAATCCTAAATAAAAACTTACTTGTTGTAACAGTCTTACAATATCACGATGTGCATCAATATTTATTTTAATGAAAGATTTCTATAGTCACAGTGTACTTGAGAAGTACAAACTCTGGATTTTCTGGATTAGAACTTCGACCCTTAGAGATGTTTCGTCTTTTTGAAGATGTGTATGTAACAGACAGTACTAAAGAACTCAAAACTGAAAAAGAACCTTGAGACTTTCCACCCTTGAGGTAAGTAGACATTCATGTTAAACATCGTACACATTGTTTTTAAGGAGCACAAGAAAGAGGACATTGTTGATATGACTAGACCTTCTTCTCTTCTTTCTTCTTCTTTTTTACAGTGCGGGAAAAAAAAACAAGAGCATATTTGGCTGTAAGGGGCTACATCAAACCATTCTCACGGCCTTCCTCCTTCGTCACCAGGGGCAGGCCATAAGCGACGGCTGTGGAAGCGGGCAGTGATTTTGTCATTCACCAGACGTCTTCATCATCCTGTCTGAGTCTTTCCCCTTGAACGGTTTTCTCCCTTGTCATGGTGCATTCTGTAACAAATGGGTCTTTCACTTTTTTGTGATGTGTGCCTAGGATCGAGGAGGAGGATGAATTGTGTGTGTGTGTGTGTGTGTGTGTGTGTGTGTGTGTGTGTGGTGCGTGTGTGTGTGTGTGTGTGTGTGTGCGTGTGTGTGTGTGTGCGCGCGCGCCTGTGTGTGTGTGTGTGTGTGTGTGTGTGTGTGTAGTGCGTGTGTGTGTGTGTGTGTGTGTGTGTGTGTGTGTGTGTGTGTGTGTGTGTGTGTGTGTGTGTGTGTGATGAAATCGAGAAAAGTGGAGACAGAGAGAGAGAGTGTGTGTGTGTGTGTGTGTGCGGAGAGAGAGAGAGAGAGAGAGAGAGAGAAGAGAGAGGAGAGAAGAGACAGACAGACAGACAGAGGAGAGAGAGAGAGAGAGAGAGAGAGAGAGAGAGAGCGAGAGAGAGAGAATTGTTTCATTTTTCAACATTCCTAACTTAAGTCACCGTGATGTTTACATCCACGCAGTAGTCTACTGTTCTGCACTTAATGGGGAAACTAATCTCTAGCATGACTTGATCTAGAAAAGATGAGACGATGTAGAGGTATGGATTGGAGCTGTCCGGATAGTCCATAAGGACCCGAAAGTCCATTTGCTTGAGTTGCAATCCAGAGAGCTGACATAAACTGATGGCGAGGCAAGGAAGACTGTATAAGTGGAAGGCTGAAAAGTCTGAAAATTAATCGTGTGTATCAGTGTGATCAGATTCAGTACTAAAGTCTCACTTTCAACAGAACTGATAACAACAGAACGAGGAAGATAAAGGAAGTTTTGGAAGAAAAATCCATTCAATGAGGTCGTAGAATATGTGTTGTTTAACAGTGTGCATTGGATCTGTTGAGACGGTGTGTTACAGCATGGTTTGGAAATGTAGTCAGTCTTGTGGTCCGTATGAAGAGTAGGGTTTTCAAAAGGTTGCTCTTGATGTCCTGAAACTGTAGCTAAATTTAGCACTCAGTACATGTAGAGTGGGAGAAGAAGACCTGTTGAAAAGATCGAAAGAGAAAGATAAAGAGAGAAAGAGAAAGGGACAGAGAGACAGAGATTCAGACACCGAGAAAGGACAGAAGCTTATGTACCGATATGAGTGAAATCTGATCATAAGTCATATCGTACCTGAGAACTTATCACTGACAAGATCATGGTTTTTACATTTGCAGCCTTTTGGGATACACACTGCTCAAACGTACCAAAGAAACACAGAAAGACAACTTATTTATGATCCTTGACTGTTTACTATTTCTGTTCTTTTTTCCCCATCTGGCTTTGTTTCTGTACTTTAGTGAAAAGAGTAGCAAAGTTATTTTTGTTTTAATTGAACTGTAGAAGGGGATGAGTCTGCGTATGCGTGCGTGCATTTGTTGTGTGCGTGCTCACATACGTTTGTGGATATGGGTGTATTTTGTATACCTGAAATGTGAGAGAGAGAGAGAGAGAAAGAGAGAGAGGGGAGAGGAGGGAGAGAGAGAGAGAGAGAGAGAGAGAGAGAGAGAGAGAGTAGAAAGAGGGAGAGAGAGATAGGGGGGGGGAGGGTAAAAAGAGAGAGAGAGAGAGAGAGAGGAGAGAGAGAGAGAGAGCGAGAGACTCATTTTTTACCACTCCCGCCAGATAAACCGTAAGGACTATATACGAAGGTACAGTGGCACGTCCTGCCAATGTTTACATCTGAGCAGCAAACCAGCCTTGTGTACTTCCGCGGAAATAATCCCTACTGGAGATCTGATTTGCCTAAGACGAGATGTTGGAAGGATATGGATGGGACCTGTCTCGATAAGTTATTGGGGGCTTGAAAGACTGTTTACTGGCCTTGTATGCCGGGCTCACATAAACTGATGATACGACTATGTAGCCTGTGTGGGTGGGAAGCTGTAGAATATCAAAATAAAGGGCTGTGTACTAGTTTGGCTGTTTTCGGTGCCATGTTCTACCGTCCAATGGAAATCTTTTCATTGTTTGGAAATGAAAAATGGAATGTCAGTTTTAAGAGTTTTTCTACTTAATTTTGAAATTCCGATATATCAAGACATACACAGATACTACAGAACAAGACAAACGGAACGATACTATCGTGGATCAGGTAAAGCGTTAAGATGTGGCAGCACATTTGCAGCGTGCAAGGTAGGCATTTATAATCAAAGTTTCAAATATAGTTGTAATTTGAGACAATCACAGTTGCGAGAAATTTGTTTTGATCAAAGAACAAGAATAGAATACACACAGACAGAGAAAACAACGGAGGAGAAGGGCGGTAAACGGACAAAGTGAGTGAGTGAATGAGTAAACAGAGAGAGAGAGAGAGAGAGAGAGAGAGAGAGAGAGAGAGAGGAGAGAGAGAGAGAGAGAGAGAGATGGCTCTGCATCAGATCCTAAGACTAATCAGATGTGATTATAACAAATGAATTAGTGTCATGCTTGCAATAAATACACAAAATGTGCACATGCACACACATGGGCGTACTCTCTCTCTCTCTCTGTGTCTCACACACACACACACACACGCACACACACACACACACACACACACACACACACACATGGGATTATGGCAAGAGAGAGAGAGAGAGACAGAGAGACAGAGACGAAGAGAGAGACAGAGACAGAGAGACAGAGAGGAGAGAGAGAGAGAAAGAGAGAGAGAGACAGACAGACAGACAGACTGACAGAGAGAGACTGAATGAGAGAGAGAAATGAGAGAGAGACAGAGAGAGAGAAAGGAGAGAGAGAGAGAGACAGACAGACAGACAGACTGACAGAGAGAGACTGAATGAGAGAGGAATGAGAGAGAGACAGAGACAGAGAGAGAGGGAGAGAGAGAGAGAGAGAGGAGAGAGAGAGAGAGAGAGAGAGAGAGAGAGCTGCATATGTACTTGGTATGTTGGAGGCAAAGGTCTTCTCTTTTTCTTACCTTGTGTACAAGCATGTCCATACCTCTACATTATATTGGTCAATCCAGCGTTTTGGATAAAGGATGTATTCTTTAAAACAAAAGTCTTATTTACTGTCCCAAGAAATATGCTAAACAGGCAAATTGATAATAAAAACATAGCTTTTGTTTCTCCATTGTGTTTGACGTTTGTTTTTGTATTCTTCTGATCTCCCCTTGAAGAGGGAACTGATTTTGATACATCTTCTTTGTTGTTGCTTCACATTCTTGAAAATAAGTATAGGTCATTAAGTATAAAATGGCTGTTTGTTTACATATTCGTATTTGGTGATAGCAGAACAGCGGCAAATTTATGAAACTTGATAAATGGAGCTTGTGAAGGATCCCTCAAGTTTGAAAGTTAGGAGTTCCATGGACAGCAAAGAAAACAAACGAGAAAGAGGCAAACACAAAATTAAAAGGAATATTAATGAAGAAGATCAGGGAAAGACAAGCAACATTTCTAGAACATTGTATGATGCAAGAGAAATTTGAACAACTACTCTCAACAGAAATGCAAGAGGGAAGAGAGTACCAGATAGACCTAGGGAGAAAATAGTGGATGTCGGACAGGTCTGTGGAACGAATGAAGACAGAAAGGGTGGGAGCTGTACTTGAAAGCGATATGAGATAGACTTGCATGGAGGGCCATGATCGCCATCGCCATGCACCAATGCACATGGTGATGATGATGATGATGACTTGTTCTAGAGATGAGGCCATGTACTGAGTCTTTATTGCGTGTTCAGTTTGGCACTATCTAGTTTTTAGGTCGCAGATGAATAGATTATTGATATCGCATAGACATTTATTTTATCTGTCAATTGATACTTCAGTAACAAATCATGCATATGTACTAGTTGTATGTTTTGATGTTTTTCTTTTGTTTGTTTCCTAGACTTTAAAAAGTGTGTTGATCGGTGAGCATTTATTCGTTTCTTCTTTGATGGATATTTTGATTAGATTTTTTTCCTTGACCCATTTTATTTATAATTATTGTATCAAATTTTACTTTCTAATTTTTTACGAATTCTTGTGTTTTTTTGTTTTTGTTTTTTCATTTTCCCCTGTGAACTGTTTTATGGTTAAAGTCTTGTTTTTAACGTGTTTTAAGACGTTTTCATTTAAATTTTCAGTCAATAAAGTCTCCAGTGGAAGGCAGAACTACCGCTGGATATTTAGGTAAATGAGCCGTTGACTTGTTGACTTTTTCTAAATAGCGCGTTGAAATACATTAACCATTCATCAGTATACTATTTCTACATGTAGGGTCTTTGATTTATGTATTGTTGTTACAATTACGTTCATGGAGTCCTGTGCGTTTTCACTCACAGATCAAGGTTTTTTTTTTAAACAAAACACACACACACACACACACACACACAACACACACACACACACACACACACACACACACCACTCACACACACACACACACACACACACACACACACACACACCACACACAACGTATTGATTGCGCGTGTGTTTTGTGTGTGTTTGCTTGATTGAAATATGTTAGCAACATTTTCTCACCATTTCATTAATAAGGTTTGTTCACTGTGTGAATTGTTGAGTACTCGCCAAAAGTGAAGACATTTGCATGTCTGTATGCATGTACTCACGTGTGTCAGTGAACCAAATGTGTCGCAATGACTTGTCAGCTTGTAGTTGGATAAACTATTAACCAACATATGGTCGTGGCCTTATTTCAGTTGATGAGAAAGAACCGCCTTCTTCACGAGATGTGCTATGACCATGCAGACAGTGAACATAAAAAGATGAGAAAGAAGAAGGAATTTGATGAATGCAAACAAGGAGAGGGATGGACTTGTAGACAGTGGAGGTTCCTACTTTTGGTTCATGAGATTGGGGGGTAAAATATGAAACAAAAATGATGTGTGTATATATGTGTGTGTGTGATTTTGTGTGTGTGTGTGCTTGTGTGCGTGCGTGTGTGTGTGTGTGTGTGTGGCGCGCGGCGTGCTTTCTGTGTGTGTGTGTGTGTGTGTGTGTGTGGGGGTGTGTGTGTGTGTGTGTGTGTGTGTGTGTGTGTGTGTGTGTGTGTGTGTGTGTGTGTGTGTGAAGATGTTGGGTATTGGAGGACAGATTGTATCCTAATCTGTAGAAGTAACATATAATCTTGCATATTTCATGGAGGCCAATCAGTAAGTCAAGATCACACGCATATAGAACATCTATATGAGTCAGCAGGGATTTAATTAACCATAGTTTAGAGATGGCTAATGATCAAATTTGGACTACATATTCAGCCGTGAGCAGGGCTTTAAAAATTTACTTAACATTAAAAGCGAAAGGGTTAATATTTCAAATAGGATTAAATGGCGGAGGTATTCGATTATTTGTATACCGATTTGAAATATCATTAAATTATGTTAGATGCTATTGTAAATGTTATCGTGAAAATAGCGTTGAAGTCAGTCTATTTTGAGCGATTTTTTGCACGAAACATGTTATAGAATCTAAAAACTGAGACTATCAGTATGACTTGACAAATTTCTCTTTCTTCCTTTCTCTATGTGTGTGGAATGACCTGCATTGATTTTTGTTCATCTCTCTCTCTCTCTCTCTCTCTCTCTCTCTCTCTCTCTCTGTCTCTGTCTCTTTCTCAATCTGTCGGTTTGTCTGTCTGTCTGTCTGTCTGTCTGTCTCTCTCTATCTTCTTTTTATCTATGTATCTATGTACCTATCTATGTATCAATCTATCTATCTATCTATCTATCTGTCTATGTATCTCTCTGTCTATCTATCTGTCTGTCTGTCTGTCTCTCTGTCTATCGATTGATCTATTTCTCAACCCTCTCTGTCTCTGTCTGTCTGTCTCTTTTTCTCTTTCTCTCTCTGTGCCTGTCTGTGAGCCTTTTATATTTTTTTATGGGTTGCAACAAAGTTCAGCATATTTGGCCGGGACGTGGGTGGATAGGGGCTCATCAGGCCTTTCTCACGGTCTTTTCTCCTTCGTCACAAGGGGCAATAAACGATGCCTGTGGAAGTGGGCAACAATTTCGTCATTCACGAGACATCTTTATCATCCTGTCTGGGCCGTCATCTCGCATGGTTTTCTCCCATGTTTCATGCATCGTGTAACGAATGGCTCTTTCCGTGTATACGTGGGGCTGTGAGCAGGATTTAGTGTGTGTGGTGGTGGTGGTGGTGTTTGTGTCCTTGGGAGGAGGAGCTTGCGTGTGTGTGTGTGCGCGCGCGTGTGTGGTGCATGTATGTGCATGTAAAAAAAAAAAAGAGACATTTGGAAATTCACAAACTGCATAGTTCAGGGATGCAACATCGTAGAAAGACAAAGATGAAGACAGAGGGAAGAGAGACAAAGGGCGAGGGATGGAGAGAGAGGGGGAAGGAGGGAGAAGGGAAGAGAGAATTGGAGAGTGAGTGAGAGAGAGAGAGAGAGAGAGAGAGAGAGAGATCTTATGCTTCAATTTTCCAGTTAGACTTAAACTGTGATTAACATTTACAAAGGTGCAGTTCCAAGTCTCCTAAAGTTTACATCTGCGCAGAAAGCCAGTGTTGTTTATTTCCGTTGAAAAATAATCCTGGTGAAGATCTCAGCTGAAACGGTGAGAGAGCACAGGACTACGGATGGGAACTAACCTGGCAGATCCTTTGAAGCTTCAATGTCATTTTGTTTGCTTTGTAATTCAGTCTAACGTAGAGAGAGAGAGAGAGAGAGAGAGAGAGAGAGAGAGAGAGAGAGGAGAGAGAGAGAGAGGAGGAGAGAGAGAGGAAGAGGGGGCGCAGAGAGACAGCGAGACAAAAAACTGAGAGTGATAGAGAGGAGGCAGGATTTTCGAAACATTGATGCAGAGCGCTACGTATGTACTGTTTAGGTATATTCTTTCTTGGTGTGCATTTATGTATGACTACACCTCTATATGGACAGTAACCCCATGAAAAGACAGGAGTGTCGTCCTCCATAGCACTCTAAGACATCCTTCAGGCAATCCTGGAGGGAGGTTGTCACCGAGGTGAACATAGGAAGATCTGGATGGCAAACATCAAAGACTGGAGCAGTTTCAGTATGACTGAGCTGCTTGTTGCTGTACCCCAGAGATAGGGATGGAGGAGTTTGCTGAGGCATCGATCCATCCAGCGAGGTCCCGCCTGGATCAGAGGAAAAAGAAGACACCTTTATGTGGAGTCCTGTGGCCGGATGAAGAGTGTGGTCTCCCAAAGGTCCTCTTTGCTGCCTCAAAGCTGTTCTCACAGTACCGTCAGAGTACTTCATGGACGGAAGTACAACCACCTAGAGAAGGCAAGAGAGAGGGGGGGAAAAGAAAGTGGAGTCAGAGAGAGGAAGAGAGAGGGCAGAGAGAGAGAGGAGAGAGATGAGAGAGAGAGCAGAGAGGAATGGAGACGGCAGAGAGAAAGAGAGGGAGAGAAAGAGAGGAATGGAGGAAGAGGGAGAGAGAGGGAGAGAAAGAGAGAAGTGGAGATGGCAGTCATAGAGAGAAAAGAAAGAAAAATAGATAGATAGACAGATGGATAGATAGACAGATAGACAGACAGATAGATAGATAGATAGGTAGGTAGCTAGACAGATAGATAGATAGAGAGATAGATAGATGGATGGGTGGATAGATAGATAGATAGATGGATAGATAGATAGATAGATAGATAGAGAGTTGTGTATAATTTCTTTCGATATTAGCTAATTAGTATATTCTGTACTACATTGCAGCTTAAGTACTCAATTGGATAGATTTTACAGTGTACTCTTCTATTCATCTTGTTCACTTGTTTGTTAAGTTCCCTATTTTCCAAATTCACACATCGTTCAGCGGTGATTTATTGATATAAACAACATGACATCAGATTTCAGTATACTCCAATGGAACTGCAGATCAATCCATTCAAACCTAGTGTTGCTCCAACAGTATTTATCAAAAAATAATCATTGCGTTTTAGCATTGCAATCTCTTAATGTTGTCAAACATAAGCTTCCAAAATTGCCAAATTATTTTTATCCTCCGCTATTTCAATGTTGTAAGGCAAATAACAAGATACAGGTTGCCATATACATCCGATGTGATCTGGACTACTCGTCCTTTGTGGATTTCCCGATCCCAGCAGATACAAAAGACATCTATTACACAGGAGCAGTTGTCAGAGTCAATACAACTGTTAATGTAAGTCTTTTATCATTGTACCTTCCTTCTGGTCCAAAAGATGATAACACAGACTGGATCAAGCATTTGGACACAAAAGGCTCAAGGTGGATAGTACTAGGTGATTTTAACGCTCATTCTCCTTTCTGGGAGAAAGTATGTCTCAAAATTACCAGCAATCGTCTAATTGAAAACATAGTAGATTCAAATCTTTACTTATTAAACGATGGTTCAGTTACACGGATACTATCCTCTCATAGAGCAACCACAGTGGATTTGTCTCTCATCTCACCAGAGCTTGCAACAAATTGTACTTGGCTCGTAGAAGATGATAGTTTGGGTAGTGATCATCTTCCAATTGAAATTAAACTTTGGAGAAAACAACTTTCAGAACACACACTGACACTGAAGACAGAATCCCGAAATTCAAATACAAGAACGCCGATTGGATACGTTTGGTAATATCCTTCAGACGCACAACACAGATTTAATAAAACATGACAATATAGATGTATTTTATTCTAATTTCATCGAAGTTGTCTTAAAGGCAGCTTTCCTCTTCTATTCCAGTGTGTCAAGTCGGTGACACTAGGCAAATACAGTGGAAATTCGTGGTGGACGAAAGAATGTGAACAGGCTGTTGCCTTTAAAAAAGAAACTTTTAAAATCTGGCTGAAAAATAAAACACCTGCACATCATTTGAACACGAAGAAAGCTAAAATTCAATGTAATAGAGTAATAGCACAAGCAAAGAAGTCCTATTGGACCAGTTTCTGCAATGATGAAGTATCTGAATCAAAGGATATTACAAAGTGTGGAAAAAAGTAAAAGAAATGAAACATGGTCATACACTGTCAAGCTACCCAGTTAAGTTTAAAGACAATTTATTTCCAAATTCCTTTGAAAAAGGTAACGCCTTTCTTAATCTTTTTTCAGACAATAGCCGATCAGTTACTTTAAAGTCAACTAATGGTAAACACAGAATAGAACAGGAGAAAAATGACATCTATGTTGATCCAATTTCTAAGGAGAATCATTATATCAATTCTCCCATTCAACTGGACGAATTCATGGAAACTTTGGCGTCTTTTTCATCCAATGAATCTTCTGTTGGTTTAGATGGTATTTCTTATCAGATGCTAATTCATTTGCTTCTTAAGTGGAAGGATTTATTACACTCATTTTTCCAAAAATGTTGGTTGAATGGAGCTCTTCCAAAACTCTGGAAGAAGTCCGTGATAATTCCCATCATTAAGGAAGGCAAATCAAGGTCACTCATTGACAGTTACAGACCAATAGCTTTAACTTCTCATGTTGGGAAACTGATGGAAAAGATTATTCAGAAGCGTTTGTTCCATTATTGTGAGCGAAATGATATTATTCCACCTCAACAGGCAGGATTTAGGAAAGGGCGATGTACAACAGATCATTTAGTGAAACTTACAAGTCAAATCAAAAAACAATTTTCTCGTAGAAAAAGCACTTTGGCTACGTTTTTTGACGTGAAGAAGGCTTACGACACTGTGTGGCATTCAAGACTGCTTTACAAATTGAAGAGCATTGGTGTAACAGGTAAAATGTATTATTACATTAAAGACTTTTTATCCTGTAGATCAATGTGTGTAAGATTAGGGACTGTATACTCTTCATTTAAAGACATAGACATGGGGATCCCTCAGGGGTCAATCATAGCCCCCATCCTGTTCGGAAGCATGCCAGTTTGTCACAGGCCCAGTTTGTCACAGGCCCAGTTTGTCACTATCTTCGGCCTGCACCAAGAGGTCTGGCAGGGTCTGGGTCATGTCCGTCCACTCTTTGATGTTGTCGAACCAGCTCTTTCTTTGTCGTCCTCGCTTGCGCCCACCCTCGACTGTGCCCTGCATGATGGAAGTTATCACTGACACTCTCAAAAACAGTAAATGAATGATTGATTGATTGTATGAATAGAATTTTATTTTTCAATTGTTTTTAACCAAAGAACATTCATTGTTGAAATTTTTACAGAGTAATTTGCTTTGATTTGCATACAAAAAGGAAGAAATTTGAACAACACAAGCTGAACTGACATTTTAGAGGGACTATCTGTACACCACCAATTCGAACCCGGTTTCGAACCCGCCCAAGCCTACACTTGGTGCAGGCCGAAGATAGGGTTGGGTAGCATGGAGGTAGCAAGTAGTCTACCCACTGTGACAAACTGGGCCTGTGACAAACTGGGCCTGTGACAAACTGGGCAGCCCCCATCCTGTTCAGTATACTTCTTTATGATTTACCACAACATTTGTCGAAGAACACTAATGTTGTACAGTATGCAGATGATATTGCCATATGGATGAATACCACTCTTCGAAAAAATACAAACAAAAGAACAATCACCTATGTACAAAAGCTCTACCAATATGATCTTGATAACCTGAGTAATTACATGAAAGACAACGGTCTGGATTTATCGAGTGAAAAGACTTATCTTATGCTTTTTAACAATGGTGAAAACCCTAAAACTCTCCCTACGTTATCGCTGGACAATAATTCACTTGCTTATAAGCCCACCGTTAAATTTCTAGGAGTGTACATAACACGAAAGTTGAATTGGAGACATCATATCGAATATTTAATTACAAAAGCAAACAAAAGATTTAACTTCTTAAAAATAGTCAACAGACAATCCTGGAGCCAAGACACTCAAACTATGTTACACCTTGCGATTTCTTTGGTTCGATCGAAACTGCTCTATGGACAAGAGGTATATTTTACTGCCTCGAATACACTCTTAAAAAAATTACAGAGTGTAGACAGCAAAGCTATTAAATTGGCTCTTGGTGTGCCCGTTCATACAAACACAATGAAGTCTTATAAAGAAAGTAACATATTACCGCTTACAGATCAACGTGAATTAGCGGTGACAAAGTATGTTATTAGAGCTCTGGCCGTAAAGAACTCAGTTAAGGATGAATTACTATACACCTCGGAAACTGACTATCCTCAGAAAGCTCGAAAGGTGCATTCTCTTCAACCTATACGAAATTTTGCAGAAGTCCTCCTGAGCGAAAACAATATTGATGTAAATGACATTCCAGTAATGCCTCTTATTCCATCCATACCTTCCTGGGAACTTGAAAAAGCTAACTTTGACATAGACTACATAAATCTCAATAAAACAGAAGAAATAAATATTCTAGTATCAGAAGTCAAATCTCATTTAACCACATATTATCCTAATCATCTAAAAATTTTCACAGACGGGTCTGTTTTAGATACAGCTGATAGCGGAGCTGGATTCGTCATTCCTGCCTTAAAGGTACAAAAATCTTTTTACATTGGTAAAGGCTTCTCTATTTTTACATCAGAATTATACGCAATATTGATGGCTCTTAACTATATTATTAGCTTCTCATACGATATCTGCAATATACTATTGTGTGTTGATTCTAAATCAGTGTTACGTAGCTTGAAACAAACAGAAAATGTAATACGAAATGACATTATATGTGAGATCAAACATTTGATACATTGTATTTCATTCAGTGGTGTTGGTATAATTTTTGCTGGGTTCCGTCACATTGTGGACTTTATTGGAATGAAGTTTCGGACAAATTAGCAAAAGATGGTGCATCCAATAATGCAAATACCGTAACTTTCCATAACATACGACTGTCATTCATGAACTTGGTTCTGTGTTGGAATGTTCACTGTATACAAATTTGTCCAATACCAAAGCCTGATACCTAACTGCCCCAGACAGCTAGCGTCCTTGATATACAAACTAAGGCTTAACTCTTGGAAAACAAAATATACACAGAATGTATGTATTTGTTCAAAAGAATTATCTGTCCACCATCTGCTCTTTGAATGTCCTATTTTACTTACGACATATAGAAATAACAATCTCGATTTTTCATGTACTGACTCTAGAGATATCCTTTACAACAAAAATAATGATATTATTTCGGTAGTCCAGCTGATTCTCAGATCCCCTGTTGGCAGATTGTTATGAAGAGTTAATTAATTGTTGTATGTTATTGATTGACACTGTTAACTTAATGTTCTGAATTCTTAATTGTTATTGTTCCCCTTCTTACATTCAAACTATCACTACCCCTTCCCATCCCCGTCCCCCACCCTTTTTTCCCCCCTATGTGTGTGTGTTGTGTGTGTGTGTGTGTGTGTGTGTGTGTGTGTGTGTGTGTGTGTGTATGTGTGTGTGTGTTGTGTGTGTGTGTGTATGTGTGTGTGTGTAGTGGTATGTGTGTGTATGTGTGTCTAAAATCACTATTGTGAACAGACATTAAATAAAGATTCCATTCCATAGAGAGAGAGAGAGAAAGAGAGAAAGAGAGAGAGAGAGAGAGAGAGAGAGGAAAGAGAGAAAGAGAGAAAGAGAGAGAGAGGAGAGAGAGAGAGAGAGAGAGAGAGAGAGAGAGAGAGAGAGAGAGAGAGAGAGAGAGAGAGGAGTGATGTGGAAATATCAGAAGGGGAGAGGACTATGTCTATTTTAGTGAAAAGGCTGGTTCGGTTTTAGCATTTTCTTTGTTCGAGCATATGACCGATTCAGTAGTCCAAAGAATGATGTGGTCTTGAAAATGGTTCTCTTTACTGCCCCGGAGCTGTTCTTCCAGAGCTTCCCCATAAGACAGCAGCTCGATGTATCTATTTAAGAAGAGTATATATAGCTGCAAAACTTGTTTGTAAGATTGTGGTCCTTTCCGTACTGGGCTCTCATCTCTACGTGACAAACAGACTCAACATCTGGGCTCTCATCTCTACGAGACAAACAGACTCAACATCGTTGTATGACTATGTAAATATGGAACATTTATCAGAATTTGGAGAAATGAAACTTGAATAGAACAGTCATAGAGAATGAAATGAAACAGTCATAGG
>CM060310.1:47798727-47803727 GCA_030674185.1 Monoplex corrugatus
CTCGTCTCTCAATGAAGATGGAGGAACCGCTGAAAGGAAGTTGCACTTGGAGGTGTCAGGCAAGGGTACTGGGTGCTGGAAATTAATTTTATAGCTTCGTTTCCGATGGGTTTCCGCCCCACCAGCCCCCAACTCTAAGTCCCTCCACCCCCCCCCCACACACACACATGCACGCTGGCCCTCCAGCGACTCATCCATGCCCCTCTCCTCCTCTCTCCCCCTCCCATCCTTACATGTGGTTATGAAACTACCAATTCAGAGAGTGTGACCAAGTACTAGCATTAATTAATGTAAGATGCTCTTGTTGTGCAGTTGGTTAGTTATCCTTTGTAGGGCTGAAATGCAGTTGTTATTGCTGTTGTTATTGGTGGTGGTGGTGGTTTAGTAGTGGTGGAGTTGTGTGTGTGTGTGTGTGTGTGTGTGTGACTCTGTGTGTGTGTGTGCGTGTGTGTGTGTGTGTGTGTGTGTGTGTGCGTATGTGCGTGCGTGCGTGCGTGCGTGTGTTCTTTTTTTACAGAGTCACACACACACACACACACACGCGCGCGTGCGTGTGTGTGTGTGTGTGTGTGTGTGTGCGTGTGTGTTTTTGTATGTGCATGTGTGTGTGCGTGTGTGTGTGTGTATGTGTGTGTGACTCTGTGGGTGTGACTCTGTGTGTGTGTGTGTCATCTTCTTTTTTGTTTTGAATGCATCGACTCTGTGTTTTTGTATGTGCATGTGTGTGTGTGTGTGGTGTGTGTGTGTGCGTGTGTGTGTGTGCGTGCGTGCGTGAGTGAGTGCGTGCGTGCGTGTGTGTGTGTGTGTGTGTGGTGGTCTTTCATTTAATGTCTATTCACTTAAGTGATTTTAGAGTTTGTGTGCGTGCATGTGTGCGTGCGTGTGTGCGTGCGCGCGCGCGCGTGTGTGTGTGTGTTCTTTTTTTTACAATTTGTGCGTCCAAGCAACAAATCACTTAAAATCACTTAGTGTGTTTGTGTGTGTGTGTGTGTGTGTGTGGTGTGTGTGTGTGTGTGTGTGTGTGTGTGTGTGTGTGTGTGTATGTGTGTGTGTGTGTGTGGTGACTCTGTGGTCATTGGTTTAATGGCCATTCACTTCAGTGATTTTAGAAAAGAAAAGAAAAAAAAACAGAAAGAAAAAAAGAAAACAAAAAGAAAACAAAAAGAAAAAAGAGAGTGGGGGGTGGCGAAGTGTAGGTGGAGACAAAGGTACTTGGAGGAGGGCAGGAAAAATTTCACAAATAAGTTTAAGTTACCATAACCAACAATTTAAACAGAACGCTTGCTAAATGTAACGATAAACATCAATTAGAACAAATACTAAATGTTTCGCTATGGAACTGTTTGACAGGGTGACAAAGAATTCGTAGAGTGATGACGCTGATTCAAATGTCGGGAACGGTGTTCCTCGAAAGTAAAGCATGGTGCTGTTTTATCCGAATGCAAGAAAGAAGATGACTAGTGGTTATTTTCTCTCTACAAAAACATTATTCTTGGTATGTTTTGTTTTGAATGCATCGACTTGTGTGTGTGTGTGTGTGTGTGTGTGTGTGTGTGTGTGTGTGTGTGTGTGTGTGTTTGTATGTGCATGTGTGTGCGTGTGTATGTACGTGTGTTGATGTGTGTGTGTGTGTGTGTGTGTATGCGTGTGTGTGTGTGCGTGCGTCCGTATGTGTGTGTGTCTGTGTGTGTGTGTGTGTGTGTGTGTGCGTGTATGTGTTTGTGTGCATGTGTGTGTGCTTGCGTTTGTTTGTGTGTGTACATTTGTGCTTGCGTATGTGCGTGCACGCGCGCTCGCGCGTGTGTGTGGGGGTGAGTGTGTGTGTGTGTGTGTTCTTTTTTTTTACGATTTGTGCATCCAAGCAACAAACAAACGGGAAAGGAAGCTAATTATTATGTTACGATTTGATTTATCAGATTGCCTTGATTCGCAAACCAACTTCGCTGTCCGCAGCAGCAAATCCTCAGTAGCTGTAGGCTGATTTACAAAGTTAATTATTTGTAATTGTGATGTATTCATATTTCAAGAAGTCGTCGCTCTCTCCTTTCAATTTCCCTCTCTATCTATCTGCGTGTGTCTCTCTGATTCTGTCTATCTTTCTCTCTGTTTATCTAGTCTGTCTTTCTGTCTGTCTGTCTGTCTGTATCTCTTTCTCTCTCTCCCTCTCTCTCTCTCTCTCTCTCTGCATGTCTCCCTTCCTGTCTCTAGCTCTGTGTTTAGCCTGCTCGCAAGGAAGTAGCATTTACGCACACACAAACACACACGCACATGCACAAGCGCGCGCGTGCACACACACACACACACACACACACACACACACACACACACACACACACACACACACACACACACACACACACACGCACACGGACCATACCACATGGACAATTTGTATAGCACAAAACAGTCATCAAATACGTTAGTTTTTTTCCCCTGCATTTGGACCCAAGGAGACAATGAATTAGTAATTTGAAAATAATGGTGTGTCTCCTTTAATGGTTTATTGGATGGCGATATGAAATTGATACTTCGTTGATGATTGATGGCGATGAGACTGAGTTGAAAGTGAATGAAACAGGAGTTGCTATGTGTCGACAGAGAGAGAGAAACAAGAACGGTGTTGTGTCAGTAGTATCGCTTACTGGGGACAGAAAATATGACGAAGAGTAAAATGTGAATGGTTCGATTGCATCTTTGTCTGCGTTGGAATCTGTACCGCCATCATTTGATGTCCGTTATCTCAAAGTGATCAGTGTCATGAACATGTGTAGCTTTAAATGGAGGTGGACTTGGGGTTATCAGTATCACGAGAAACTGCTGCAGCCTTCAATGGAGATTGGCTTATTAATGTCACGTGAAACTGTAGCCTTCAATGGAGATGATGGCTTATTAAGTGTCACGAGGAATTGTAGCATTCAGTGGAGATGATGGCTTATTAAGTGTCACGAGGAATTGTAGCCTTCAGTGGAGATGATGGCTTATTAAGTATCACGAGGAATTGTAGCATTCAGTGGAGATGATGGCTTATTAAGTGTCACGAGGAATTGTAGCATTCAGTGGAGATAAAGACGGCTTATCAGTATCATGATATATTGTAGCTTTCATTGAAGAATGACGCGTTTAATTGATGTCACGAGAAATTGTAGCGTTCATTGAGATTAACACGGTTTATTAGTGTTCCAAGAAAGTATAGCCTTCAGTGGAGATAAACACGACTTATTAATGTCACGAGAAATTAAAGCTTTTGATAGAGATGAACATGGCTTCTCAATGTCACGAGAAATTGTAGTCTTCCATGGAGATAATCACAGGTTATTAGTGTCACGAGAAGCAGTAGCCTTCAATGGAGATGAACACAGCTTAGCAGTGTCCCAGGAAACTGTAGCCTTCAGTGGAAACGAACATGGCTTATTACTATCACGAGAAATTATAGCCTTCAGTGGAGACGAACATGGCTTATTAATGTCACGAGAAATTGTAGCTTCAGCGGAGATGAACACGGCTTGTTAATGTCATGAGAATTTGTAGCCTTCAGTGGAGATGAACGTGGATTATCAGTGCCACAAGAAATTGTAGCCTTCAGTGGAGATGAACACAGCTTGTTAATGTCATGAGAAATTGTAGCCTTCAGTGGAGATGAACACGGCTTATCAGTGTCACGAGAAATTGTAGCCTTCAGTGGAGATGAACACGGCTTATCAGTGCCACGAGAAATTGTAGCCTTCAGTGGAGATGAACGTGAATTATCAGTGCCACGAGAAACTGAAGCCTTCAGTGGAGATGAACGTGGATTATCAGTGCCATGAGAAATTGTAGCTTTCAGTGGAGATGAACGTGGATTATCAGTGCCACTAGAAATTGTAGCCTTCAGTGGAGATGAACTGGATTATCAGTGCCACGAGAAATTGAAGCCTTCAGTGGAGATGAACGTGGATTATCAGTGCCATGAGAAATTGTAGCCTTCAGTGGAGATGAACGTGGATTATCAGTGCCACTAGAAATTGTAGCCTTCAGTGGAGATGAGCACGGCTTATTAGTGTCACAAGAAATTGTAGTTGTAGCCTTCAGTGGAAGTCCTCTAATGGAGGTGGACATGGCTTATCAATGAATCAAGTTACTCACATTAAACAGCTTTTATCGTGAAGTTCTGCAACAACAGTTAAATCTTATATTATAATGACTACACTTCACTTTTCTCTGCAGGGAAAGAAAGAAGGAAAACAAAGATAAAACGGAATGAAAGAGGGAATGATTATTAAGGAGAGAAAGATGGAGATGGATTATTAATTCATGTAGATGTACTCAGTATGATAGAGAGAGAGAGAGAGAGAGAGAGAGAGAGAGAGAGAAAGAGAGAGGCAGGGAGAGAAAGTGAGTGGATGAGTGAGTGAATGAGAGAAGGACAAGGAGGAAGGAAGGAGAGAGAGACGAGAGAGAGAGAGAGAAGAGAGAGAGAGAGAGAGAGAGAGAGAGAGAGAGAGAGAGAGAGAGAGAGAGAGAGAGAGAGAGAGAGAGAGAGAGTACATCGCTGAGGTTACAGAACACTGCACATACTTCCACCTTAGTGCACCACAAACTGACGTAATTCCAACGCATGCATTCTGAAACAGTCCATCCACTGTCTTGTACATCCGAAACGAGGTGTGAACACCAGGCTTTGTTGCAGAGCATACGTTATCCCCTCTGGAATAAAACAAAAAAGTGCGTGCTTAATTAGGACTTTAATTTTGTTCCTGCTGGGTCTTGTGCAATGGTGGTGAGTTGTGGTGGGGTCAAAGTTTCAAGATGTCGTCTTCTTCTGATTTTACTTGTATCTTTTCTTCTACCGATCTCTCTGTCTGTCTTTCTCTCTCTCTCTCTCTCTCTCTCGCTCTCTCTCTATTTCTTTCTTCCTCCCTCTCTGTCAGTCTCTCTCTTTCTCTCTCTGTCTCTCTCTCTATCTTTCTCTCCATTTCTCTTTGTCTTTCTCTCAGTCTCTCTCTCTATCTATCTATCCCTCT
>CM060310.1:47808727-47816227 GCA_030674185.1 Monoplex corrugatus
CGTATGTGTGTGAGTGTGTGAGCGTAATGTGTGTATCTGTTTCTCTGTTTCAGTGTGTATCAAACTCTGGACCTCCCAACTGGAAGTTTGACGTTTATCCACTTGCTACTACGCCCTTCAAAATGGAATCGTTCCTGCTACCAGAAGAAAAAGTAAAAACTGAAGGTGAAGAAGATCACAGGAAATCCCTTTCACTCCACACAGTACATTCATGCACTTAGGAATTCTCTTGCATGAACCAACTGCATTCTGTTGTGTAAATCAACAAAGTAGCTAAACAACGTAAAGATTACAAGCAGCAGGATGACTTAAGCTACTTTAGGGTTTAACAATTTGTCGACTATCTGAATTGCATCGGTCTCATGTTCATCGACTTCAGGGTTGCCTTGAAGAAGTTTGTATTTCACTATTCCCAGTTAAGCATTTGAGTGCTCAGGACGAAACGTAGACATAATCACAGAAGATGAACGAAGCGTACAGAGTGACCAGCTCTTGGTACCAGACCAGTTTCTTTTTGGGTGTTGGCTGACCATTGACCTTGCATGTTTGTTTTGCTGGTTTTATTTTTATTTTTATTCTATTCTTTTTTTTATTTGGTTGCTTTGTGAATCTCGAAAGATGAGCACGCGCGCATGTGTGTATGTGTATGTGTTTGTGTATGTGTTTGTATGTGTATGTGTATGTGTTTGTGTGTGTGTGTGGTTGTTTGTGTCTTTGTGTGTTTGTGTTTGTGAGTGTGTGTGTGCGTGTGTGCGTGCGCAGTCGTGTATTTGTTTGTGTGTTGTTTGTGTTTGATGTGTGGTGTGTGTGTGTGTGTGTGTGTGTGTGTGCGTTTGTGTATGCATGTGTATGCATGTTGTGTGTTTTGTGTGTACGTTTATGTTGTTTTAAGCGTTCCGATTTGTCTCGGACGCGTTTTTGCTCGTCGGTTCGCTCTCGCTGCAAGCGGTACGTTGCTGCAATATTCATAGTCCGTCTTTGGTGGGTATGCATGACGAGTGTTTTCATGTTTCCATCAGCCACTCGACACTGACACGACTTACAGGATCTTTAACCCTTTGACTCCCGCACCCTATCCAGCAACTACAAACACTTAACTCCTTTAACTCCCTCACCTGTTCACCAACTTTCTGCAGGAAGCTGGTGGATAGGGTGAGGGAGTCAAAGGTTAAGTTTTTGCTTTGCTAACATGGTTGACAAGCAGGATGCTGGTGGACAGGGTGCGGAAGCCAAAGGGTTAACGTGCATACTGGGATCTTTAACGTACATATTTTGTGTGCGTATGCAGACGAAGGGCGTTTAAGCATTGACAGTCTGCGCACATGCTGACCCTGAAAGATCGGAGAAATATCCTCACTTTGCTCACCAAGCCAGGGGTACCTAGGAAGGATCGAAACTCAGACCTTTCAATTGGAAGGTTGACGTCTTCTCCGCTTGACCGAAGCCCCCCGATAACATTTTTCTTTGTTCCTTCCTTTGTTGTTTTCTTTGTTCTCAATGGCAGTAACTGGAAGGAAGCTGTTTGCTACTCTTTAAGTTTATGTAAACTTTTCTCATATACTCTCGTTTTCGTTTCCTATTTATTCGTTCGAGAATCTTTCTTAATTTTAATCTGTTTGTATAAGACTGTGTCATATTAATCCGTTATGAGTATCATCAGTTTATGTGTATGTGTGTTCGTTTGTTATTTCAGTAACGGTTAGTTTATTCACATATGTGCTTTTAGACCAAATCTGCATACGTGTCTGTGTGTGTTTGTTTGTGTGTGTGTGTGTGTGTGTGTGTGTGTGTGTGTGTGTGTGTGTGTGTGTGTGTGTGTGTGTGTGTGTTTGTGTGTGTGTGTGTGTGTATGTGTGTCTGTGTTGTTTACGTGCGTGCATGTGTATGTATGTGTGCGTGTGTGTGCATGTGTATGTGTGTGTTTGTGTGTGTGTGGTGTGTGTGTGTGTGTGTGTGTGTGTGTGTGAGTGTGTGTGTGTGTGTGTGTGTGTGTGTGTGTGTGTGTATGTGTGTGCGTGTGTGTGTGAACAAAGTTTTCTCAGCTGTGTAAGGATGGATCTTCATCAAATTTGGGTAAAAGCTGTAGACAGTTAAAGAGACGCGAAAGATCACATATAGTTGAGAAAATCTCGTTAACATTTCCTCTCTCTGTCTCTGTCTCTCTCTCTCTCTGTCTCTCTGTCTCTGTCTCTCTCTCTCTCTCTCTCTCGTTCTCTCTCTCCGTTCTCTCTCTCTCTCTCTCTCTCTCTCGTTCTCTCTCTTTCTTTTTTTTTCTCTTTCTTTCCATCTCTTTCTTCTCCTTATCTCACCATTTACGCTGACCTCAGGGCGAAATTTTTAAAGGATTTAGTCAGCATGCCTATGTGCATACACTGCACTGTTCCAATCAACAAATAGCCACCGAAGTCACAGCGCATCCAGATACGTTTTCCACGCCATGAATAGGAGAAAAAATTGTTAAAAGGAGAAGAAAACTAAATAAGTTATGTAGATACTAGCACTAGAATTTCAGACAATATTTAATTTCAATTGTAAAGAAAAAAATGTTTATTTGAATATGAAGGGGGTGCTCATATAGACACACATGTGCATATGTGCCTGGGTATTCAAGTTGACGTTGGTGTACTTATGTGCATACATAGGTGATAGTATCTACATTATGTATATGTGTGGATACATATGTATATATCTATGTGTGTATATATGTATGATATCGTCAGGTCGGATAGATGTATCCGCTACTGGTAACCTGGAACCCAGTACTACCTGTCACAGGGTCGAATTGCTGGCGACTAAACCAGCAACCCCACCAGTCCTCTCAGGAGGATGGTGAGGAGGGTGGCTAGAAACCCTGGTGAAAATAAATTAGATCCATCAAAGGGCGCCAGCTCTGGAGACCTACCCGCGGCCATCTAGCTAAGGGAGTAAACCCTGACAGTAAATCCGGTGTGGGGCCCCTAAGGCGGTTGGATGGAAAACTTTGTCACTTTCCGGCAGCTCCTGCGGCCGCGTTGGCACCAAAACGTAACAACCCTGCTGTTCCTTTGGATCTGTCAGCGAGGTGGAGAGGGGGGACAAGTTGCATGGGCAACAGCCTGTCTTCCATATTACACTGCCCAGGCTTACATCCGTCCATTCATCCACAAACACTCTGCACCTACGACCTGGAGAGGACACTCCAGCCTCGCTACTAACACTAGTGTCGGCACAACACGGGAAGCAACAGATACCGGTGATAAGTCATTGCTCAACTGGCGTAGAGCTGACGCCAGGGGTTGCTTTTGACGGTGGGAGAGACCTTCGTGTCTTACTGGACAGCTACCGCCCGCCTAAGCTGGGCAGCCCCCAGCCAGTTAGGTGCTGTCCCGCCACGACCTGCCTTCTTCATTGGGTGCATGAAGATTAGGAGAAAATCTGACAAGCAGGTCGTTAATTACCGCACCAAACAAAAAGAAAAATTCAAATTCAAGAAACGGATCAGGAAAAGGATCAGCAGTGAAACTGGGTTGTTGGAATGTCCTAACAATGATGCCTGGGCTCTCCCAAGATCTGCAAGACATCAGCGACGCCAGAAAAACCGCCGTCATAAACAGCGAACTAAAGAGGCTCAATGTGGACATTGCCACTCTGCAGGAAACACGGCTGGCTGACTCAGGAACACTAAAGGAAAGGGACTACACCTTCTTCTGGCAAGGAAAGAGTTCTGATGCCCCAAGAGAGCACGGAGTAGGCTTTGCAGTAAGGAACAGCCTGCTGAACATGATTGAACCAGGCAGCGGCGGTTCAGAACGACTCTTGACTCTCCGCCTCAACACCACCGAAGGCTATGTCACTCTCATCAGCGTTTATGCCCCAACTCTGTTCGCCTCTCCAGACACCAAGGATGAGTTCTACGAAAATCTTGCATCAACCATAAGGAACATCCCCAGGACAGAACAACTTGTTCTCCTTGGCGACTTCAACGCCAGAGTGGGTGCAGACAATGACTCATGGCCCTTCTGCCTCGGTTCCTTTGGAGTGGGGAAAATGAATGAGAATGGACAGCGACTGCTTGAGTTTTGCGCCTGCCATGAACTGTGCATCGCCAACTCCTTCTTCAAGACGAAGCCTCAGCACAAAGTCTCCTGGAGGCATCCCCGCTCAAAACATTGGCACCAACTGGATTTGATCCTAGTAAGACGTGCCGCTATCAAAAACGTTCTCCACACTCGCTCTTATCACAGCGCAGACTGCGACACAGACCACTCTCTGGTATGTTGCAAGATCAGGCTACAACCAAAGAAGTTCCACTGCTCAATGAAACAAGGGAACCCTCGCATTGACGTCGGCAAGATGTCTCAGCCAGATCTTGTAGAACAGTTCGCAGAGGCCTTTCAGAGAGAATACGATGCATTGCAGCCCAGAGACTCTGCCACTGAGAGATGGGAAACGCTACGAGACACCATGCACCGCATTGCTATGGCCACCTTTGGGAAGAAAACTGTGAAGTCCCACGACTGGTTTGAGGCCAAATCATCAGAGATGACTCCCACTGTTGAGGCCAAGCGTGCCGCACTCACAAGTATAAGCGGTCACCCAGTGAGAAGAACCTGCAAATCCTCAGGGCTGCCAGAAGTAAGGTTCAGCTTAACGCCAGGCGCTGCGCAAACGAGTACTGGACAGAACTCAGCGAAGAGATACAGAGTGCTGCTGAAAGAGGCAACATCCGAGGAATGTATGATGGCATCAAGAAGGCACTGGGACCAACACAGAGCAAGATCGCCCCCCTCAAATCCTCCACTGGGGAAGTAATCAGCAATCCTAGCCAACAGATGGAAAGATGGGCGGAACACTACTCCGACCTCTACTCCACACAGAACATGGTGTCCCCCTTAGCCCTCAATGCCATCAAGTGCATGCCGGTAATGGAAGAACTTGACGCAGAGCCAACTGCGGACGAACTCAGCAAAGCCATTGATAGCCTGGCATCAGGGAAGGCACCTGGCAACGACGGAATTCCCCCAGACCTCATCAAGCACTGCAAGATTCTTTTCTGCACCCTTTGCACGCAGTTCTCTGTCAGTGTTGGAATGAGGGAGCTGTACCACAGGACATGAGGGACGTCAAGATCGTCACCCTGTACAAAAACAAGGGCGAAAGGAGCGACTGCAACAACTACAGAGGTATCTCGCTCCTCAGCATTGTTGGCAAAGTCTATGCTCGGGTCCTCCTAATCCGCCTGCAGAAACTGGCTGAACGCGTCTACCCGGAATCACAGTGTGTTTTCGAGCAGAGAGATCCACGGTAGACATGGTCTTCTCCCTTCGCCAAATCCAGGAGAAGTGCAGAGAGCAGCGGATGCCCCTGTATGTGGCATTCATTGACCTCACCAAGGCCTTTGACCTAGTCAGCAGAGATGGCCTTTTCAGGGCTCTCCGAAAAATCGGCTGCCCCCCCAATCTGCACAGCTTAATTGAGTCCTTCCACTCAAACATGAAAGGGATGGTGCAGTTCAACGGAAACCTCTCCGAGCCCTTCGACGTACGCAGCGGTATGAAACAAGGCTGCGTCCTGGCCCCAACCCTCTTTGGAATCTTCTTCGCTTCCTCCTGAGGCATGCGTTCAGCACAGCGCAAGAAGGGATCCACCTGCGGACCAGATCAGATGGCAGGCTATTCAACCTCGCCCGCCTCAGAGCAAGGACAAAGGTCCGTGAAGCCTTCATCAGAGACATGCTATTTGCCGACGATGCCGCAGTTGTGACCTATTCTCAGCGGGACTTGCAGTCACTAATGGACCGCTTCTCCCAGGCCTGCAAAGATTTTGGTCTGACTATCAGTCTTAAGAAGACAAACGTCCTGGGCCAAGACACGCCATCTCCACCAGCCATCACCATTGATGACTACGAGCTTGAAGCCATCCATCAATTCACATATCTTGGGTCCACCATCACCGATAACCTCTCCCTTGACACAGAGGTCGACAAGAGGATCGGGAAGGCAGCCACAACACTAGCCCGCCTCACACAAAGGGTGTGGACAAATCCCAAGCTGACCACAAAGACAAAGATGGCTGTATACAACGCCTGTGTCCTCAGCACCTTGCTGTATGGCAGCGAGGCGTGGACCACGCTTGCTCATCAGGAGAAAAGGCTCAATACCTTCCACCTGAGAAGCCTACGGCGCATACTTGGCATTTCCTGGCAAGACAAGGTGACCAACACCGAAGTCCTAACCTGCGCTGGCCTCCCAACCATGCATACCATGCTTAGACAGCGTCGGCTGCGTTGGTTGGGCCACGTTCGCCGCATGGAAGATGGTCGCATCCCAAAAGACATCCTTTATGGTGAGCTTGCCACAGGGCAGAGAAACATTGGCCGCCCACAGCTGAGATACAAAGACGTTTGCAAGCGTGACATGAAGGCGCTTGAGATCAACACTGAGTCCTGGGAGGACCTCGCAGACGACCGCAACAGCTGGAGAACTACTCTCAAGAAACAGCTGTGGATTGGTGAGGACAAACTGTCAGCTGCTGCAGCAGAAAAGCGAATTCGCAGAAAAGGGATGACAGCCAACAGACCAGCATCAGCATACACATGCGACCGCTGCGACAGAGACTGCCTCTCTCGCATTGGTCTGTACAGTCACAGGCGACGCTGCTTGGACCAAGCAGACAGCCCATCTAGACATTAGAACGGATGTACTTTGTCCATGGTCAGTCATGACCGAAGGAGGCCTACTACTATATGTATGAGTGGTTATGTATGTGTGCGTGTATATAGATGTGTATATGTGTGTGTGTATACATAACCTTCAATTCAGTCTATGGCCTGAACCATTGCTGACCGCCGAAGATTGAGTTATCTCTGAACTAAAAGATGCACGAAGTACTAAATATGCATTGAATGATCATTTGGTATTGTCTCAATGTCAATTGTTTTGGTAAATGAGTGACTGATCTGCGATTAGTCTGATTAATTGATTGGCATTATGAATGTCTGTTTTTGCCAATTAACCGACTGTTTTGGGGTCGAATTGCTCTTATGTCATATATTTCTTGGTTCATTTCATTGTACATTAATTCCATTGATTGGTTTAGACACACTGATGAATAAATTGATAAACTGAACGCACGATTAGCTGACAACGGAATGATTATCTAATTTGTTAATTGATGGGTGGCTCACCGACTGATCGATTTACAGATTGATGGTTTTAGCTATTGATCGATCAGTGATTGAATTATTGAATGTATGGATGATTGATTAGCGTTATTTGAAGTAACGATTGCAAATTGATATATCGAACTCAGTTAAATTCTAGATTATCTGGTCGATTAAGTCACTGGGTGTCTGATTAACTGGTTAAATGATTGATCAATTGATTGAGTGAGTGAGTGAGCGATTACGTGAAGTGATTGTTACTGAAGTGATATCGATTGTACGGTTGGATGATGCATCTGACCCAGTCAATTGAAAGTTGATTTGTCAGTTGATTCACGGGCTGAATGGCGGATTATTTG
>CM060310.1:47818727-47823727 GCA_030674185.1 Monoplex corrugatus
TGGCCGCTTTGGCCACGTGTACTGATGATCTTCCTGGGCTTATGGTTTGGGGAGACGTTTTTTTATGTATTTTTTTCAGTTGCTATGTTTTTCATATTTCGTGCTTTGTCTCTGATATGTAGCATATGTGAGGCTAACATCATGCAGTATTTCTTTACTTTGGTTTTTTGTTTTCAATCAAAATTAATTCTTCGATTCAAAGAGTCGTCTTTATTGCTTTATGTCTGATTTAAATGCATATGAACTTAAAAACATGCGCCATTTACTTTTGTTGTCGTTGTAGTTATGAGAAGTTGATTACCCGATTTAAACTATCCAATTTTTCCTATGCTATGTGATGTTTGTTTTGTTCTGTTTCGTTTTGTTTGTTATCAGTTTGTCTCATCTGGACATTTTATTCCTTTGTTCTCTAATTTTCTCCTCTCTCTCTCTCTCTCTTTCCCTCCCTCTTTCTTCATATAGTTCTCCCCCTCTCTCTCTGTCTCCTCTCTCTCTCTCCCCTTCTCTCTCCCCCTCTCTCTCTTTCTTCATATAGTTCTCTCTCTCTGTCTCTGTCTCTCCCTCCACCCCCCCCCCTTTTCTCTCTCTCACTCACGCGTTTAGTCAGATTTTCTCTTTCCCTGCTATGAGTGGACATTGTAAATTACAGATATCGCACCACCTTGTTCTTTAATCCTTTAATTGCATAATCATAGTGTTATTTTCAGGACACAGCATTGTGATGCTTATGCAATTACACTCAGCATTCTGCTGCCTGGATTTGAGTGCCCAAGCAGGGACCGTTAACATTTTTTTAGTGTGTGTGCTTGTAAGTGGCAACCAGTTATTACAGTTAAGGTGACTAACTCATCAATTGACATATCCTTTTCGGCCTGTCTTTCCAATTGTCATTTACCTCTCTTCTCCCTTCGAGTAAGGCATGGGGCCAAAATAAACAAAAGTTTTCCCATTACCCTGAGGTCATAGGGGAGTTAGGTGGTAAAGACCTGAACTTTTCATGAGGTCAAAATAATAAAGACGAAAGGCAAGAGCAGCGTTTTTGTTTGTTTGTTTGTTTGTTTGTTTTTTTTGTTCGTTTGTTTGTTTTTGTGTAGAGATACCTTTCTCAGTCTATCTGCAGATGGTTTTATACCAGCATGGAATAATGATTTTAACATGTACTGCTCCTGTTTCAAAGCATTTTTTCCGTTCATGAATCTATGCATATTTAAAATTTACGGACACATTATGCCTTCTACAAATGTCTCGTTCATATCTACTAGCAGTCTATAAAATGGAAATTGGATCCTGGTCGTGTTCTTCAACCGAACTGGTGCCACCATCAAGTTCGTGATTTATTGTTCCCGATTTACACCCCCAGTTGATTAGGGCAGATGCCAGACATAATCAAGGTAAACGAGGCGTACTAAATGGCCAGCTACCGACACAAGGCCTGCTTTCTTTGAGCACGTGCACTGGTCGTTTGTCTGGGCGTGTGGTTTCATGGGGTTATATTCGGAATTCACGACTAGCGTCTCTGGTCTCCGCGACTCTTTCAAGAAGGATCGTTGGCTTGATTTTTGCTGTGTGCTGTTAGTCAAAAGAATTAGATCTAGTATTATTAGCAGTGCAGTCAATTGCTTGTTGATTAATGCATTGTTTCCACTTCCTCACCCCATTCATCCGAATTCTCCCAGACAGTCAGTCTCCATTTGTTTGTGATATCCCTCGCTTTGAAAAGAGTTGTTGACGTTAACCAAATTATGTGATTTATGCAGAGTTTGAAAGATTCATGCTACGCGTAAGTTTACTAGTTCAATGTATGATACACTGGTTAAAGTCAACTGTATGGATTACAGAAGGTTCAATTACCTTTCAAAGCGTACAAAATGTTATATGCTTTAGATTGTAGTGTTGAACATCAAATATACGCATGTTTAAGTCAGTGTGGATTTGCTTTATTTGGACCCATCAAGGACTAGGAAATATGCAGTTTTTATGAATGAATTGTTTGGTTAAAAAAACCCTGTAAGTCACGGGAATTAAATGAATGATCACGTACAAACAAATGTCAGATTTTCCTCATCATGACCTGAAAAAGTTACAGCTGCATTGAGTCTTGCATTTTAACGTGTGTATAAACAGATTCGACAAACAAGCACTGGCAAATTCTGGGCGTGCTATGTCAGAAAATGTGACACATTCCGAGTTATACACACCAAATGTTATAAATGATATGACATGTAATCTGTTTAAGTATGACATAAGCATAAAGCCCATTTTGTTTGAGGTATTCTGCTCTTTATATGATCTAAGAAAAGAACTGATTGCTGAGACATACTGTGAATTCCCCACAAGAAGAGAAAGTTATTTATTTAACTTCTCTCGACAGGAAATCAGTGAGTGATAAGAACTTTACATAGATCTACTAAAAAGGTTAAAAAATACTTCGTACATCTCGATATGTATTTGTGCGTTCCTTTAGCTTTCTTATAATTTTATTTTATTATGTTCTTTTTGTTGTGAATATTAGCACATTCTCCATGAGCAGCATTTACAAGATTTCGTGAAACATTTCGTTGCTGTTTGTTTTGTTATTTCACACTCATTCATAAATGGCTATGGTTTAAATGAATAAATCGTCGTAAGTCTGAAGTATGCTATAATCCCCTTTCCGTTAGATTTTGGGACTTTTATCTCAAGTAAATTAAGTCAACTCCTTAGATCAGCGTAACACTTCACAGCGCCCGGAAGCTTTTGATTAACTTATCCTGAATCCAGATGTAGTACAAACCTGTGAACCAATCAACCGGACTATTGATTTCCTGTTTATATGTAGAGAAGGTAATCCATCTTTTACTTCATTTTTCACAGAAGCACAGAACATCAGCCGAACATTATTTCCATCTGGCTTTTTACATTCCGATGATTCTGGAACAGCGAGAGACCAAGGACATAATTCTGGAAAAAAAGACTGTCCCCTTTGTCTTGTTAGCAGTTGGCTTCATGTCTAAATGATCTAAAATGTTACGTTTTCCTTTGTTTTGTTCCTTTTGTTTATTTATCTAATTGCTTTTTTCTTACATATATATGTAATTTGAATAGAAGGATACAAATTGGAGAGAGAGAGAGAGGCAGAGACAGAGAGACAGAGAGACAGAGAGAGAGAGACAGACAGACAAAGACAGAGAGACAGAGACAGAGACACAGAGAGGAAGAGAGACAGAGAGAGCTGGGTGGGGGGGGGGAGGGGCATGGGATCTAATATCTAAGACACTCAAGCCATCATCAGAAGCAGGTTGCCATAAAGAAATAAAACGACGTACGAATTTAATTCATATCATAAATCAAAGGAACATAAACCAAAAATAAGATCAAAGAAGGAATATTATTATTTTGCTCAAGATTATAGACAAAAGGACAAAAGGATAACAAGGACAATCCAGACATTCAGACCCAGAGGAACAATGGTATCTATGTTTTTTATAACTTTTGTGACTTGCTTGTGGTACTGAGCGAGAGCCCTTTTCCCGCAGAACGACTGACTTCCAATGGCATATACAATATTATCGGCTTCTGTGGTACAAACGTGGCTCACGTAAATGATATAAAAAAAAGCTCAACTTGCATACTCTCGAAATGCTTTGGGGTTAAATGTTTGATCTCAGTTGAAAGGATTCATACAGATCCAGTGAGTTTCCTGGCACCGAGACTGACCGAGTGAACTTGGGGTTGTCAGTGTGTTGTATGTCCAGAATGAGTCGCCTGGGAGTAACACCACTGAGGTGGCTCAGAAGTTGGGAAAGCGCAAAAAAATCACATGGAAAGAAAGCCCAAGACACTTTAACAACACCATTATTCTAAGAACAGACCACAGGCATGATTTTATACATGGCCTCTTGAAACCTGGGGAAAGTATATCTCCACAATAGATAAAAAAAAGTATTGCCAGTCCAGCCAACAACTTAAGGACATCCGGCTTTCAAACCCAAAGCCTCGCCATAGAGGTTGGAGCAAGTGGGTTGATAGGTACATCAGCCTATGATCTCATGAAGCAGCTCTCGATTTCGGGGAGAGAGAGGACCAGACCCCTAAAGGTGATGGCAGAAGCAGCGGAAAAAAGCTCTAGCTGGATCTGGACCAGGAGGAACAAAAGTGAACTTCATAAGGCTTAAAATTCCCCTGTATAAGGCTTAAACTCCTCTGTATATTGCTGATGACTGATAGCCAAGTGGTTAAGACATCCGTTACAAGGGTGACGTTGTCTCAAGAAACCTGACCGCCTAGGACGCGCAGGTTTGATTCCCCGGGGATGACAAATTTCTTAAAAAAATAATAATGATAACGTAAAAGGCAACAGCAGAGGGGCACCCAGAAGTCAAGACCTGGATGCGGCCCGGCCCCCTTGGAGTGTCAGGAGTTATAGGCCGGAACACTTGCTTGACGGGGGTTCTCTTCTCAGGACCTTCTGCTGTCCGGCTGTTTCGACAGTTTCTTACTATTAAAATGAAAATGACTTCCAGTGATCGCGTTGCCAGGAGAATTAAATACTGCTGCATCGTTTCAGCTCCAAGAGAAGGAAAGTAAGGTTGTTTATTTGTTTGCTTGTTTACGTCTTTCTGTTTCTTCTTACCATTGCAAGGGAGAGAACCGTCTTTTCATTGCCTATATTGACCATACAGTATACTAGTGATAACGTATAACAGTGATGAAAAGAACAAATCATCTTGTACAGTAATTGTTAATTCAGATGGTGTTCAGTTAAAAAGAAAAGTCACTCAGTGGCATTTTAACAATAGGAACCCCCTGAACCTATCTGATCTACTGTTTGTTAGCAGTATCTAATAAATCACAAACGTTCGTCCACAGTTAATTAGCAGTATCCAGTAAATCTCAAACATGAGTGCAAATCTCAAACATGAGTCCATTGTTCAATAGGTGTATCCAATTTATCTTAAACATCAATCCATTACTCGGCAATAAAATCTAAATTTTATTAGATACTACAAGTAAACAATAGA
>CM060310.1:47828727-47841227 GCA_030674185.1 Monoplex corrugatus
GGGGTCGTGGGTGTGCACTAGTGTATATTGTTAACGGATTATTATTGACATAATTCTTGTTGTGTTGCACATGTCAAGGACAGACAGTAATCTCAAACATCACTAGCAAAGTAATCGACCATTTTCATACATAACACTTTGTACTAAATGAACCAAAAGGAAAGGACAAAAAGGGGAAGCTATCAATATGATCCAATCCAATAAGTTCGCCTACCGAATGTATTTTGGCGGAAACTACCATTTTCCAATTCCTGGAAGTCTAAAATGTTAACTACGTGCGCAGTTTCCTTTCTCCTGCATGCAGCTGACGTTAACTTTTGTTTAATGTTGGTTCAAGCTCACTTCGGTGCTATGAATATGAAGTTGATGTCAGCTGTAAACTCGATTAAACCTAACTAGTTACCTGCAATAGAGAGTCGGACTAGAAATGAAATCCTGCCTCTCGAGTTCAGTCTCTTAACGCAACATAAAAGTGGCTGTTTTCTGTCCATGATATTGTGCCAATCGAACTGATGATGTCAGCTCAGGGTTGCGTGTAGAATCTTAATGTCCATTTTATAACCTCGCCTACGTACCGGCTTTTGCGCAGGCTTAAGAAATCTGCGTAATCTCTGCCGATAGATAATAATAGAAACAATGGCTACTTGTACAAAGCAAAGACTCCAACCGCCTCACGAAAGTTTAAGTGACAGCGGCCACCATAAAGTAGAGCAAACATATGCCAACCCACACCACTGTGATCAACGGATAGAATCATAAACGAAATGACGCAAAAAGAACATCAACTTGCTACAGCCACGTAACAATCGCTGGGTGGGTAAAATGTAAGATAATATTCCTACAATCTGAGCGGTTATCGAGAATCGAGGTGTAAAAGAGCTCAACTTGTTTGGAGACCACCAGACTAAGGAAAGTGCCAGTACGGTAAAGCAGTCCCATAATCTGAGCAGTCACCGGAGAGCGAGGTGTTAAAGATCTCACTTTCTGTAGGGACCAAAGCATAAAGACAATGCCAACCTCACTGGTGGTCTTACCTTACCCTACAGAGGGACATGTACCCATTTTCAGCTGCATGAGCCAGGGGCGTTGTATTCATCATAATAGGGCAAGAACCTGGTTCATCCATCCATCTGTCAGCTATGCTAAACCGTGCTCAAGTAGCCTTAGCTTTTGGGGGTGAGTTTTCCACTGTACACTATCAAAGTGAAGCACATATCACCTGTCCAGTTGCCATATTGTTTTTCGCTTTAGATTTTAGATGTGATTTAGAATTTTGTTCTCTCTCTGTGTCTTTCTCTGTCTCTCTCTGTCCCTGTCTGTCTGTCTGTCTGTCTCTCTCTCTCTTCTTCTTCTTCTTCTTCCTCTCTCTCTCTGTCTGTCTGTCTCTTTCATATTCCACTCATATGTATGTATTTGGATAGATCTATGTCATCATCATCATCAGGTGCCTTGCCACATGGCGTTGGCGACATGGCCTTCCATCTGTTTCTATCTCTTGTTGCCTTAAGCACCTCTTCCACCCTCTTTGTCTTCAACCACTCTGCAAGTCTATCCAATATCTTCTTCCTGGGTCTACCTGGTGCTCTCTTTCCCTCCAGCTTTCCCGTTGTGACCAGGTGCTCCAATTTCCCGTTCCTCATAAAATGGCCTATAAATGTTTTGCCTGTCTTTTCCTAATCTTCCTTATGAATGATTTTCTTGTATCTGCCTCCATCAAGACTGTCTCGATTGTTTTCTTTGCTGTCCATGGAACTCTCAACATTCTTCTTAGAAACCACACCTTGGCTGCCTCAATCTTGTTCTGGCTTTGCTTCTTTACTGTCCACGCCTCACAACTGTATATGTAACATTATCGGTTCTATATAACATTCAAGAACTCTCTTCCTGATATTAATTGATAGGCATTTGTTGGTAAGAATGCTTTTCATCTTCTTGAATGCTGTTTTGGCTTGGCTGATTCTGCTGCCTATTTCTGATGTGCATATGCCCTCTGCTGAAATGATCGTTCCCACGTATTTAAACTTATCAAACTGTCTCAAGGTTGTGCCGTTTGCTGTTGTTTTGCATGATGAGATTTCATGTTTTTTATTGATCGCCATGACTTCAGTCTTCTTGCTGTTTAGTTAGAACCCCTTACCTTTGCTTTCTATTCTAGTATATTCACAAGGTTTTTTAGGTCCCTTTCATTTTCTGCAATTAGCACGGTGTCATTTGCGTATCGAATGTTGTTTATCATTTTTCCCCCAACCTTTAATCCAGGGTCTTCCTCTACGTTTCTCATGTTTTCACTGTAAAGTGAAAACAGATCTGGTGACAAAACACAACCTTGTCTGACTCTTCTTTATATTTTGGAAAGAGCTTATATCGTTTTCTATTGTCATTGTAGCGGTTTGTTCCCAATACATATTTCTGATCATTTGTGGATCTTTTCCATCAATATTGAGTTTTTCTAGTTGGTTGATCAATTCTTTATGTCTTACCCGATCGAAACCCTTGGTATAACCAACAAAGCATAAACATATATCCTTATTCATCTCGACTGACCTGTCTATGATAGTTCTTAGGATGTATATGGCATCAGTAGTTCCTTTCCCTTCGACAAATCCACACTGTTCTGCTATTTCTCTTTTGATTCTATTCCTTGTCCTCATCATGATTATTCTTCATAGGATTTTTGTTACATGACTCATCAAGCTGACTGTGCGATGGAGTTCGCTTTCTATAGCCCCTGTCTTCTTTGGCAGTGCAATGAAAATAGATCTATGTACGCATTTTTATTAACAGTGTGTATGAAAATAGCTTTCACATTGTCAGTGTCACTGTTTGATCTCATTTACCAGTAAAACTCAGTCAGTATGGAGTGAAGACTGAATCCTGTATCCTGAAGAGGTCAAAATACAGACGACTCATCAACCAAGCGACTTCGGTCAGGATCACTGTATCAAAATGAATAAGAGTTCGATTTGTACAGCGCAAACAGTCTATGTCAAATCGTGCACGGTGCACCTGACATAAAAAAAGGTGGGGTGGTGGTGTGGTGGTTGTCATGTTCATACATGAATTTAGTATTCTTGGTCGCAAAATCTGGTCAGTGTATCAATAGCTCATAATGTGAAATTGAAAATAAGTAGGAATAAGACAAATGTACATGAATTATGTGAGCAAGAAAAGAGTATAGCTATTTGATAAATAGTCTTTCATACACACGAACATGAAAACACACACACACACACACACACACACACACACACACACACACACACACACACACACACACACACATTCTTACATGCACGCACACGTGGGCGCGCGCGCGCGCACAAACACACACACATACACACACACACACACACACACACACACACACACACACACACACACACACACACACACACACACACACACGGGACTGGGGTTTCCTGGTTCACACATTGATGTAATATGAATAAATATATTAACATAGTAGGCCTATGAGCACTGATATTCATCATCATCATCATCAGTCCCGTAGTCTGGTTGACCGTTGGGGCACCATTGAAGATTTTGAAACCAACTTCCTCCACTCCTCACGGTCCTCAGCTTTCCGCAGAATGATATTCCATTCAAGGCCAGTCCACTCTCTGATATTGTCTTCCCATCTTTTTCTCTGTCTGCCTCTTCGTCTCCCTCCCTGAACTGTTCCCTGCAAGACGGTCTTGGCCAGTCCAGATGATCGTGTGACGTGCCCGTACCACCTCAGTTTGCGTCTTTTCACTGAGGTCAGGAGGTCTTCATACGGCCCGATGGCGTTTTCGATTCGGGTTTTCACTTCTTTATTGGTTATATGATCTATGTACGAGATACCAAGGAGTTTGCGGAAGCATCTCATCTCCATTGCCTGTATCCTTCTTTCAATGTCTGCTGTTATGGTCCATGTTTCGCAGGCATACAAAAATATTGACATGACCAGGGAACGCATCAGTCTGATCTTGGAACCGATTGCGATATTCTTGTCGTTCCAGATGACTTTTAGCTTGGTCATTGCAGCTGTGGTCTGTGCAATCCTGGAAAGTACCTCGGGCTTTGATCCTTCATCTGATACTATAGCTCCCAGATACTTAAATCTATGGACGGTCTCAAGTTTCTTGTTGTCTATGGTAATGTCAGTGCTGATGCCATTGGTATTATTTGTCATCAACTGGGTTTTCTCTGCACTGATCTGCATGCCATATGATGTGGAGGCCTCATCAAGATGTTTTTATCAAGCTGACTAGCTCTTGCTCTTGCCCAGCTAGTCCGTCAATGTCGTCGGCAAAACGCAAGTTTGTGATTGTTCTACCTCCGATGCTGACTGTTCCCTCGTGGTCTTCAAGTGCGTCAGCCATTATTCTCTCTAAGAAGATGTTGAAGAGAGTGGGGGAGAGCAGGCATCCTTGGCGTACTCCAACTGTGGTTCGGAACCATTCGCCTATGTTGTTGTCATGGTAGACTGCACTGGTCGCCTTTTCGTAGAGGCATTCTATGGTTCTGATCAGGTTGGCATTGATGTTGTACAGCCTCATGGTTGCCCACAAGACTGCGTGCCAAACTCTGTCGAATGCCTTCTTGAAGTCCACGAAGACGTGGTAAAGGCCTTGCTGGTGTTGCAGGTATTTCTCACAGAGCAATCTGAGGTTGAAAATTTGCTCTGTGGTACTTCTTCCTGGTCTGAAACCTGCCTGCTCTTCTTTTATTATCTCCTCAGCTTGTGGCTTCAGTCTACTCAGAAGGATTTTTAGCATGACCTTACTTGGATGGCTGATCAGGCTGATGGTACGGTAGTTTTGGTATAGTTGTAGGTTGCCTTTCTTCGGGAGAGTGATGATCAGGGACTGGGTCCAAGGTGTTGGCCACTCACCTGTCCGCCAGATCTTATTGCAGATGATGAGTAGCATATCTATCATGGCCTCTCCTCCTGCCTGGACCAGTTCTGAGGGAATGTTGTCCATTCCTGCCGACTTGCCTTTCTTCAATGATTTTACTGCAGCTTCAACTTCTTCTCGCACGATGGGGTAGCTGTCGTTGTTGGTTGGTGGAGGAACGTCTAGCACCTTGGGATCTCCTGTTGTTGTGTGTGTGTATAATTCGGAGCAGTACTCTGTCCACCTCTGCAGAATCTCTTGATCTTCTGTGAGACATTTCCCTGCTTTGTTCTGTATGGTAGTGGTTCTGCCTTGTTTTGAGCTTGCTAGTTCTTTCACAAGCTGGTAGGCTTTTTGCTGTTATTTTTCTGCAGGTTTGCTTCGATATCTTGGCATTGTTCTTCAATCCATGTTTCCTTTGCTTTCCTCATGCCTTCTTTAACTTGTTGGTTGGCTTTTCTGTATAGTTTAGCACCTTCATCCGTACTCTTCTTTTGCTTTAGTTCTCTGCGTTTGTCGCTCAGCTTTAGTACTTCTTCCGTGACCCAGGGCATCTTTGTTGGTCGGTGTTTTCCAAGGATGTCGTTGGCTGCTTCGGTCACGGCAGTGTTGAAGTTGTTGATCAGAGTGTCTACTTCGGTGTCCATATTGTCAAGGACGAGGAGAGGAGCAAACTTCCCTCCTATCGTTGCTTGGAAGTTTTCAACTATGTTGGGGTCTTTGAGCTTCTCAAGATTGAACTTAATTCTTATGTTGCCCTGTTTCTTCATCCTCTGGAGGCGGAGTTTGAAGGTCATCATTACAAGCTCATGATCGCTTCCAATGTCGGCTCCTGGAAAGCTCCTGGTCTTTGCGATGTTAACACTTGACTGGAAGCGTCTTTGAACCATGATGTAGTCGATCTGACTGTGGTATTTTTCTCCTGGGCTGTGCCATGTCCAGCGTCTAGATGGTTTGTGTGGACCGAACGTGTTCACCACCCTCAGGTTGTTGTAACTGGCGAATTCTAGGAGCCTTAAACCTCTTTCGTTGGTCTCAGGGTTGCAGTATTGGCCACATATCCCTTTCCAGTTATTGTGTTCATCCTCTCCAATCTTCGCATTCCAGTCGCCCTGCACTATAATGATGTCTTTCTTTGGCGTCTGATCTACGATTTCCTGCAGTTGATCATAGAAATCTTCGACAGCCTCGTCATCATAGTCAGTTGTTGGGGCATAAGCTTGGATGACGGTGATGTTAAAAGGTGAAGCCTTAAGCCGAATAGTAATGAGTCTGCTAGAGACTGGTCGGCATCCCATGATGGCATTCACAGTGTCTTTGTGAATGAGGAATCCAACTCCATGTTCATGTTTGTCTTCACTGCCACTGAAGTAGAGTTTGTGGCCTTCTGGGGTAGACGTTTCTCCGAGGTTTTTCCATCGTACTTCACAGAGCCCAAGGACGTTCCATCGGTATCTCTTCATTTCATACGTTAGTTCTGCAACGTTTCCTGCTGCTCTCAGCGATCTCACATTCCAGGTGCCGATAGTAACATTTTTTCTTGTACGTAGGGATTTTGGTCCATCAGTCACATACTTTTCACCTCCGCCCTGATGGCCAGCGACGGAAGGCGCGGTCCTTGTTCCGGGCGACGACCGGGCCGGTATGGATTGAGTTGCGGTTGTAATCTTCATTTAGTGTGTCTTGGGCAATGTCGCATGGCGGAGCCCATCCCTCTCCATGCCAGACCACAGCCGACGTCCTCCATCTAGGTGGTTCGCCTTGGTCTTGAACACATAGCCGTTGAGTTCCTTGCGGAACTTCGTCCGCCTTGGCCGGTAACCTGCATCGTGGAGGTTATTCGCCCAGTGATGCAGTGTTAACATCACCCCCTCACATGGTTTGGCACGCCTGCTGAGGCGAGGTCCCGGGGTGTGGCGCTTGGAGCCAGCACGTGAGAGATTTAGAGGATGGACGAGGACCAGTGATGCCCGTCCACCCTACCAGGTAGAGTGCAGCAGCCAGACATCAAAGGTACTACCTCTATCCAGAGCCCCCTACACTGCACTGATATTAATGCAATATAAACCTACTTCATCAAGAATAAAAACATATAATCATTGTTTACACAATCATTGCTAATGACAATGACAACGACATGACTCTGTGTGTGTGTGTGTGTGTGTGTGTGTGTGTGTGTGTGTGTGCGTGCGTGTGTGTGTTGTGTGTGTGTGTGTGTTGTGTGTGTGTGTGTGTTTGTGTTGTGTGTGTGTGTGTGTGAGTGTGTGTGTGTGTGAGTGAGTGTGTGTGTGTGTGTGTGTTTGTTATGTGTGGTGTTGTGTGTGTGTGAGTGTGTGTGGGTGTGTGTGTGTGTGTGTTGTGTGTGTTGTATGTGCGTGTGTGTGTGAGTGTGGTGTGTGTGTGTTGTATGTGCGTGTGTGAGTTGTGTGTGTGTGAGTGGTGTGTGTGTGGTGTGTGTGTGTTGTCTCCTGTGCTGTAATCACAGAGCCCAAGTGATCTTTCTCACCACCACAACGCACATTTCCCATGTCACAACCGCCAGCTGCTGACAGGCAGCTCGTTGGCACAAAGACAACGGATTTGATCACCCTGCGGCAACGATGACACCCACGTTAACGACCCAGCTCGCACGTGCCTCTAACTTTACGATCCTCGACGCGCCACATGGCAGACGACGGTCCGACGAGGCTGTCAAGAGGCAAGTAAGGCGATCGGCTCCATGTGTCACACAGCCCACGATGTTCTCCAAGCCCTGGACTGTGTGAGAGCGGCAAGTCAGATGATTCCCTGTCACGAAGCACACAACGCACATTTCTCACCCACTCCGACAGAATCCAGTTGCTTTGCTTTCAGTCTTCTAACCTCACAGCGCACTTAACACCCCTGACGACAGTTTTACGACATCCTCCGGACCACGTTGCGACACTGGAAGCGCTGAGAGTTGTAAAAGCGGGAATGACTTCTCAGGCATTTTCTGGTCATAACAGCATTGACTGGTAAAAATTGTCAAAAGGCTTTTTTTTATTTTTTTTATTTTTTATTTTGCCAACACAGGTCTTTCGTCTTTGTAAGAAATATATCATTGTCCAGTGTTGAGGCCTTAACAGAAAACATAAAGGCTTTAAACTGTCACCTAAGAATATGAACTAATGAATCTTGATTCTATAACCTGTCTGTTGTCAACATACATAGAAAGTGAGATAGATTGATAGATAGACAGACAGACAGATAGATAGATAGATAGATAGATTGATAGACAGACAGACAGACAGAGACAGAGGCAGAAACAGACACACAGAGAGAATGTAAAACTTTGTATACAATATTTAATGACCTATGTTCTACAGTACGTATATTTTGAGAAAATTTGTGACCTTTTGTGTCAGTATTTGTATATGGACAGAGAGACAGAGAGAGAGAAAGAAAGAGAGAGAGAGAGAGAGAGAGAGAGAGAGAGAGACAGAGAGACAGAGAGAGACACAGAGAGAGAGAGTGTGTGTGTGTGTCTTTGTGTGTTAACCAAGCCAATAGACAATTACGATAATTCAGACTTTGTTGTTGCGTTGCTCTTGTAAAAGTCACATCACTTTAGCTCTACGCAGAGAGAAAGTTTGCTAATCACATCAACCACGCCCTGTTAATGACAGTGACCCTTTAAGTCTTTTAAAAACAAATGACTCAGTGTGGAGCACACAAGGTAAGCCCCGTCTCGTCTCCCTTCACAGACTGCACGCTGATCTATCACTTCTGTGTCCTCTCACAGGGCTCAGGCTGATCTATCATGTCTCTTCTTAACACGCTATAGTCCAATACGAACCTAACGAACACCATGTTTGGGTTTCCCCCCATGTGCTGCGTCTGTTGAGAGAAGGTCAGCCGGCTTAGCATGGTACGTAATTTCTGGTGCGTATCTAGCTCTTTGGTGGTGATTTTTTTTTCAAGGTTGTTAAATCTAAGATGAAGGGATGGATAAAAGATCCAAATAGAAAGGAAAGATGGACGGAAAGAGAAAGAGAAATCACTGCAGACAATGAAATGATACTTGCACGCGTGGTAGTTTGTTATAAACGGAAACGATATTAAACTCTATTTTTATCCGTATTTTCTGCTTAAGATATGAAAAAAAGACACCCAGACTCATTTATATCCAGACAACAGCTTTATATATGGAACAACAAGGGTAAGTTATTTCTGTTGGCGTCATATCTATTTTGATAGACAAGGTCCCTATGAATCATTTAATATCTTAAGTTTACCGCAAAAAACATGTAATGTACACACAGAAAAAAAGTATTATTTCATAAACACTAGATCACACCAACGACAGAAAAGGTCATGCCAGTCGTTAATTCCACAATGAGAACTTCTTGTTCTATTAGACCTGAAATCTACTTTTTTGCTTTCATAGTGATGTACTTGTACACGGTTAAAAATGTTTTAATGGCACATCATACATCATGTTCACAGACAGGCAGACAGACACACAGACACATTTGGTGTAAAAATGACATCCGTTTTAGAGAGAGGGAGAGAGACAGAGACAGAGACAGAGGGAGACAGAGAGGGAGACAGAGAGAGACAGAGAGAGAGAGAGAGAGAGAGAGAGAGAGAGAGAGAGAGAGAGAGAGAGAGAGAGAGTGTGTGTGTCTATGAATTTTAATACTTATTCATCAGAACCAGTCCAAAGATGAATAAACTGGGGTATGAATGAGAATTAAGGAGCGAGCAGTCGCTATATATTTCAAATAAACTGAAAGCATAATTTTACGAGAATCTATTTCTGGTGCCAGAAGCTTTTCAACAAACAAAAAGCAGACACATACATAGCGATACCGCGCTCACGCCCGAATGTCGGCTGACTTTCTGTCAAGAGACACATGCCATCTTTACACTCCCCCTATCCCCAGCAGTCATGATGATAAACGGAGAAGAGAGCAGCCCAGCTCAGACGAGGAGGACATTAAATCAGATATCCACGCTCTTTGTACAGAACAGGACACCTCCATTGACGGCCTGGACGGAAAATGAAATGTCTCGCGTTTATGTACGTCAGCCTGTGCCAGTCAGCCGTCGCTCAAGGTCATAGTACATTCCTTAAATCTCCAAGAGGTGTGACGCTTGGTGTATAGGATTGAGTAAGCAGAAAGATGATTTATACTGCCCTCATACGATGTCGTGGTTACCCGTTGTTGGTTGTCAGTGTCACAGTCGCAGAATTGTTTCGGTTGACGTTGGCGAGTTGTAGTTGGGAATTGTTAACATTGCGTTTACCGACCAAAGCATGGCATTGAATAAGTGATTTTTAACACGGTGGAAAATGGTAACTGTTAATCATATCAACATCGTAACGGAATTGCTTTTTCTTCGATTTTTGCCCTTTCTTTTTCTGTAAAGATTTTCGTTTCATTATGAGGCAGAGACGTATATTGCTTCCCTTTTGTCAGGTTTTGTATTGCAATAGTATTTTCCTAATCATTCTACATTACTACTGTTGTTGATGCCTTACATGTCTTGCTGAAGACTGATGTATACTTTTCGTCCCCCCCCCCCCCCCCACGCCCGGGATTTGAACCCACAACCCTTGCGTTATGAAAATGGCGCCGCTGTGACAACTGAGCTCTGGGGGTCTCCTCTGGGATCTAGCCTTTTGGCTAAGATCAAAGTGAATACTTTTCGGATAAGTAGAAATCTCTAAATGCAAAGATCGTGCCAAATTAAGTATACACTGTTTGATTGTGTGTCCATACATATCCGTATTCAGCAAATGATGTTCTAGTGAAATGGACGCTGTTCTCTTTTCTCTGCTGCCACAGTAATCACAAAAAAGTATTGTTTTACTATGCTGCATGTATCAGATTCAAACATGAATACCAGAACTACCTCCAACTCCAGAGTATACAACATCATAACTATGTTTTGTTTTTGATAAGCGGGAAGAAACTCATCACTTACCGTACATTCCTAATAATCTATTTGCTGAAGGTATTTGCACGTATAGATTTAGTGCACATTCATTCTACTCCTGTGGTTTCATACCGATACATGTTGGGACTGTAACAGAACATCAGAAATAAAATAACACGGAATAAAATTTCCTGAATACAGTTCATGGTTTACTTACTCCCTTATTTTATTCATCATATTGTTTTAATGATTGATCAACGACTTCTAATTCCTGTAGGTGGAATATCATCTCAAACAGCCCATTGGTTCATTAGTGGATAACCACATGCAAATCTTCAGCTGCAAAATCATCCAAAATCATTTTGGACACAACAAAGTTGTTTTCTCTATCAAAGCAATTATATGATTTGCCATACGACCAAACAACCCTCAGCCCTCTATCAAATGCCTGATCACAAGACTACATTCATGACAACCAGAGCAGAAATAAAGAAGTAAGAAGTGGTTGTGATCTAGGTGCCAGACAGAAACGAATGAACGAATGAAAAAAAAAAGGAAAAGGACCGGAATAAGTTTGCTCCAGCATATGGATGCTTATTGACCAGCCATCTCATACCAGAGAACAATATTCTGCTTGACTGAAATCGGGAGAAATCCGCCCTTCCTTCCCTACCTCTTTAGTTTCCCAATGAAGCACTGAAGGATATGGAGATTTGGTTTCCTGTATTGCACGGCGTCTGCACAATGGACACGAGTCTGATTTGTATTGATCAGCCATGTGCTCTCAGTAGACTGACCTGATTGGTAGGTGGTCACCACAAGACTGACTGGTGGCGGGTCAGAGTGGTCAAAACCAAATAGTTGCTCAGTTTATTCGCGAACTCCACAGACCTAGTGTACATGTAAAGGGACTGTGGACGTGATTCTTTAACTTATTTTCTTTATGTTTCATATGGTGACTGTCAATTCGCATCAGGAAGGTAGTTCTTGAATGTTATATAGAACAGATAATGTTGTATGGTTGGGAGGCGTGGACAGTCAACACACAAATTGCAAAGTCAGAACAAAACTGAGGCAACTGAAAAGTGGTTTCTAAGGAGAATGTTGAGAGTTCCATGGACAGCAAAGTAGACAAACGAGGGAGTCTAGAATGAGGCAGACACAAGTAGGAAAAGACAAGCAACATATATAGGCGATTTTATGAGGAAAGGTGAATTAGACCACCTGGTCACAGCAGGAAAGCTAGGGTGGGGGGGGGGGGAGGAGAACACAAGGTAGACCCAGGGAGAAAATAGTGGACGGATTTGCAGGGTGGCTGAAAACAAAGAGGGTGGGAGATGTATTTGCAGCGACTGGGGATAGATTCGTGTGGAGGACCATGATCGCCAACGCCATGTGACAGGGCACATGATGATGATGATGATGATGATGATGATGATGATGTGGCGACAAAATATTTCTCCGTTTGTGTCTTTCTACCCGTCTTATTTGAAAACAAATGTCGGGCATGTCTCTTTTATAATATGATCTCGATTTTACATGCCAACTGAATTTGTCCGACTGCCTCTCTGTTTGTCTATCTGCTTGTCTTTTTATTCCATCTCTGGATTGTGTGACCATTAAAGGAGCAAGTAAGCGAGCAATCTGGTGGAGAGAGAGAGAGAGAGAGAGGAGAGAGAGAGAGAGAGTGGCAGACAGACAGACAGATAGAGACAG
>CM060310.1:47846227-47851227 GCA_030674185.1 Monoplex corrugatus
ACAGACAAGCAAGCAGGCAGGCAGGCAGGCAGGCAAGCAGGCAGGCAGGCAGAGCACGCAGGCAGGCACGCACGCACGCACGCACGCACGCACGCAACAGCACGCATGCTCGCACGCAGCAGACGCACGCACGCACGACGACAGACAGACAGGACAGACAGACACGCAGACAGACAGCATGCATGCATCAAGCAGTCAGGCAGGCAGGCAGGAACGACAGGCAGTTGACGACAGACAGACAGATAGACAGCAGACACGCAGACAGAACAGACAGCCATGCTACATCATATACATACAGACAACAGTGACAGACAGACAGAGCAGACAGCAGACAGCAGACAGCCAGAAGATCAGCCAGACAGGGATGACACAACAGACAAACAGTTGCACACGGAAATGGTCAGGCATTGAATCATTGAAAGTATTTCTGAGAGATTCACCGCGCTCGAAACCCTATGCGCTACGCAAATCTGGCAGCAGTTATCTGAAAAATTTCTTGTGCGCACAAACCTATGCGTGGCTGATGGCAAGGTCCTTAAAAAGGGTAGTGATAGAGATGATGAACAATAAGCCTCGTCATTTCAAAGGCAGCGACTTAAGGTTCATCATTTATGGAGCATTGGTGTGTTTAAAGGGCTTGCCTCTGTCTATGACGCGTTAAACCAGGGTTCGAATCCCAGAACAGACAGAAATTTCTCGCCCACCATCCATCTAACATGGTACATCTTAAGTAGTGGTCTAGGTACCAATTTTTCGGATGAGATGCCAAACCAAAGTCCTCTTTGCAGCACAAATTTAGCGCACGTAAAAGAACCTACACCAACAGAATTATTGACCTTTACACAAATCTGTAGAAAACTCCACTTTCATAGATAAATAGTAATACACGCATACAGAAAAAATATATTAAAAAAAAGTGGGTGGCACTATATTTCCGAAACGGGCTTCTCTGGGGAGCAGATTGAATGGCACATGATAAATTCATTGTGATAACAACAAACCAATATTCTTAAAAAATCATTTTGTTTGTTATGTTCTTTGAAGGAACACGTATTGGTTTACCTTTCTTGGGAAACGTTCCTGAGTTCAAATAATCCCACAGAACACCACACATACACACACACACATACACACACACACACACACACACACACACACACACACACACACACACACACACAAAAACACACAACAACACACACACAAACAAACACGCGCATGCGTACACAAGTACACAAAAAACAAGAAACAGACACACATACAGACACACGCACACACACATACACACGCACGTAGGCGTGCTCGTGCGCAGACATACACGCACACACACACACACACACACACACACACACACACACACACACACACTCTCTCTCTCTCTCTCTCTCTCTGTCTGCCTCTATCTCTGTCTCTGTCTCTGTCTGTCCCTGCCTATGTCTCTCTGTTTCCGTCTGTATGTCTGTCTATGTATCAGTCTGTCTCTCCTTCTCTCTCTCTCTCTGTCTGTCTCTCTTTCCCTGTCTTTCCCTCTCATTTTCTCTCTATGTTCTATGTGCCACCTTTACCAACGCTAGTGCCATCAGGGTAAACGGTCCAAGTCAAAGAGATGAGAGGAGACCGAGTCATACTATCTGATCAGTCAGTACAAGGATTTGTTCTTTTCTTTCCCCCTCCTCCCACTACGTTGAGTTAGCTGTAATTCCCATGTACAAATCGAATACATCAGGGGGCTTCTATGTGTATGGTCAGATATTTCTTCATTTTTTAACCCCACCAACAGCTCAGTCCGGTTCCATTTCAAAATGTGTGCATACTGAGTGATTTCGTGCTTCCCTAGGCCACCTAACACTGATATAACTTAAATGAACTTTGATATTCATGTTTGATGAGCTGCGTGCGTATTCACGTAAAGGGGGCTCCGGTATAAGCAGGCCTGTACATATGTTGACCTAGGAGATGAGAAATATTTCTAACCTTTATTGTTTATTGTTTAAAAAAAGCACACCTGAATACAAATATAAACATACCTAAGGACACTAAAACATACATAAAAAGAGGCATACATTACCTAAAATTGCTTCCGTATATTTCACCTCCCTGGAGCAAAAACTGCACTTAATACATATACACAATTATCAATCCTACGAAAAACTACGTAAGACTTTATCGAAAACATACAGATGAATGGACCATTAAGACAGAAAATGATAGGTAGAAATGACAGAAAGCAAAGGAACAAGGCAAAAACAGGAGTGAGAGAAAAGAGGAAATTTCTAGCACAGAATTTCTAGAAGGTAGGGATACTATTTATACTGAGAGAGGCCTTGGCATCCCCACGGGGGGAGTGTGCTGTGTAAAGATGAGATCATTTGTGATAGTTTTGTTTGGGACTTTTTTCATGTGGGGTAGCCCAAACATATTTATTAGTTATCACAATATTTAAAAGAGTACTCGGTAAAGATGAGGACATTTGTGATTTTTTGTTTGGGACTTTCTTCATGTGGGGTAGCCGTAACATAATTTATTAGATACAAAATTTTTTAAAAGTGTGCTCTGTAAAGATTGTGTCATTTTTTGATATATTTTGTTTGGGACTTTCTTCATGTGGGGCTACGGTCTTACATGAATGAGAATATCTGAATCTGAATCTCTCACTCCATCAACACCATCTTCCCCCTCCCCCTCCCCCGCCCCCATTCTTTCTGCCTCACATTCACTCCATCCTCCTTCCTGCCCATCCCCCATCCCCCATACCCCATACCCCACACCTCATGTCTCCGACTCCCCAACGTCCCCCTGATCGATAGGCGCAGATCAATGGCAGGGAGATTTACGGCGGTAATTTCACACCAGGCCCCCGGCTGATGAGGCTCCGATAACGAGTCGGCTTAATTCGTTTTCATCCGGCATTGTCTCTAAAAAGGCCATTTTGGATGGAAGAGTTTTCGACTTCCGGTTCCGCTAAATTAGTCTCCGGCTGTGTTATGTTTTTTTATGGGAGATAGGGGCTTGGCGGGACAATTTTGTGTTGTGCTGTGCTCCGGCGCTCGTTTGTCAAAATGGGTAGGGGAGGAGTTTCTCAGCTTTTGTTTTGATAAAGATGGGGCTGGTATTTTGAAGGACTGAAAAAGAAAACGGTATGGTGGTGGTAGTGATATATGTGTGTGTATGTATGTAAGTGTGTGTGTACTTGTGTGCGTGTGTTTTGTGCGTACGTGCGTGTGTATCTGTGTCTGTGTGTGAAAGGAGAGAGAGAGAGAAAGAAAGAGAGAGAGTGGAGAGGAGAGAGAGAGAAAAAGAAATTGAGAGAGAGAGAGGAGAGAGAGAGAGAGAGAGAGACAGACAGACACACAGACAGACACACAGACACACAGAGTGAGACAGAGAGAGAGAAAAGACAGAGAGAGAGAAGAGAGAGGAGAGAGAGAGAGAGAGAGAGAGAGAGAGAGAGAGAGAGAGAGAGAGAGAGAGAGAGAGAGAGAGAGGTGGATCATTTCTTTGTGGAAGGTTTGTAATAGCGGATAAGATTTGCCGAGCATTTATTACAAGCTTGTTCTTAGATTTCCAATATACTTATCAAGGCAGCTTGAAGCTAACATGTATTTGTCAGGTTATCATATCCACAGACAAACTGGCATGAAACAAAACGTATGTGCACAAAAATTACCTCTCACAACACTCACACACACACACACACACACACACACACACACACAACACACACACCACACACACACACACACACACACACACACACACACACACACACACACACACACACACACAGAGTAAACCCAAATAAATTTTTTTTCTTGTGTGCAGAATTTCCACCAAGGATTTACCAAAAGCAGTTCACAACATTCACACGCACAAACCAATATGTGCACTGAATCGCACCACCAAAGCAAACACAAATAATTACTATCTGGTCTGTTTAAGGTGCCTACGTAAAGTCATTCCATGTTATATCTGGGAGGTAGCTACGGTTTACCTTAAATCAGGGCATTTTAGTAAGGTCACGTGATATGACATGAGCAGGTAGTTTAGCTACGCCATATGGTATGACAGGAGCACATGCTTTAGTCTGGTCAAAGTATGTAATATCAGCATATGGCTTAGTCTGGTCAAATCACATAACATCAGTACGTGGCTTAAACTGATCAGAAGATACGGTATCAGCACATGGGTAAGCTTGCTCACATGATATGGTATCAGTTTGTGTATGCAGTCATCATCGCCCTGCCGCATGGCGTTGGCGATCATGGATTTCCATCTGTCTCTATCTCTTGTTGCCTCAAGTATCTCTTCCACTTCCACCCTCCTTGTCTTCAGTCACTCTGCAAGTCCGTTCAGTATTTTCCCTCTGGGTCTACCTGGTGTCTCTTTCCCTCAGCTTTCCAGTTGTGACCAGGTACTCTAAATCCCCTTCCTCATAAAATGGCCTATAAATGTGCTGTCTTTTCCTAATCTTCCTTATGAATGTTCTACCTGTGTCTGCCTCCATCAAGACTGTCTCGTTTGTTTTCTTTGCTGTCCATGGAACTCTCAATATTCTTCTTAGAAACCACATCTCGGCTGCCGCAATCTTGTTCTGGCTTTGCTTCTTTACTGTCCACGCCTCACAACCGTACAACAGTATTGGTTCTATATAACATTCAAGAACTCTCTTCCTGATATTAATTGATAAGCATTTGTTGGTAAGAATGCTTGTCATCTTCTTCAATGCTGTTTTGGCTTGGCCGATTCTGCCGGCTATTTCTGATATGCATCTGCCGTCTGATGAAATGATCGTTCCCAGGTATTTAAACTTATCAACCTGTCTCAAGGTCGTGCCGTTTGCTGTTATTTTGCATGAGGGGATTTCATGTTTTTTGCTGATCACCATGACTTCAGTCTTTCTGCTGTTTAGTTCCAACCCCTTACCTTTGCTTTCTATTTCTAGTATATTCAAAAGGTTTTGTAGGTCCCTTTCATTTTCTGCAATTAGCACGTTGTCATCT
>CM060310.1:47858727-47861227 GCA_030674185.1 Monoplex corrugatus
CAGTGACAGAGAAACAGAGACAGAGACAAACAGTCAGACAGACAGACAGACAGATGGATGGATAGATAGATAGATAGACAGACAGACAGGCAGACAGACAAACAGATAGATAGACAGACAGACAGTTAGACAGATAGACAGACAGACATATAGATAGACAGATAGATAGACAGACAGATAGACAGAAGATAGATAGATAGATACATATAGATAGATACATAAATGGAGAGAGAGAGAGAGAGACAGAGACAGAGACAGAGACAGACAGACAGACACACAGACACACAGACAGAAACACAAACACACAGATACAGACAGATAGAGACAAAGAGAGAGAGAGAGAGAGAGAGAGAGAGAGACAGAGAGACAGAGACTGAGAGACAGAGAGAGCCAGAGCCAGAGACAGAGACAGAGACAGACAGACAGACACACAGACACACAGACAGACAGAAACACAGACACACAGACAGAGAGAGACAAAGAGAGACACAGAAAGACAAAGAGAGTGACAGAGAGAGAGAGACAGAGACAGACAGAGAGTGAAACAGAGACTGACAGACAGAGACAGAGAAACAGACAAACAGAGACAGAGAGACAACATTGAGAGATAGAGACAACAGGCACAGAGAGAGACAGAGACAAAGAAACAGAGAGAGAGAGACAGAGGCACAGAGAGAAACACAGACACAGAGATGAATAAAGACGACCAAACAAATGAACGAACAAAGAATCAGATTGAACGTACAAGCAAACAAAACAAGTGAAACAAGTGAGGGTAGTCCAGATCCAATGTCGCCTTGAACGGAGCTAGAAAAGTGCATCAGGACAGAAAACAATGCAGAACAAAAATCCTCAGAACAAAGCAAAAGATCAGTTGGTCTTAGAAGCGTCGTTTCCGTAATTAATTCAAGGCGATCACATACATAACAGGGTATTGTTCTTCTCTGACAAATTAACCATTAGTTTGGAGAGGATGCAAATGGAGTTAAGATAAGGAAAACGAAGAATTAAAAAAAGAAAGAAAAGAAATAAATAAAGAAAGAAAGACAGAGAAAGAGAGGAACAGAGACAGAGGCAGAGGCAGAGGGAGATGGAGATAGTGACAGAGAAACAGGGACAGAGACAAACAGTCAGACAGACAGACAGACAGACAAACCAACAGGCAGAGAGACAGACATACATACATACAGACAGACAGGCAGACGGATAGATAGATAGATAGATAGATAGACAGACAGACATACAGACAAACAAACAGATAGATAGACAGACAGACAGACAGATAGATAGACAGATAGACAGGCAGAAAGACAGATAGATAGATCGATAGATAGATACTCAGATAGATAGATAGATACATAGATAGATAGATACATAGATAGATAGATACATAGATAGAAATGTGTACATATTTATTCATTTCTATGCTTACATAATCAACTAACAATAACAAAATCGTTTTGTCATTTTAACTATCGGTTAGGAATGTCTTTGAAGAGACGAGAGGAAAGAAAGGGACGGAAAGGAAGAGAAGAGACGATTCAGGTAGAGAGAGAGAGAGAGCGAGCGAGAGAGAGAGAGAGAGAGAGAGAGAAAGAGACAGAGACAGAGAGAGACAGAGACAGAGACAAAGAGACACAGAGAGAGAGAGAGAGAAAGAGACTGACAGACAGAGACTGACAGACAGAGACAGAGAAACAAACAGAGATAGAGAGACAGAGACATTGAGAAACAGAGACAACAGGCACAGAGAGAGACAGAGACAAAGAAACAGAGAGAGACAGTGGCACAGAGAGAAACACAGACACAGAGATGAATAAAGACGACCAAACAAATGAACGAACGAAGAATCAGATTGAACGTACAAGCAAACAAAACAAGTGAAACAAGTGAGGGTAGTCCAGATCCAATGTCGCCTTGAACGGAGCTAGAAAAGTGCATCAGGACAGAAAACAATGCAGAACAAAAATCCTCAGAACAAAGCAAAAGATCAGTTGGTCTTAGAAGCGTCGTTTCCGTAATTAATTCAAGGCGATCACATACATAACGGGGTATTGTTCTTCTCTGACAAATTAACCATTAGTTTCGAGAGGATGCAAAGGGAGTTAAGATAAGGAAAATGAACAATTAAAAACAGAAAGAAAAGAAATAAATAAGAGAAAGAAAGACAGAGAAAGAGATGGACAGAGACAGAGGCAGAAGGAGATGGAGATAGTGACAGAAACAGAGACAGAGACAGTCAGATAGACAGACAGACAGACGGACAGACATACAGACAGACAGATAGATAGATAGATAGATAGATAGACAGATAGATAGATAGAAAGACATACAGACAAACAAACAGATAGATAGACAGACAGACAGACATACAGATAGATAGATAGATAGATAGATAGATAGATAGATGGATAGACAGATAGACAGACAGATAGATACATACATACATATAGATAGATAAATGGAGGAGAGAGAGAGAGAGAGAGAGAGAGAGAGACAG
>CM060310.1:47866227-47878727 GCA_030674185.1 Monoplex corrugatus
CACATACGTATACTAGTTACCCAATTCTTCTTACCTTTACAATCTAAATCAAACAGCATCTTATAGGATTTTTTCGGCAGTCTATTGTCTTCCATGTGCAATAGTTTTAACCAGAATTGAATACATCGTACAACTGAATGAACAAATAATGGGTATCTGTTTGTTTCTCCATATACCAAATCATTAGATGTGCGCTTATCCAGTCCTAAAAATCCTTTCAAAGCAAATAAGTGTACAGCTTCACAATGCATAACTGCCTTATCTAATCCCCAAATTTCTGCTCCATACAGCAAAATTGGCTGTATTTGTGAATCAAATATTTTGACAAGTAAATCAAATGAATTATTATTTAACATATTCAATCTTTTCATCACACATAGCAATGCATTTTTTGCCCTGCTAGCAATATCTTTACAAGCCAAAGTAAAACTCAAACGTGTAGAAAAATAAATTCCCAGGTATTTATATGCATTTACAACAGGCATAATTGTATCATTGTACACCCATCTCTCTCTAGCAGCTAAGTGTCCTCCTTTTCTAAATACGACAACGTTACTTTTGTTCAAATTTACTTTAAGATGCAAAGAAGTTGCTGCTCTGTAAAGAGAAGTCAACTGCCTCTGTAAACCTACAACCGTTTCAGATAACAACAGCACATCATCTGCAAACAAAAGAATAAACAATTCTGATAAATCTTGTGGAAATTTGGCCCCATGACGCCCATTGCTGATAACCTCCAGAGCAAGCTCGTTAATAAACATAGAAAATAACACAGGGCTACAAACATCTCCTTGTTTAACTCCAGTTGTACACTTAATATAATCTGTAAAATGAAGCCCACAGCGGATTCGACAATTAACTTTTTGATACATTGCCTTTATACATTGAAACAATTTACCATTTACACCGTTCTTCAACAAAATTGGCCAAAGTAAATTTCTATCAATAGAATCAAATGCTTTTTCAAAATCAATAAAAGCAACATACAGTTTTCTATTACAAGAAAACTGTTTCTGAATAAATGAGAGGAGAGTAAACATATGATCTATTGTAGAATATCCCTTCTTAAAGCCAGCTTGGTTGATCTCCTGTAATATCTTAATTTAACAATGCTGTAACCTCTTATGAAATGGTTGCTTTTATAATTTACTGCTTATTTACAGAGAGAAATTTCTGTAAATTAATTGGATTACTGCGACCCCTTTCTTAAAATAATGGTAAAATTAATGAATTCTAAACCAACTTTCTGGAAATATGCATCATCAAAAAGGGTTTAATTGAATAGTGTTCGGGAAAACTGAATTGTATCTTCTTTTCCATTTTTAAGAATTCACCAATAATAAATCAGGACTGCAGCTTTATATTCTTTAGTTTACGCATGGCGGACACAACTTAATCCAATGAAATAGGAACATTAAGATGGTAATCTGGTTTCCTCATGTGACTTGCATAGTATACATCAACCTCTTGAACAACAACCTTTATCAACAGAGAACGAAAAAAGGTTCAAACCACGTGTTATGCAACGTTATTGACTGACTTCTTTTAAATGAGCCTTTTAACGGATTTCCAAAATGCTGTTGGTATTCAATGTGACACCAAGCTGTTCAATAATGCTAGATTAAAGAATCTTCACTTTCTTTTCAGAAAGATTTTTAATATTCTCATAGCAATAGTATACATACATCTGACTCATACGCTTAAGGTTTTTCTAAATCTTTTTAACAACTTCGGACATTCCGTTTGGCTGTTAAATTCAAAGTCGAACAAAGCAATATTTGGTTGGGTCTGTTACTATGGCAAGATTTTTCATATTTGTCGGGCATTATCTTTAACAGACATTGAACACGTCAAAGAATCATCAAATCACATCAATCAAAATTCATAAGCAGATTGAAATTTCAAAACAGAGAGCAGACTTGTCTGTAAAGATGATCAATAAAATGACCATTTCATACACACAACAAATTTTTCAGTCACTGTGTCACGGTCACAAAACATCCAGTTCCAAATGTATTCATTTGGGGAAAGTAGATATGTAACTGAACAAAAATGACCGAATCAACTGCGGATCAGATAATAAGGTACAATAATTACAGAACAGAGAAGAAAAAAAGACACTTTAGGAAATAAGGAAAAAAATCGTTCAACGCTGCAACACATCATACAATATGTAGTATAGCGACCCTTGATGTCGCATAAATCATCAGACAAACAAATGCGATCAAAATCTAAACAAACCAATAGACACAATTTCAATCAGAACAGCTTTACCGTAATTAATTAACAAAACATCGTAATTTTCTTCTGAGAATAACTATTGGGAGGTCAAGATGTTACAGATAGGGAACTACAAAGTTACAAGAAGAAGCAATAACAATAACAAGTAAACGTAAATTTCTGAGAGAAACAGACGATTCAGCGGGAATTGAGATATCGAAAAAGTAATAACAACGATCAACTAACGACAGCAAAACAACATACGAAGACATATGTCATAGAAGACAGACATATCCGTTATATAGATAGAAAAGCAGCAAATAGTAGTAGACACAGCATGTATGAACATAAGACAGAATAAAATAGATGTTATTGAAGTACGAAAACATATAGCGATTAAAAATACGTATACATAAATACATACTATAGTGATATGTGAAACAAGTGCAAAGGATATGAAAGAGAACCAACTACGAAAACTTTTTACAGAAAACAAACACAACCCGAGACGTCCGATGGGACGAAGAGGTGAAAAACTGCAAGCAGAGAGACAGGATTATGACAGAAACATAGTATAGAACAAAGAACAAACTGTGAACTTCAGACAAACAGAACAGTAAGAATAAAATCAGCTGCAACAAGACAGAGAACAACAAACAGAGATAGAGAGACAAGACTTAGAGAGACAAGACAACTTTCGAGAGAAAGACAGGACAGAAACAGAGAGAGACAGTCACTGAGAGAAACACAGACACAGATGAAAGCGCAAACTGACAACGGTCAGTTGAGTACAACAACAAACTAGTGAATCCTTATGGGTAGTCAGATCCAATGCGCTTGAACGGACTGAAAGTGCATAGGAAGAAAAAATGCAGAACAAAATTTAGACAAGCAGATTCAGTTGGTCTAAAGCGTCGTTCCGTAATTATTCGCGTACATACATAACAGGAATGTTCTTCTGACAAATTAACCATTTTTGGAGAGGATGCAAAGGAGTTAACGATAGGAAACAAGACAGAAAAAAAAAGAAAAAGAAATGAATAAAGAAAGAAAGCAGAAAAGTAAAACAGAGACGAGGCTGACGAGGGAGATTGAGACAGTGAAAGAAACAGAGACATGAGAAAAAGTCAGAAACAGACAGACAGACACGAAGATAATAATATCAGTACAACAGGCAAAAGGAAACATGTAGTAGATAACAGACGTTAGACAATAAAACCATTGATCTACTTAGTCCTAAAGACGTGTAGTACATTAGTTCAAAATAGTGGGGGAGAATGAGGGGGCGCTAACATTCACGCACCAGCGAGAAACGATCTCGACAAAAATACAGACTCACCTAAACACATTTGGCTTTAAGGATGAGGGAGTCGATAACAGAGAAAGGAGCATCGAGCAATGAAGAAGAGACGAAAAGTAAACGTTCACAGCACTCAGACATGACAGAAACACAACATCAGACAGAGAAGACAAGCGACACAGAAAGACAAAGAGATTACACAGAGAGGAGCCATAGACAGAGACGAGAGTGAAACAGAACTGAAGACAAGACAGAGAAACAAGTACAACAGATAGACAACATTGACGATATAGTTCATCAGCACAGAGAAGAGACAGACAAAGTAGACGTGGCCTCAGTAGAGAAACACAGACACCAGAGATGATTAAGACGCCAAACAAATGAACGAACGAGAATCAGTTTTAAGCGTACAAGCAAACAAAACAAGTTAACAAGTGTTGTAGTCCAGATCCAATTCCCTTGAACGGTTTAGAAAGTCCTCAGTGACAGAAAATGCAAACAAAATCCTCGAATCAAAGCAAAAGATCAGTTGTTTTTAGAACGTCGATTCCTAATTAAGTCAAGGCATCACATACATAAAGTTTATTGATTCTTCTCTGACAAATTACCCGGTGTTTGGGAGGATGCATAGGGAGTTAAGATAGTGCACAAACGAAGAATAAAAAAGAAAGAAAGCAAAAATAAAGAAAGAAAACAGAGAAAGTGAGGGACAGCATGCCAGGCAGAGGGAGATGGAGATATGACGAGAAACAGGGACAGAGAACAAACAGTCAGAAGACAGGTAGACAGACCACAACCAACAGGCATGAAGACAGACATACATTCAATGATCAGACAGACAGGCAATTGTTAGATAGACTATGATAGATAGATAGATTACACGACAGACATACAGTACCAACAAACAGATAGATAGCACAACGACCAGACAGACTAATGGACAGATAGACAGCAGAAAGGGAACAGGAGTATAGATTAGATAGATCGATAGCTAGATACACAGATTGAAGAGGCAGAGAGAGAGAGAGAGCCGGAGAGAGAGAGAGAGAGGAGAGAGAGAGAGAGAGAGAGAGAGAAAGAGAGAGAGAGAGGAAAAGAGAGAAGAGAGGAGAAAGAGAGAGAGAGAGAAGAGAGAGGAGAGAGAGAGAGAGAGAGAGAGAGAGAGAGACAGAGAGACGAGAGACAAGTCAGACAGAAAGACAGACAGACAGACAGACAGACAGAGAGAGAGAGAAGACAGACAGACAGACAGAGAGACAGACAGACAGACAGAGAGAGAGAGAGAGAAACAAGCAGGCAAAAGAAACACAGAACCAGAACGACAAAGACAGAAATGGACAAACAGAGAGAAAAATAGTCCGCGAGTGTTGGGTGTAGTAACAGAGTGACTGATGACAGAAAGTAGGAGAAAAACGGCTGAAAAAAAAAAAAGAAAGAAGATGAAAAAGCCATCTAACCAAACCAGGCTGACCATATAATCACAAGGACGTTATATACAGTCCTTTAAAAAGAAACTGGCTCACACCTCATCTGCACCAAACAGTAAAAGTTCAATGGGTTACAATGCGCCCTGTAGGGATACAGAAAACGTGAAAGAAAGAGAGACTGGGAGGGAAGGATGGAAAGAGAAAGTAGGGGGGGTGAGGGGGTCACAGACTTCTATACAATCTTACAGAAAGGAAAGTGTGGATTTTTGGAGGGGGGTGGGGGAAGGAAGGGGTTTGGGCGGGGAGAGATAGGGGAAGACGATCAATGACGTAGTGTGGAAAGAAGAAGTGAGAGAAAAGTTTATCGATACCACACCGGACACGTCCGCCACACAATCACAGGAGCAATTTTCACAGGCCACTCAGAGGAAGAAATAGGCTCACACCTCATCAGCACTAAACAACAAAACGTAAATGCCAACATGTCCTGTGGAAAGAGAAAAAAAATGAGACGTATGGCCAATGTTCGTGATCATTGCTAATTATTCTTTCCATTGCCATTGCAGGCTCTGGGTGCTGCAGAAGGAAAGAGGCCGATCGAATGAGCCCATAAATTCTGCCACCGTGTCGGATGCAAAGGTGTTATTCAACATATTTATACTCCTTTCTTTGGATGAATGCCATGTTTTTAAATTTGTACTTGCATTTGTAACTTTCTTATTTAAATCTTGAAAATGAGGAGGCAGGCTAGACGAGAGGAGAGGAGAGAGAGAGAGAGAGAGAGAGAGAGAGAGAGAGAGAGAGAGAGAGAGTGTGTGTGTGTGTGTGTGTGAGAGAGAGAGAGAGAGAGAGAGAGAGAGAGAGAGAATGGGAGAGAGTGATCGAGAACAGCATTGTGCATGAAAGAGAGAGAAAGGATTAAAGGTAGAAAGATCAAAGAAGACTGAGAAAAACAAGGCATCTGATAGACACAAGAAGACGTTTAAAGATGAACAAAAGGGAAGCAAAGATAGAAAAATAAAGATGAGAAAAATAAAGATGAGAAAAATAAAGATGAGAAAAATAACAGGGAAACAAAGAACAAAACAAAACAAAACATAAAGATGGTCAGGCTATCCTAACAATTTCCTTTTTTCGAACAACTAAAGTTTATCCTGAGTGGAGAGTTAATTCATTAACATCATAAACAATTCAAGCCATACTGTATTTTCATTTTTATATAAACAGATGATGTCAAAGAAAGAAAGAAAGAAAGAAAGAAACAAACGAACACACACACACACAAAAACAACAACAAATGAACACACACACACACACAAACAAAAACAAACAAACAAACGAACAAACAAACAAAAACACACACAACAAAACATATGTGTCCTTAACATTGGCCCGAGGTCAAGTTTAAAGATCTTGTCGACAGTTGTTGTTCAGTTGCACAATCCTGAAATGATTACATTCGGCTTACAAGTCTTATGTAGAAATAATGTGTGTACCGATTATATCCTTGGAAATGTGCCCAAAGTCTTTCAGACCTCACTAGCGCTTTAAGGTTTTGTTTATGATTGATTTTTTTTGTCTGTTCACATTCAGTTGGTTTACAATATGCAAGAAATTATGCATGGTATTTTGAATACGCATGCATATTTGTATACATACATGCATACACACGTACGTACATACATACATACATACATACGCACGTACGTACGTACGTGCGTGCGTACAGACATACACAGTGTATGTTATGTCGTCTGAATTAATTCTATACAGTTATTTGAAATTTTGCAAGGTCATATAGGTGTCATCTGGATTAAAAATCTTACAACATAATGTATCCCATTTTCGAACCATGATTTATGTCATATTACTTTATTCGCAATCTTTATATTTTCACAATAAAACACAGGTTCTGTCACTAGCTCCGCTAACGTTTCATTACGTATTTTCTTGCTAGAATCACGATAAGCTTGAAGTACGTGAACCTGGAATTCATTGTCAAGCTTTTCCTGATGAACTGGAAGTGATGGAACCAGCTTATCCTATTGGCCAATGACAGTACTTTGAGATATTACTGAGGTATAACAGATTAGGAAAAGACAAGCAACATTTATAGGAAATGTAACGAGGCGAAGGAAATCAGAGCACCTTGTCATAACAGGAAAGCTGGAGGGAAAAATAGTTCCAGGTAGACTCGGGGAGAAAATATTGGACGGAAGACAGAGAGGGTGGTAGATGTACTTGCAGCGACAAAAGATCAATTCGTATGGAGGGCCACGATCGCCAACGCCATGAGGCAGGGCACATGATGATGGCGATGAACACATTTCCACTTGTGACCGCTTTTTATTTTTGTCTCTTTTCTATATTAGCTTCAGTGTACGTAGATATTGTTTTAGACTGGCTATTCCAAGACCTCTCATTTTTTTGTTTTTTATTTCCTGTTTTCTTCTTTAGCTTGTCTTTTTTTTCTTTAAACAAATATGAATAAGTTTTTATAAACATGTCAAGCATATGGTCTGATAGATAAGGCACAAAGGGAATCCACAAGTGAACACTTTTGACAGTATAAATGGTTTGAAAATATCCCCTTTTCCCAGTGGAGATACTTGGCGTTACACTCACGATTTATATAAGCCTTTTATTTCTAAAAAAAAAAAATGTTTACGGAAGTTGATAGTTGCACATGCTTTTAAATCACTATTAAACCAAATAGCAATCATTTTAGATACAGAAGGATTGTATTATATTTTTAGATGTTGCATATACTTTATTGGGGAATTGTGTCTTCTGTCAAGCTATGTAGCACTGGCCCTGCATGCATTCAAGAACAGGCCTGACCTATTTTAAAAGAGTCATTTGTTTTGATTGCTCCTTTAAATGAAACGATTTTCTTTCCCCAGAGGCGGACTAACGGTTATATCAAAGTTATCAGTCGACAATGTGCACTATAACTAGTAATTGTGATGTTATTTTACTGTTCTTACCAAAAAAGAAATCTTATAATAATAATAATAATTACAATATTTATATAGCGCAAAATCTTGATAAAATCAAATCTAAGCGCTGAAGCAGACACACACGCAGGCACGCACGCTCGCACACACACGCACGCACACATACAGACACACACACACACACACACACACACACACCCACACACACGCATGGCTATAAATGGGGAGAAAGAATAAAAGCAATAAAAGCAAGAATAAAAGCAATGGAAAATTATAGAGAGCATAGCATACAATTATATATTATAACCATGTGATTCCCTCCGAGCGGAGACAGGCTGCAGAGGGGAGGGTTGAGTGAGGTTAGGATTTTATGCAGGAGAGAAAAGGTGAGTTTTGAGAGCGGACTTGAAGGAGACAAAAGTAGGTTGCTGACGGACTGAGAGAGGAAGTTGGTTCCAGGAGAGTGGACCAGAAACAGAGAAGGCTCGTGGACCATAGGTATTGAGCTTAGTGCGTGGAAAGCGAAGAGTCAGAGGATCAGAGGCAGAGCGGAGGGTACGTGAGGGAACATAGATCTCAAGTAGGCTTGACAGGTAATCGGGGGCTGCGTTATTGAGGCTTTTGTAGCACATGGTGTCTAGTTTGTACTGTATGCGCTTTGATACAGGGAGCCAGTGAAGTTGTGCCAGGAGAGGAGATATGTGGTCAGCTTTTTTCTTTTTGAGTACAAGGCGTGCAGCATTGTTTTGAATGCGCTGTAGGATGTGAATGGTGGAGGCAGGAAGACCAGACAGGAGTGAATTGCAATAGTCAATGCGAGACATTATGAAGGAGAGAACGAGTTTTGCAGTTGTTTCGACAGAGAGATACTTCCTGATCAGCTTTATACGATGGAGATGATAGTAGTGGGTTTTCTTTTATGGCATGACATTTTCTGCAAAAGTGGTAGGGATTACTTTTACAGGTATAATACCTGCCCAAAATCGAAATTATCAGATTATAAATATCTGAGAAATTTCAATTTGAAATGTTCGCTGCTAAGAAGTTGATCCAGATTTTATACTTCTCAAGTTCAATGTGACCTGGAAGAAGCGTTAGATGAATGATATAAAACTTGACGTGAAGCAAAAGCAATGATAAACTGTCACTACAGAGAAAATAGATTCTAAATTGTTGTCTGAAGTTCTTTAGAAAGTGCTGCTAATACGCCTTCCTTAATTAAAAAATGCAGAGTTTAGGCTATGTTTTTATCCACGTGACCTTGACCTTGGCGCAGTGATTTAAAAGTGCATTTGCGACTTCTGCACAGTCTACACCCTTGAACCAAATTTAGTAAAGAACTAAGAATAAACGGATGCGAAAATCTTTCCAATACTATTATGTCAAAGGCACTTACACAGACAGACATAATTCCGTTTCGGTTCCATATTGAAGAATCCTTCGATTTTGCGAAGGGCGATGTAAAATATTTAAACAAACAAACAAAGCAAAAGCATTTTTTTTTAATGTTAATCTCAATCCATTTTACATTCAAAATCGAGAAGAAAAGGCTTTGGTTTTAAAACATGGAAGAAAAATACAATTCGACAGCAAAGCTTAAGACTTTAGTTGTCTAAGAAATGCCATGCCTGTAATTAATTGCAGGGGATCACATGTTTAGCAGGATGTTCTTCTCTCTGACAAACAAGCCATTAGCATGAAGAGGAGCAACACGCACCATTGGGAATGGGAGTAAACAAAAAAACAACAAAAATACAAAAAACAAAAAAGAGAGAGACAGAGACAGAGGGAGAGAGACAGAGAGAGAGAGAGAGATACAGAGAGAGACAGAAAGAGTGAAAGAGAGAGAGAGAGAGACAGAGAGAGACAGAGAGAGGCAGAGAGAAACAGAGAGAGAAGGAAAGATTTACCTGAAACCCAACAAGCAAATGAACGAACAGATGAATAAGAAACATGAACGTATGAACGACCCCAAAACAAACAAACAAACAAACAAACAAACAAACAAACAAAAACTAACGACATAAATCTGACTGACAAACAAACAAATAAACAAACAAGCAAACAAACAAACAGGCGAACAAACATACAGACAAACGAACGAACGAACGAACGAACAAACGAACCCAAAACAAACAGTAAACAAACAAAGAAACAAATATAACAAACAAACAAACAAACACAGAAAGTGTTAGGCGTAGTTGAATTTTATGTGGAACAGAGATAAGCCACCTTATGAAACATTGCACAGCTCACAATAAGAAAGCAGATCCACTGAATATTGCATGACTACGGCAGAGGCAGTTTCATCATTAAAAAAATGTTAACAAGTAATAGTTAAGGATAAAATGGATTCACAGCAGAATTTTTCATTTTTCTTTTTGTTTTGTTTGTTTGTTTGTTTTGGAAAGGGGGGGGGATAACAAAAGTGTGCTTTTTGCTCGTTTTGTAAATGCCAGCTTCTTAAGGGGTCTGATGTCAATAACACAAAAAGACAGACCTATAACATGTATACCAAAGAAAGACAAATAAATCAATATGTGAGAAGTTGGCGACGGTATGAAACACAACATGCTGATTCCTTCTCCTTCCATAGCACAACATTTGAAGCCAGTCATACCAAGCGCTATCGATGAAAGCCAGAAAGGAATTTTTATCCTGGTAGATATATTGGACAGACTATTTGGTTGCTGTGTGATGTACGTGCGCATAATAGAATCACAGAAAATCCCAAATGATTGTTTATATTTATAGAGTTCAAAAAGCGTTTGATAATATGGCATGGTCTTCCATTAAGAAAGAAATGCATATTTTTAACCTAGGTTTATATTGTATAAATGAGATAGCAGATTTTTACAATTATATCGGTGCTTGAGTTGTAATAAATGGAAATTTTACTAGCTGTTTTAATGTATAAAATGAGTACGTCAAGAGACCCGAGCTCCTCATATTTGATACAACAATCTACCCTGATGGTAATAGTGACGCATGTGAACGTTTTGTGCAATTAAAAAAAGTATTTGTCAAAGTGTCTGTTATAAAGATTAATTAGGGGGGAAAGTTGTTTGGATACGATCAAAGAAAAATTCGAATCTATAATATATGCATGAAAGGAAGTTTGTATGGAATCCAGTAGTCTCAAAATTCTTGGCGTTGTGTTTTCAACCATTTTAAATGATTTTGTATAGCACATCAGCTTGTACTGTGGCTTAGAGGTGTTCTTGAAATCCTGTTTACTGGAATATCTGGATTCAGATCATTTGTTAAGTTCCTGCTTTTAATTGCCCTGATTGTCCACTCAGTTTCCTGTACTGTGGAAATGGGCTTCGCAACAACAGTGCACTCTGTCGTCATGATGGCTGCCAAATGGGGCATGTCTCTGTCTCTCACATCCAAACTTCCGATGAGTATATATGCTAACTTCCCCTGACTACAGTGGACATCGAGCATTTGTCTTTGATATGAGTTAAAGTTTGATGACACCTGAATGCCATTTTCTCACAGATTATTCCTGATGTTTCTTTGTCTCGTACTACATACAGCCGTTTGGTCTGCCCATTAATAAAATTGGACCAACGTGGGGTGCAGGGCATTTCTGTATGGTTGTGGTCGTCGTAGTCGGTGGGCTTATGTAATGTCTGCAAATCGCCAGTGGGAGATGGGGGAATGAAAGCTGATGACATCTTTAACACACTGACCAGGTGTGTATTCATATTCCCACTCCAGTTCTTCCTCATTCATGAACTTTAAATCGCAAGAATTTGTATCTTGCTTATAGTGCTACAGTTTCTTCTCCTGTGTTTCCAGTCTGCCTTGGAATGTCTGTTGGTCTCCCTATAATTCTTTTAGTATTTTTTCTGTTGTTTGCAACACATTTTTTTCAGCTTGTTGACTTCCATACAGAAGAATGTGATGCCACCTTCCAGAATCTTAAAAGTTTCGTCTATTGGTATTTTTAATGCCACTCGAATGTTTTTGTTGTCCCTGCTGTAAGTGAGAGAAGCACCAGTCCATGAACTGCATGGTACTTGCTTGTCATTTTCATGCGTTGATTGTTTTCCATGGTCCCATCTTAATGACCACACTAAGCATCTCGTAATGAGATTAGATGTACTGTAAACATATACAATACTTCACAAACTCACCGATACGTTTTTATCAACAACTGGTCAATATGTCCCGCACTCTCCGGCAACACATAGTGATTATGCACAGGTCAGAACTGACTGCACGTGCAATTACCGTTTAACCCTTTGACTCTCGCACCCTGTCCACCAGCATCCTGTATTGTCAACCACGCTAGCAAAGCAAAAACTTGATTCCCTCATCCTTTCCGCCACCTTCATGTAGGAAGCTGGTGAATAGGGTGAGGGAGTCAAAGGGTTTAACTTTTGCACCTTGAATGAAACCTTTCTTCTTGAAACCAAACTAATTAAGGAAATGTAAATTATGTTTAAATCACCACCTTACCTAGCAATCAGATCATCTTTTTCTTCTGCATGCACTCTTCACCTGTGCCTAAGCCAAAAAGCTCCAGGATCACTGAAAGTAAAGACCATAGACTACAATAGACACGTCTTCTGTTTTGCAAAAATC
>CM060310.1:47881227-47893727 GCA_030674185.1 Monoplex corrugatus
CTCTTCTCTGGCTCTATATTTGTCTCTATGTCTGTGTGTCTGTCTGTCTCTCCCCCATCTCTTCTGTCTGTCTGCCTGCCTGTCTGCCTCTATTTCTCTGTCTCTGTGTCTGTCTGTTTCTCTGTCTGTCTGTCTGTCTGTCTGTCTGCCTCTCTCTCTCTCTCCCTCTCTCCCTCCCCTCTTCACTGTTCGAAGATCCATACCAATCACACGATTGGATAGAATAGGTTTGAAATAAAAGAGCGTAAAAGGGGATGGAAGTTGAGTTCAGTCAGTGGCTGTTCAAGGGTTAGGCTAGTGTGGAAACGTTCAGGATATGGAGCAGCATGTGTTGACGATAAAACGAAATACAGTTTTGTTGAGGGTCTTTGTGAGCATGGGGAAAGGACTCCCATGGTCAGTGCGGCCATCATGCTTCTACCCCGGCCCCCACCCCTCCTGCACCTTTCCTCATGACAAATAGCAGGTATCTTTACTGTTGCAGCATTAAGGGATAGATACATATGGGGGGGGGGGGGGGCATGATCGCCAACGCCATGTGGCAAGGCACTTGATGCTGATGCTGATGCTGATGCAGCATTAACTGTAGTAGTTTGATCAGTTGGCGACCAAACTCTTTTGCAAATCCTGGAGAATAATTTATCTACGTCATCAACTGTTCTTTTTTCACTGCTGAGAGAGAGAGAGAGAGAGAGAGGAGAGAGAGAGAGAGACAGACACACAGACACACAGAGACAGACAGACACACAGACAGACACACAGAGAGACAGAGGCAGAGAGAGAGTGGCACAGATAGAAAGAGACGGAGGCACAGAGAGAGAGAGAGAGAGAGAGAGAGAGAGAGAGACACAGAGAGAGACAGAGACAGAGACAGAGACAGAGACAGAGACAAAGACAGAGACAGACAGACAGACAGACAGACAGAGAGAGACAGAGAGAGAGAGAGATAGGTAGACAGACAGACAGAGAGACAGAGACAAAGAGAGGGAGAGGCAGACAGATACAGAGACAGAGGGATAAACAGGCGGACGGACAGGCAGATACAGGGAGACATATAGAAAAAGGGAGTTCATCAAATGAGACCATTGCATCAGCACTTTTGATATGTGTAACTTGCCACTGTCGAATGCTAATTGTTCCTCGTATAGTTTGTCACTTCAAGAAACAGGACACACATTGAGCAGAAGGAATGCCAAGTATTCTACACGCAGATTGTTTTTTTTTATGATTTGCTTCATAGCTGTAGATTTAATAGAAGAAATTTCTGTGGTATCTACAGCTAAACATTCAATAAATAGAAGAAAGTTCTATGGTATCAGCTACCAAAAAATTGCACAAAATCAAGTCTTTTAGTCATACCAGTCGCCGTGGTGTAGTGGTTAGCGCAACGGACTATCAAATGGGAGGTTGTGGGTTCGATTCCCCATCAATCTCTTCAAAAATCATTGTAGGGTTTTTTCCGCTCTAACCAGCTCCTACCCAGAGTTAGACGTGCTATGGGCTCATTGGGAAGACTGGGACCACACATTCGAGTCTCATCCACTTCACGGACGCGTCATTGAGGGTGTTGCTCAAATCTTGTGACCAGCACGCAGGTGTCTGTATCTCTCGGGCCTGTTATGATAGTAAATGTAGAGTACAGCTCTGTCACGCAGTCTCAATCCTAGATGAATCTCCATAGCCACATGATTATCATCCTCATCGGCATCATCATCATCGCATTATAAAAATTGTTCCAGCTTCTGTGGCCATTAAGGTGGCGTAGAAAATGGAAAAAAAAAAAGGAAAGAAAAAAAAAAGAAGGTGAGCACAAAGGTAACCTCCCCGAGTGCGATGATCCTTAAAAAATTTCAGTTATTCACCATCGTATAAGGACGCTGTCTGAACGTAGAGAAAATAGTAACATTTCACCTATTAGGGGTATGATTCACGCATTCTCAAAATGGCAACTGACACACTTTGATAACCTGTGCAATGCAACTGCAGACACCACAGAGCTAAAATACAAAGTACATGTCATTTCACGACGCGTCGTTGAATTGCTAGTTTTCGCTCTGTGGAGAATCCGAGACAGGAAATAGAGACATCAAAGTGTCAACAGAACCTTTCTGGCGACCGTTCAGACTCATTACTGTCGTCTGCAAACTGAGATTCACTGCACTCAATCGTCACCGTTCCCTTTTCTAGTCTGCAAGTATCGGTTATAGATATCATCGTTTTACTTTGAGTGTAGGCTTAATTGTCTGTCTGTTGCCAATCATTGTGTCGATATTGTTTCCGCTCATGCTTTCAGCATTGACATGCACTTAGTTATTTTGCATATGTGGAAGGACGAAATGTATGTGATGGAAGTATGCTAGATTTTGTACTCTAAAATATGTGTCATGCGCTGGCTACTATTCGTGGTATTCAGCAACTGGGAACCATTACTGTTACTACTACATGTCCTGTGATCACATCAAAAATTGCTACTGTTTTCTGCTACTGCTGTTACAGCCACTACTGTTACTACCATCAAAACTTCTAAAGAACATTAACACAACAACGATGATGATGGTGACATTAATAATAGTGATGATGATGACAATGACTATGAGGATGATACTAATGACAATGTACAACGTACGATCCAAAAACGACCACGATGGTGATGGTGATGATGACAGTATTGATAATGATAATGATGACAATGACGATAGGGTGGTGATAATGACGATGACAACGTATTGTACAAAAATAATAATGACGAAGACGACGATGGCGACGATGATGATGATGGTGATGATGATGATGATGAGGAGAATGATAGCAATGGCGACGAATAACGTACTCAGAACAGATTTAATCGGTAAAACTGACTGTTGGAAACACTGGTTGACATCATCGTTCAATGATGGATTTGGTGATGAGGAGGGCTTCGTGAATGTTGAATCAAACGAGGGGATCTATGATGACATACATGATAGTAGCATCAGTGAAGCAACATAACGAAAGCGTTTAATCATTTGAAAACTTGAAAAGCTGCAGGATTAGATGGCATTATTTCTGAAATATCAAAATATGCGGAGCATTCAATAACTCCATATCTGAAAAAGTACTCCGATGCTTGTTTCTACGGGTACATTTCCATTGAAATGTAGAGAAACCGTAATTGTTTCTTTAGAGAAGGAAGAGAACACTAGTGGCCCTGGTAACTACAGAGATATTTCTTTTAGGAAAATGTCAGTAACATATTTACGTATATCATTAATAGTATATTAAAAATACAGGCAGGAAAAAATAATATCTTAAGTGAAACACAAGCAGGATTCAGGGAGAGCTGATCTGCAGTGGATCTTATATTCATGTAATAAAGTGAAAAGTATTCATTCAGAAATACAAAACTCAACGTTGCTTTAAAGTTTTGAAAACAATTATGACATTGTGAATAGAAACGTTTTATGGTCTGTATCATTAGGAGGGGGTATCAAGGAAAAGAGGTTCAAGATGATCCTAACAATGAACGCAACTGTCTAAGCGTGTAAATCCAGTTTTTTTGAATACCTTCAAGGCCTAAGGTAAGGTTGTATAGTAAGTCCTATTCTCTTTTCCTTGCTGATCAATAAACTTCCAAACGTAATCATACTGAATGGAAAACGTGGTTTTTACGTCCACTTCAGATAAAATAGAACTGTTTCTTTCTCTCTCTCTCTCTCTCTCTCTCTCTCTCTCTCTCTCTCTCTCTCTTTCTCTCTCTCTCTCTCTCTCTCTCTCTCTCTCTCTCTCTCTCTCTCTCTCTCTCTCTCTTTGCAGATGATCTCATTGCTTGGCTCCAACCGTAATATGTCTTCAACACGAAAAACATAACATCTTTCAACGAGAGACACACAGCTCACGACTGACATTGAATTTAGATAAGTCCAAAAAAATAGTTTTTTGGGAAAGGTGATTGTCTTGACTTGAAAGAAAAATGAGATTTTAACGGCAAGACGCTGGACTCTGACTCACTCTTACGACTAAGTAACATCACGACTGCAATGGAAGAACCTGGAATTAAAGGCAAGAAAAGTACAAACGCTACTTTAAGTGCACTGAGGAAGATCAAACATAATTCACCAGACATTTTCTTTAATTTCTTTATGCTTGGGGTAATTCCATTATGACTTTATGGTGCAGAAATCTGAGGTATGAGGTATGCTATTAACTTGAACAGGTATATCTATCTATACACTTGTAAGGGATTTTTATACATAAGAAACAAAATAGTAAATGCCATGGTATGTGGGGAATTGGGACGTGTTCATCTCTGGATAACTGCTATTAACCAGATTATTAGATACTGCTTTTGACTACTGAAACGGCCAGAGCCTTGGTACTCGGAAAAAGCATACAAAATGTTACATGCTATGCATGAAAAGGGTTACAGAACTTGGGTGACTAAGATTAATAACATTTTATGCGAAAATGATTTTGAAAAAGTTTGTATGTTTGGGTGTGATGATGACAAACTATTCGGTGAGGAATTGAAAGAAGATTAAGGAACAGTTTCTGTCAGAATTTGCGAAACCACTTACATACCAATGCACGCTGTTCACTGTGTGGTAAAGTTCAACCTTTATATAAGAGCAAAGTATATCAAAATACTGTATGTGGAGGTGTCTAGAAATGCTATGGCACAGATTAGGACGGGCATGTCCCAGTCAAATGTTCCCAAATATTGTTTTTGCCTACGATGTAAAAAATTCACGCCCGGTTTGTCCCAATATACAGAAAAACGACATACATTTCCTGTTTAAATGCCCTCAATATAATCAGGTCAAACAATCTTATCAGTTAGATATCACTGGGGACGACAACCTAGAAGGTGTTTTTATTACCCAAATGTCAGATGATTCTTCCGGAAGTTAAAAGATAGTTAATTTGCGAAGGTACTGGTCGCTGCCTTTGAAATAAGAGAAACTAGTAATTCTAATATACAAACATGAACCACCATTCATTCGTTTCTATATTATTAGTTTACTAAACATTATCATATGTAGAAGTGTGTTGGTTTATGTTTAATTGTATATAGAACAAAAATGTGTGCCTCATGATTCTTCCCATCTCCAGTGAAAGGGGCTGTTGGCGTAAATTCATGAACATTATGAGTTTCTGAGTTTCCGAGTTTCTATCCTTCCCTCTCTTCCTCCCTTCCTGTAATGTTGAAACTTCCAAATCCGAACAACATTGACTGGACGTACAAAACATGCTGAAAACTATGCCAGTCTGTAGTAAAACAATGAGGATTTCTTCTGTCCCTTGTGTGTCTGGCTGATCCCTATGCATCAGTGATTCAAGAAGCCTTGAAGAAGTTACAGACAAACTTTCTGAAGGGTCGAGTGATATAAAAGTATACTTCGATGCTGACAAATCCAAGAAATAGCTTGAAACAATATGCACGTAGATGGACGGAGGAAGAAAACCTGGCACAGCACGTTCGAGAGATGCTGGAATCGACATGTTGCGAAACCAAAACAATAGCAAAACATCGTGAGTCGACTGCCCTTTGGACATCCTATGGGAGGGGTGTCTTTTCAACCTTAAAAATATCCCTGCTCTGCTGTGGATGGGGAACGTGAAATGCCTGTGCATTTGTGAAAAGGAGAAATGTTGGCTTAGAAGACAATAAAAGGCAGACGACTGCGGGGAAAAAGAAACTGGAGCTGACCGACATGTGCACATCTTTTGACATCTGATGGGGATATCCCTTAAACCTTCTGGAAATCACCGCTCCCCCCTCCCCTCCCTTCCTACAGTGCAACTGGACTGAGACCGTGGCAGCTGCGTGGGAAAAAGAATCGAATGCTTTTGAAGAATTAAACAAAGAGGCGAGGGGCTGGAGTAAGATGTCAGTAATTCAAGTGGAAGATTGGAAACTGAAGGAGAAGTGTATGGCTTAATGTTTTGGGGGGGGGGGGGTGAATATTGATGATAGAGGGAAAGGAATATGTCAGGCTGGTTTGGACATGGTCAGGAAAACCACATGATGATTATGTACTTAATGAACTGTTATTTTCACACTTGTGGTTAAGAGCAACTTTATCTACAGTTGCAGGATCCGTGGTAGATGTTTGAACAAGTGGATTTAGATGTTCCATTTGGACTTGCCTGTGGAATTGTGTGTGTAGGTGTGTGTGTGTGTGTGTGTGTGTGTGTGTGTGTGTGTGTGTGTGTGTGTGTGTGTGTGTTTGTGTGTGTTTGAAAGAGAGAGAGAGAGAGAGAGAGAGGAGAGAGAGAGAGAGGGAAAGAGAGAGAGGTGAGAGACAGACAGACTGACGGACAAACAGACAGACAGACAAACAGACAGACAGACAGAAGAAATAGCTTTTTACAACAATACAGAAATAAGACAAAATGTGGTGTGTTTAATGTGAGACTTCTAGACCACCATATGAGACAAACACCGTGGTGTTACTTTTCAAGCAGAAGCGAAAATGAAACATTCAGAATCATCATGTTGTCCTATTGTTCAGTGGATGGTTCTTCTTTTCTTCCTTTTCATTAGGCTTATTAAGGTTGTGATATCGAACCAGAGACGTTGTGATATCGAACCAGACACTATCTTTAAAAAAACCCCCACTAAATTCCACTAGTTCCCCACTGAATTTCACATTTAGTCTAACACTCACAAATTTACACTTTCGTTTATTCATGGTTCTTTTTCATTACACTCATCATCTCTTCTTACTGCCTGTCAGCCATCTCGTTTTCTCTTCTCACATTGCTAATAGACAAAATCCTGTGGCCAGAGATCGTTTGGCAACCAAGTTAACTGCGGTCGTTTGAGAATATATTTCTTTAATAATCTACAATGTCCATTTTTTCCCATTTTCAGCCTCCGACTTATAACATATTTGTTTCAGCTGTTCTCCTATAACTAATTACTAAGAACAACGGTATTTGTCTCATGTAGATATGGTCTGGAAGTCTCACATTCCGCACACCACATTTATGTCTTATTACTTTTTTGTTGTAAAAAGCGTTTCTGTCTGTCTGTTTGTATGTCTGTCTCTCCTTCTCTTTTCTTTCTACTCTCTCTTTCTCTCATTCTCTGTCTGTCTGTCTGTCTGTCTCTCTTCTCTCTCTCTCTCTCTCTTCTCTCTCTCTCTCTTTCCCATATTTGTTCTGGCCTCTCTTATTATGCCATTTTCCTATTTCGTCTTTCTTTCTAGTTATTTTTCTACATCCGTGTTTCATCTTGCCTTAAAATTTCTCGCTCGAGTTTTCTTTTTTTTTTTTCTACTTGTCTTCCTCTTCTCCGCTAACATGTGCCCTTCTCTCTAATTTTGGTTCTCTTTCTCTATCTCTATCTCACACACACACACACACACACACACCCCACCCACACGCACACACACACACACGCACATAGACACACACACGTACACACACACACACACACACACACACACACACACGCACATACACATGCATGTACACGCACACACAACTCATACACGTACACACACACACACACACACACACACACACACACAACATACACACACACACACACATCCTCCCTCTCATTCTCTTGTTCATGCACACTCTTTTCCAAAATAGTCTAGTTTCTCTGTTTCATATAAGTTGGCATTATGCACAGTGAAGTAACGAATAACAAAGCTATCAGAACGAAAACTAAGCTCATGTTTACTTAATAAAACACTACAAACTATTATAGCCTGTCAAGGTCTTTTACAAACTCTTAGATGTTTCATTTACAACATTCACTAATCAATAAAAGTCAGGTGAAGCTGCTGTTTACACCATCTGTTAAGAACACACATACATGCATACATACATACATACAGGACAGACAACAACAAACATACATACATACATACGTACGTACGTACGTACATACATACATACATACAAACATACACGCACGCATGCACGTACGCACACCACACACACCTACCTACCTATCTCTCTGCTATCTACCTACCTACCTGTCTGTCTGTCTGTCTGTCTATCTATCTATCTTCTGTCTAATCTATCTATCTATCTATCTATCTATCAACTTATCTATCTATCAATTATCTATCTATCAACTTATCTATCTATCAACTTATCCATCTATCAACTTATCTATCTATCAACTTATCTATCTATCCATCCATTCATCCATCCATCCATCCATCAATCCGTCCGTCCGCCCGTCTCTATTTATCTATCTATCTATCTATCTGCCTGCCTGCCTGCCTGCCTATCTATCTATCTATCTATCTATCTATCTATCTATCTATCTATCATATCTACCTACATACCTACCTACCTATCTATCTATGTATCTATCTACATGTCTGTCTGTCTGTCTGTCTATCGATCTATACATATATTAAAGTCTATGAATGATTTTGTGATAACATACCTATCCTAAGAGACTGATTTATGTACCTCTATTCTAAGATTCTAAGAGACTGATTCATGCACCTCTATTCTTCTTGTTGCTGTTATTATTATCAATATTATTACTGTTGTCGTTGTTGTTGTTTTGTTATTATTATTAATATTATCATTATTGTTATGACTATTATCATAAGTATTATTTTTATCATTATTGTTATTATTGTTATTACTATTATTATTATTATTAATATCTCCTAATAGCAATGGCACATTAAATTTGAAATAACACAATCAACACAAACAAAAGTCGATTATGTCATTCTCGGTGGCCTTTAGTTGGACTGTCCGGTACAATATAGATATCATGACTTTTTCCCTCTGGACGACTCGTTCCCATAGACATATCATATCAACATGTCGGCACTATTATCCTAAAAACCTTGCTTTTATGAACATGCACGTCCAGTCAAAACTGCAAGCCAGACTATCCTCTTTAGCGATCTCGTCAATGCGTTGACCTCTACATCGTTGTCCTGACCATTCAATATACCTTGGCTAGTTGGTAGAGCCATGGATTCAAGATCTGATATCTTGAGTTCAGTCCCAGCCCGCAAAATTAAAAGTGGCTTGTTGGCTGCCCGTCTTGATGTTTCCATCATTCTGGTGGTGCCAGCTTAGTGTTTGACAGGTCCCTTCTCCCCTTTCCCCGTTTCAAGACCTTGCCATCGCCAGCGCATAGGGTTTTGTGCAGACTCAGGAAATATGTCAGATAATTGCTGGCGGATTTGGATGGAGCGTATATGGAGCTGTCCAAGCGCGGTGAATCCTTCTTGAAAATAACTCCAATAAATCTTGAGCCATGCAGACGCGATGTGCAGTGGGAGTTCTATAATAATAATAATAATAATTACAATATTTATATAGCGCAAAATCTTGATAAAATCAAATCTAAGCGCTGAAGCAGACACACACGCAAGCACGCACGCACGCACGCACGCACACAATATCCATTAACCCAGCAGGTCATCACACTGCATTTTGCCAGTCCTGAGTCTTGTAATTAGAAAGACGGACCCGCATGCCTCCTGTCCTGTTGCGTTTCCTCTTGGTCACTGCTCTATTATTCTGGGGAAAACGTGTTGTGACTCTGCGCAAGGGGTACTGTATAGCGTGACAGCAAAGTTGCCCTGATATCTTGATTTCAATCCCAGCCCGCAACATTAAAACTGGCCTGTTCGCCGCCCATCCTAATGTTTTCATCATTCTGGTGGTACCAGCTTAATGTTTGATAGGTCCCTTCTCCCCTGTCCTATAGAGGACTTCAAAGTTGCCCTGCAACGTATGTAGTACGCGCCTGATATACTGTTTTCATTGTCTTTACTCATTTTTTGTCACAATGGATTTGCCATGTGAAACTGAGGCTGATCTACCCGTCGTCTCCCTACAGCTCCACCTATTTTTTTTCTGTGTGTGTGCATTTCTATTTATCTATAGACAACGCTGGTGTTGCCTTGAGATCTTTAACGCATGCTAAGTGTGTGCTGCACGAGGAATTTCCGTTTATCTTCTTATTTGAGAGACTTGAGTAATCAGCCACTCTACAGATTACTGAATAACCATGATCAGAGAGAGAGAGACAGAGAGAGAGACAGAGAGAGAGAGAGACAGAGAGAGAGAGTTCGAGAAAGACAGACAGGAGAGAGAGAGAGAGAGAGAGAGAGAGAGGCAGAGAGAGAGAGAGAGAGAGAGAGAGAGAGAGAGAGAGAGAGAGAGAGAGAGAGAGAGAGAGGAGAGAGAGAGAGAGAGAGAGATTTCTACACATTAGAACATTACTAAACCCGTGAAATGGAGAAAAGAAACTTTGTTTGATTCAGCAAAGAGATTGCAAACTGCCTAAAACGTTTCGTATTTGTCATTTTTCCACCAGAGCATAACCAGTCATGTCTCATATAGTTTGAAAAACAGCGAGAATACACGGTGGTAGGAAGACATGGTAACAGATCTAGTGGGGGTGTGTTCGGTATAATTTTGTAGGACACAGGGATTTGAGAAAAAGGGAGAAGATGTACTAACGTTGTAGGAAAAGGGAGCAGGGCATTTGAGATTGGTGGTGGAAATTGTGAAGGGAACACTGACTGCCATGCAGACGCTCCCTCCCCCCCCCCCCCTTAGGATGAAACAGATGTAAGCTTTAGTCACTATTGAGACATTTAGATTTTAAACGTTTGATCAAATGATTATTCTGGTATTTATTCCTTTGGGGCTGCAGGCTGTGGAAGAGTAAGTCATGTACATAATCATCTTTCCTTTCAATTCTTGCTAAAGGAAAGAAGAAAAAGAGAGAGGGGAGAGAGCGAGGGAGTTAGAGAGCGAGAGAGGGGGAGAGAAAGACAGTGAGAGAGAGAGGGAGAGAGAGACAGAGAGAGAGAGAGAGAGAAAGAGAGAGAGGGGAAGAGACACAGAGAGAGAAACAGAGAGAGAGGGGGAGAGAAAGACAGTGAGAGAGAGGAGGGAGAGAGGCAGAGAGAGAGAGAAAGAGAGAGAGGGGGAGAGACAGAGAGAGAGAGAAAGAGAGAGAGGGGGAAGAGAGACACAGAGATAGGGAAAGAGAGAGAGAGAGGGAGAGAGACACAGAGAGACAGACAGAGAAAGAGGAGAAGAAACAGAGAGAGAGAGAGAGAGAGAGAGAGAGAGAGAGAGAGAGAGAGAGAGAGAGAGGAGAGAGAGAGAGAGAGAGAGAGAGAGAATGTCATTACCAAACGTCCAGTGATCCAATAAAATAATCAACGTTTGTTAAGTACTACATTTTCTCCCTACAGGTACTTTGTGGTCATATGTAGACACGTAATGATTTAAACTTGACCAACCAAGTACGTAATCTAAACACGAAGGAAGCCATCACGTTTTGAACAAACAGGCGCACGATCGATTTACTATGGTAATTCACATATATATACATAAGTCCTTGCAGGAAAAGATAACTGGTCTTGCCACACTTTCTTATTTTGTGATGGGACTGCACTACACGTGCTCAGACTGACAACTGGCACACGCTCTAAGAACCCTGCAAAGACCGTCTGCAGACACCAATGTGTTCACGCCTTTTCCAGTTCCACTCCACTGTTTCGTCAAGTCTCAAGTTTTACTCTGTGTAGAATCGAGGCGAGAAAATATGGACGGCACAGTGTCAGTAGAACTTTTCTTAAGACCGTATTGATTTGTTACTGGGATTTTTTCTGGTCTCCATTTAACCCTTTGACTCTCTCGCCCTATTCGCCAGAATCCCGCATTGACAGCCATGCTAGCAAAAGCAAGAACTTAACCCTTTAACTCCCTCACCCTATGCACCAGCTTCTTGCAGGAAGGTGGTGGATAGGGTGAGAGTGAAAGGGTTAAGTTTTATCCACAGCTTCCTGCAGGAAGGTGGTGTAAAGGGTGAGATAGTGAACGGGTTTAAGTTTTTGCCGCTGGCAGATAGGGTGAGGGAATAAAAAGGTTGACGGTTTTAGCTTACCCCCGAGGGAATGCTGGGGGCTCTTTCAGTATCAGAAGTATCCCCACCTTCTAGAAATTCTGTGCTAGCATTTGTCTCGTTCCTATCACTCTCCTTCTTTCTGCCTTGTTCACTTGTTTTCTGTCATTTCTTCCCATCATTTTCTGCCTTACTGGTCCATTTACCTGTATGTGTTCGATTGAGTCTTACATTGATTCTCTTAGGATTAGTTATTCGATACATGTATTAAGTGCATTTTTGGCTCTATAGAAATGGGATATGCAGAAGCAATTTTAGTCGTTTAGGCCCGTTTTTATATATTTTTAATGTTCTTAGTTGTGTTTGAATTTGTATTCAGGTATGTTTTTAAAATCGCCTATGTGATAAATTGGACACAGTGTATACTGCCAGGGGCATCTCCTTAGATTATGTACGCGAATTCATTATATGTGTACTTAATGTTCTTTTCCTTTCTTTACCCGTTGAAGTACATGTATTGTGTTTATTATTTTGAAACGCTTATAAAGCTGATATGGCTTTACTCAGTCGGCTGGGCTTTAAATAAGAATAACAACAACGATTGTAACTATTATTAATTGTGTTTAGAGTGTAGGTTTTACAGCCGCTTGTGTTGTTT
>CM060310.1:47901227-47906227 GCA_030674185.1 Monoplex corrugatus
AAGATGAAGATGGACTCAACCCAATCGTACAGTTTTGTCCAGTTTCTAGAAATTGACGCTTACAAAATTAAATCAGCACCAAATGGCTCATCCCAGTAAGCTCCTCTCTGTCCTGCAATCAGTCTGTCTTTCTTTCTTTCTGTCTGTCTGCCTGCCTGCCTGCCTATCTGTCTGTCTGTCTGTCTGTCTATCTATCTATCTATCTATCTATCTATCTATCTACTTATCTATCTATCTATCTATCGATCTATCTATCTATCTATCTGTCTGTCTGTCTGTATGTCTGTCTGTCTGTCTTTCTCCCGGCCCGCCGGCTTGCCCGCCCGCCCGCCCGCACGCCCGCCCGCCCGTCTGTCTGTCTGTCTGTCTGTCTGTATGTCCGTCCGTCTGCCTGCCTGCCTGTCTGTCTGCCTGCCTGCCTGTCTGTCTACCCGCCTGTCTGTGGGTCTGCCTGCCTGTTTGTCTGTTCGTCTCGCTGTCTGTCTCGCTGTCTCTCTCTCTCTCTCTCTTTCTCTGTCTGTGTCTCTCTCTCCCTCCCATCCATCTCTATCTCTCTTTGTTTAAAACTGACAGCTTAGGTCTTAATCCTGGCATCGTCGACAGGCTCAACAAGACGTGCTCATAACCACTTCACTCTCTCTGCCAAAACAACAAAGATTTCATCTGCTCCTTCTGTGGTTGGCCAATTCTGACGCTTGTATGATACAAGATGTCACGCAGAAGCAACAATGACAATTTCTGGAGAGTGGGGAGGGGGGGGGGGCAGAAAGGGAATGGACCAGAAACACACTCGGAATTAGGCAGATCCTGGGCATTGTCTAAGCCCACCACGATTGTGCGTGGACTGAGGAAACAACAAACCTTGAACACAGCTGACCCAAGAGAATTTGAAATCAGATGTTTTAAGAAGAGAAAACGATCGGAGATGAGGGAGAGTGAGTTCAAATTGACAGACGTGTGTTCATCTTTTTGTCAAGGCGCGTGATAGGTGGTTCTTTATTATTATTTATAATCCCCCCCTGTTCTGATACCAACGGAGGGAGGGAGGGATATATATATATGTTGTAATGTTTTTCCTGTATATGGATTAGAATTTTTCTGTTTTTATCTTCATTCAAAATATTGGTTATAATTTTATGTACAACTATTGCATGCATAAACACACACACACGCATGCAAACATAGCACACGCACACACACACACACACACACACTCTCTCTCTCCTCTCACACACACACACACACACACACACACACACATTCTTACAAACACACGCGCACAGCAACGCACACGCACGCACACACACATGTACACACACACGTACGCAAGCACACACACGCAGCAATATATAAACACAGTATGTCTCTTTATTCATATGAAAAATCTGTTAATCTTTCTTCATTACATAGGTCAGTGTTTAAATTTTAATATTCTGTGGTTTCTTATGTGTCTTCTTACTTGTATAGCTTTAATGTTTGTTGTTATCTTATTGTGTATGTAATTGTGAACATTTTTTATCACCTTTTGCCTTTCTTGCGAAATGTAAAGCGCTGGTGAGCATGTTTTTATATGGAATATGCGCTATACAAATAAACATTATTATTATTATTATTATTATTATTATTATATATATATATATATATATATATATATATATATATATATATAAACAGACAGACAGACAGAGAGAGAGAGAGATGGACAGAGAGAGAGAGAGATAAAAAGACAGACAGACAAGACAGACAGAGACAGAGAGAGGCACGGAAGGGCTACTTCACGATGCAGAAACCTATGCGATAAGAAACAAAATGTTTAATATGCTTTAGTTGAAGAAGTTCTTCAATTAGATACTATAACATTAATGAACACATGAAAAGAAAGAAACGAAACTAAACAAAAAGCAATCTTCAGCTCAACATTAGGAACACATGCTAGCTCTAACGGCTTCAGAGCTGGCATTTTCCTCTCTTGAATAGAAACTTGATTCAGTTTTGTCTCATGCACAGTATGTTTTATATTTCGCCTGTCATTTTTCTTTTAAACGTGTCCTGCTGTTTATCTCTCTGTCTCTCTCTCTCTGTCTCTGTCTCTCTGTCTATGCCTGTCTGTCTGTCTCGCTCCCTCTCCCCCTATCTCTGTCTCTGTCTGTCTGTCTGTCTGTCTCTCTTCGTTTTTGTGTTTGTTTGTTTGTTTTCATGAAAAATAACACTGTCTGAGGAATCTGAAGTATACATTTCACTGTTGGGACTATGTACAGTTGTCTTCTACATCAAGGTATCAAGGTATGTATCATGTGGTTTTTCTTCAAGGTTACAGGTTGCAGATACAAAATCTATGTGAGGTTTTTTTTACAATATCATTTATATAAAATGGAGATTTTTATGATGGCTTGACTATCTTGGTTTTGTTATATTTTCAAAATAATTGATGTCACTGCTGTTACTATTCTTCTTTTTCTTCTTTTCTTTCTTTCTTTTTCTTTGTCTGTTTGTTTCTTTTTTTCTTTCTTTCTTTCTTTCTTTCTTTCTTTCTCCTTCTTCCTCTTTTTCTTCGCAGCATTATTGTTGTTATTATCATTATCATTATTATCACGGTTGTTATCATTATTTTACTGTCGTTATTTCATTATCATTATGTTACTGTTATTGTACTTTCTATTGTTGTTATTATTATCATTAGTAGTAGTAGTAGTAGTAGTTCTCTCTGGCAGTAGTAGTAGTAGTAGTAGTAGTAGTATCACTGCTATTGCATTGTTCTTGCTAAGACAATTTGCCCCTAAATATGTGTTCAAATGACAACTGTCTTCTTACAGAAGAAGCAATTTCGCTCATGACCCTGTTCGCCCAGTCAAAACAGCCATTGAAGCACCATCCTCCCTCACGACCTTGTCAATACATTGGCACAGCCATTCTGTCCTGACCATTCAGTTAATTGCTGAGTCATACGGACGTGACACACAATGGCCATTCCCAGACCAGCAGTTAACCCAGCAGGTCATCATGACAGCACCATTTGTCAGTCTCTGGTCCAGTAATTGGAAAGAGCGACAGGGCGTGACCCCTGTCCTGCTGTATTACCCCATGGTTCTCAGTCTGGGAGTATAATTATCATCTAGTGGATTAACCTGCTGGCTATTGGAACAGAGAAGTGAACTTAGGATATGATGTCTCGAGTTTAATCCCAGCCTGTAACATGTACAATGGCCTGTTCTCTGCCCTGAGTAATGCTGTAATTATTGTGGTGGTGTCAGCTTAGTATTTCACAGGTGCTGTTTATAACCACCCCGCCCCCATTTCAAAAAGATTTTGCCACGGTATTGGGTTTTGCGCAGAACTAAAGAGTCTGCCAGATAACAGATGGCAAACGGAGCGCATACGGAACTATCCAATTACGATGAATCCCTCTTGAATCAACTCCACACTCTACATGTAAACTACCGAAGGTGGACGGACACTGTGCCCATTGCTCTTGTGGAAATTTGGGCATGGCGTCTGCTTAGGGGGTGGGCGTGGGGATTAAGGATTGTGTGGCTACTGTGTTACTTTGCATTGTAGGTGGCGTGTGCAAAATATATGGCGTTGAGTACTCAGAGTACTCAATGATTATTGAAGTACCATGGTGATGATGTTGATGGACTCTCAAATCGACCAAATGGAGGAGTACGCATATTGGACTTCATCACTTGACGTGAGTCTACATGTGGGATACAAAACCGATCCTACAGGGACGTGTTGCTCAGCGGACACTGAATGAGAAACAGTCCTTTGACCCTCGAGTTCGAATTGCATAGTTCGTGTTCTGCTAAGTTAGACGTTCTGTGCTGTTGAAAGTGTGATTGTGCTTTGCGTGCACTACTGTCGCTGTAGCGTGTTGAGTGTTCAAAGTAACAGACTAGGTGCTAGACTATTACTGAGGGAGACTGAGAATACCATGAAGACTGCAAGTAGTACCAATTTGAAAGTATCAGATAGTAACCAGAGTAGAAATTTGGAGACACAACATGCCGCACTGATTGCAGAAATAACATGTGAACTGTACCAGGTGTCATGGTAGCTGTTAAAAGTAACACAGAGGATGCTAGACTACTATTTTGGATGCACAAAATATCATGGAGACTGCAGAGCTTGCAACCACGAGGAACATCATATGTACGTCAAATAACACAGTATATGCAGAGAGCAGGACTATAGGGCCAAATATGCCACTGTGAATGCAGCGGGTAACATCGTGTTTGGGTGCAAAATGCATGTTCAGGATAATGAAACAAGAACTCACAGTAACACTGAGAATGCTTAGACGTACGTGGCAAGAACATGTTCAATGTTTAGAACTCAAAATAACATTGTGGATGCTCAGAGTGGCGTGGAACCTCATTATATTCTGTGAGGGGTGGGCGATGACAAGCCCACAACATGACATGCATGATAAGAAATCATCACAGGGTTGAATGGTTCATTTCATGGTGTCATGTACTTAAGATTTGATGTCCAAAGTTCAGTCGGCCTACAATATAAAACTTGGCTTCTTCTCTGTCCATCTTAATATCATAATGCTGCATTTATTTTCGTGGGTCAGCTTAACGCTTCATATGTCGATCTACCCTTCCCTTCCCTCACACATACCATCTACAGATACACAGATACAGACATGCAGAGAGAGAGAGAGAAAGAAACGGAGAAAAGAGAGAGAGAGAGAGAGAGAGAGAGAGAGAGAGAGAGAGAGAAAGAAAGACAGACAGACAGACAGGGCAGGAAGATAGACAGACAGATAGACAGAGAAACAGAAAGGGAGAGAGAGAGGTTGGGGGGAGAGAGAGAGGTTGGGGGGAGAGAGAGACAGGCAGAGACAGAGACAGAGAGACAGAGATTGTGACTGAAAAACGGAGACAGAGAAACAGATAGAGACAAGGAGAAACAGAGACAGAGAGAAATAGAGGGACACACAGAGAGAGAGAGAGAGAGAGAGAGAGAGAGAGAGAGAGAGAGAGAGAGAAAGAGAG
>CM060310.1:47911227-47926227 GCA_030674185.1 Monoplex corrugatus
CTGTCTTTGTTCGGAGGTATATGCCTTCAGCTGCAGGACCGAATGCGTGTTTCAGCATCACAGCAAAGAAGATTCCAAACAGGGTGGGAGCCAGGACGCAACCCTGTTTCACTCCGCTCCGTATGTTGAAGGCAGCTGATGTTGAGCCGTCAAAGACGACGTTGCCTTTCATGTCTTCGTGAAAGGATCTGATGATGCTGAGAAGTTTGGGTGGACATCCAATCTTGGGAAGGATTTTGAAGAGGCCATCCCTACTGACCAGATCGAAGGCCTTTGTGAGGTCTATGAAGGCAACGAAGAGTGGCTGCCTTTGCTCCCTGCATTTCTCCTGAAGTTGTTTGAGGGAGAAGATCATGTCTATAGTGGATCTGTTGGCACGGAACCCGCACTGCGATTCAGGGTGGACTTGCTCTGCGAGTACCTGGAGCCTCTTAGTACTACTCGTGCAAAGACTTCCGAACGATACTGAGGAGGGATATGCCGCGATAATTATTGCAATCGCTTCTGTCACCTTTGTTTTTGTACAGTGTACGACGTTAGCATCCCTCATGTCTTGTGGTACTTCGCCTTCACTCCAACAGAGGCAGAGGATTTCATGCAACTCGGTGATGAGTGTCTCTTTGCAGCACTTCAGTACTTCGGCGGGAATACCGTCTTTCCCTGGTGCCTTGCCAGAGGCAAGAGAGTCCAGGGCTTCGCTGAGCTCATCTATGGTTGGTTCTCTGTCAAGCTCTTCCAGCTCTGGTAGGCACTCTATGGCATTCAGGGCGTCTTCTGAGACTACAGTTTCCCTTGCATATAGCTCAGTGTAGTGTTCTACCCAGCGCTCCATCTGTTGTTCTCTGTCTTGAATCACCTCCCCTGTAGCTGATTTCAAAGGGGCAGTTTTCTTTTGCGTTGGGCCCAATGCCTGCTTGATGCCTTCATACATCGCCTTGATGTTGCCTGTGTCAGCCGCAATCTGAATCTGGGAGCAAAGCTGAAGCCAATAGCCATTGGCGCATTGTCTGGCACACTACTGGACTTTGCTGCGAGCAGCACGGAGAACCTGGAGGTTCTGCTCACTGGGATTGGTTTTGTATGCTGTCAAGGCGTTTCTCTTGGCCTCGATGACTGGTCACTGCTGTTCCAACCCTTCCCTTTAGTTGCTGAGCCGAGAGCGCTGACCTATGCGTGACCCGACCATGATGCCTGCCTTCCCTGGGCAGATTGTTTATATCTCGCCTGTCAGCAGCCATAGCTGACATCTGGTGTTTAACTGGGGGAAATGGGTATGACTTTAAAATGCTACATTTTTTTAAAGCGCTTTGGCCAAACTAGAGTGTATTGTAGATAGCTGGATGGCCAGAACCACGATTTTTAAAATGACACCAAACACGAATATGTTTGACTGGCAAAGCAGACTGCAGTGTTAGTTCAAATACATGCACAATCACAAGTACGGAGACGGATAATTTCCGATTTCACAAAATTTTGCTGTTTTAAACCGCCGTTATTGCAGTCCTGACAGTTTCTATGCACACAGAACAACATGCCACACAAACTACAGCATGCCAGCGTGCACCTCCACTTACTGGAAAGTTTTCGACCTGAACCTGAGAGGAGAGGTGCGCGTTTTAATTACTCCACTGAATTGGGGTCAAGAGGTTGGTCATCACACACTGCCGGGTGTGTGTTGAATGCAGGTTGAAGTTTTAATACAGTAAGGAATAGTGTACACTCAACTGCACATGTCAGTCAATTTGTTGTGAGCTTCTCTTTCTCTTTGCTGGCCTTCCTCCCTTTGTTTGACTGACAAACACGAAGCAAACGGAACTCTGGTGAACAGACAAGGCTGCATCAAAGTTAACCCACATCGGTGCCGCCTTCTCCACATCTGACAGACTGGTTTTCATTATTGTTTTCGATGAAACAGACATCTTCAGTTTTCTCAGCCGTGCATAGCACTTTGAGCACATACTGACAGAGAATGGGAGCCCTGGGCTTTGTTTTATTGTTTTGTTTTTGTTTTTTTGCTGGAACGCCCACCACATGCTCGACACAAAGACTGAAGTCTCTCATTGTGCAAAAATGCAGTGTGTTCATAAACAACAGCCATTGTTCAATTATACACACAACACTTAACACTAATACGTAAGGAAAGAACTACGATCAAAACAACAAAACTGTTCAGTTCTCTCACAACAGTGCTCTGAGTACAAGACTGAATGATGTGATGTTCAAAGCAGATTATAGTGAGTAACTTATCCTTAAACTTTTACTTAACTTCATACACATCAACACTTGAGCATCACATATATATTTGGAAACCAGTCTGCAAGTCAACGCAATAAAAAATTTTTAAAAAAAGATGAAATAAAATGAGAAAACGATAGAAAAAAAAAAGGGGGGGGGGAGGGAACAAAAAATCAGCATCAGTGGAATTAGAAGTTTTAACACGTGAAGAATACACGTTTTAACAAAATAGCACAGCAGCTGAACACATAGTCACTGCAAAAGTTTGTAGATTACAAACTTCAGTCAACGGTACAAATTCTAATTCTTAGACGTAACGCGGGCACTTAGAACAAACTTGTAAATCACAAAAAATCAACATCCAGATATCTTAGGTTCCGTGTCTACAGACAGGAGAAGATCGGGTAAAATGATCAAGTTTTAATACAGAAAAAGAAGGGATTCATCCGCAGCTACTGCCGTGACCCCGTCTCGACCCTGCATCCCATCCCCTTCCCCCATTCTGGAATGCCAGGCTTTGCAGGCCTACAGCTGCCGTCCGCAGGTAAACTAAAGAGAACGATTTGGCCAGTTTTGTACAGCCGTGTGGTGTCATTTCTTCTGAGTGGGCTTCGAACCAATCAGCTGACTTGCTGGTCTTTTTGCCAAATGTAGACATGGCGGCATTGTAGACAGCATCTCTGAAGTGTTCCCATCGGTCTTGGGCATTTGCAGTGGGTGGGCCAGGGAGAGAATCCTCCAACACACGCGCAAACTCCTCCACTTTTCTTTGATCGCGTGTTTTGCTGGTGTCGATGCGAGGTCGGCCCTCCTTTCTCGTACGGTGCAGTCTCTTCGCGCGGAGCTTCACATTGCTGCACACCAAAGAGTGGTCAGTGTCACAATCGGCGCTCTGGCAGCTGCGAGTGATCTTGATGCTGGAAAGGTTGACACGTCTGATGAGGATCAGGTCGAGCTGGTGCCAGTGTTTGGATCGCGGGTGTCTCCAGGAGACTCGATGCTGAGGCTTCGTGTTGAAGAAGGTGTTACTGACGCACAACCCATGATGACAACAGAGGCGCTGGCCATTCTCGTTCATTTTCCCAGTGCCGAACTGACCCAAGCAGGTGGGCCAGGAGTTGTAATCGACACCCACTCTGGCGTTGAAATCGCCGGCGATGAACAGTGGTTCTCTGTCAGGAATTCTCCTTATAGCAGCACTGAGGTCGTCATAAAACTTGTCTTTTGCTTCTGCTGTGGATGCCAAAGTTGGTGCGTAGGCACTGATTAGACTGACTGGTCCTGAGGATGTTTGGAGTCGGAGAGACAGGATTCGCTCTGTTCCTTCTGCTGGTGGGGTTATGGATCCCAATAATCTGTTTCTAACTGCGAATCCCACGCCGTGTTCTCTGACCTCGTCTGATGGTTTGCCCTGCCAGAACAGGGTGAAGTCTCTCTCCCTCACAGATCCTGTTTCTGGGAGCCTGGTTTCTTGAAGGGCGACGATGTCCATCTGCAGTCTGCTCAGTTCTCTGTCGATGACGGCTGTCTTGCGAGCATCATTTACTTCCTGCAGGTCGTCAGAAAAGCCTGGTGTCATTGTCCTCACGTTCCACGTGCCCAATTTCAGGGCGGGAGTTTTCATTTTTCTGTTGCCTGGTGCACAGTTGTCGATCCGCTTGTCGGTTTTCACCCTAAACCCCACGCACCCAGTGAGACTAACGGACCATGGCGGGGCAGCACCTTACTGGCAGGGGGCTGCCCAGCTTAAGGCGGGCGGTAGCTGCCCAGTGAGATGAGATGACCTCTCCCACCGTCGGAAGCAGCCCCTGGCGTCTGACTCTACGCCAATTGAGTATGCAGACTTAAAACCGGTAAACTGCTACTTCCCGTGTTTAGTCGACGCTGCAAAGCGAAGCTGGAGTGACCTCTCCAGAGCGCAAGGCCTGGGTAAGTAAGTGTGGAGGGCAAGCTGTTACCCATGCAGCAGACCCCCCCTCTCCACGTCGCTGGAATGGTCCATTGGAAAGGCAAGCGCCGATATACATGGTTCCAGTGCCGTCGCAGGAGTTGCCAGAACGTTGCTGTATACAGCCTCGGACTGCCTTCAGCATATAAACCAGAGACAATCACGTTCAGCATCACTTTGAAACTACCAGTCTTAGTGGTCAGGGCCCACGTGTACTACACGTTTCAGTTTCGTAGAAACATTCTGACTGTGAGCATTGTTTCCATTTTACATACGGCATCTGTGAAAAAAATGCATTTATTTCAGTCTCCTAGAAGCATTCTAAATCTGAACATTGTTTCCATTCTACGCACGTTCTCGTGAAAACATTAAGATATTTCGATCTTTAGGAAGCATTCTAAATGTTGAACATTGTTTCCGTTTTACACAGTTCTAGTGAAAATATTCACATATATCGATCTCTCAGGAGCATTCTAAATGTGTACATTGTTTCCATTTTACACAGGTTCTCGTGAAAACGCTCAGATATTTCGATTTGTTATAAGCATTCTAAATGTGAACGTTGTTTCCATTTTACACACACGACTGAAATATATGCCAATCTAGCCAGTAACTCATCAAACAACTCTAGAGTTCTGGAGAGAGAGGTCTAAAGTCCCAAAAGCAAAGACAGAAGAAGGTGAACAGAGTTCCAGCTGAATCTAGTCAAGGAGGAAAAAAAGCGAAACAAGGATGGCTTGGCCTGACCCACTTGGATGCGCAGATTTGAACCCAGGAAGTGGACAATTTTCTATCAAAAAAAGAGGAGAAAGAAAGAAGGAAAAGAAAGAAACAAAAAAGATAGAAAGAAAGAAAGAACGAAAGAAAAAGGCGACAGTAGAAGGGCATCAAGAGGTCGTGACTTGGATGTGGCCCGACCTCCTTAGAGTGTGAGGAGTTAAGGCTGAAATACTTGCTTGAGAGGATATCTTCTCTGAGAACCAACCTTCTGCTGTCCGGCTCTACCTAAACATTTGTTGCTACTACAGATGTTTCGATCTCTTAGAAGTATTCTATATGTGAACGTTGTTTCTAACTTACATCCGTTTTCATGAAAACACTCAGATACTTTTATATCTAGAATCTTCTAAAAGATGGAAACGTATCACCCATCTGGGTCCAGAACACCATGGCTTTGACCAACCAGTCTGTCCAGTGACCACGACCACTCTGGAGATCAGTCTGGTGAAAGTAAATAGCTGATCAATACGGATCAGACGCGCGTCCATTGTGCAGACACCGTGCAGTGAAGGAAAACCAATTCACTATATCCTTCAGTGCTTCAATGGCAAACCTGAGAGTAGGGAGGGATTTCTCCCGAAGTTCAGTCAGGCAGAATATTGTTCTCTGCTATGAGATGGCTGGTCAATAACCAACCATACGCTGGAGGAATCTTATTGCAGTCATTTTCCTGTTTCATTCATTCATTCGTTTCTGTCTGGCACCGAGGCCGCCACCACTTCTTCCTTGTGTTTCTGCTCCAGTTCACATGTCATGATCCCACAATAGTGGGATGTATATACGTATGTGTGTATATATATATATACATGTGTGTGTGTGTGTGTGTGTGTGTGTGTGTGTGTGTGTGTGTGTGTGTGTGTGTGTGTGTGTGTCTGTGTATGTGCGTGCGTGTGTGTGTGTGCTGAAAAAGAAATTACCTAAGTAAGCCTAGGTAGGTAGGTAGCTGGGATAGATAGGAAGATAGGTATATAGGTAGAGATGTAGGTAGGTAAGTGAATAGGTACGTAGGAAGGTTACTAGTAGGTAGGAAGGTAAGTAGATAGATAGAGATAGATAGATAGATAGATAGATAGATAGATAGATAGATAGATAGATAGATAGATAGATAGATAGATAGATAGATAGATAGATAGATAGATAGACAGATAGATAGATAGATGATGGCGTCTGCTTGATATACATTTTCGTTGACACAGACATAGAAACTGTTTAGTGATAGTGTTTATGAGCAGCAGTCAGACAATGTAATCTTGGCTAAGATCACCAAACTCAACACACAGTGAGCACCAGCTCTACAACAGCATTTTTGTAGTACAAACTGGATTGGTCTGATGCCACACGGACTATATTACAAGATTTGAATCTACTGGCATGAAAAATCTTGTAAACTAGGCTTTAATTTAGGTTCAAATTATCCGAGCTTCAAGCCAGTCTCACTGATCTCTGTTAACATAATTTTCTCCAGCTCGCTTTGTCAAATCATCAAAACTGATTTGGTATGTTGTAGCTCAGCTGCTTCCTGAGATGACATTTAAATGGTGATCGCTGGTTCGGGAGAAGTGATGGTTTTTGGCCCTGACTTACAAGTAGTCATTGTTCTTGTTTCATCACACTATCATTCTCCAGTGTGTCAGATCAATAATAAAAATAGTAAATTCTGTTATCAAAGAATGAACACAGCAAATAGAATTAAAACACAAAAGCATGTTCCATATACTAGACCACAACCACAACCATCACCACCACCACCATATCACCGCCACTACTACTACTACTACTACTACCACCACCACCACTACGACTAGTACTGCTATAATTAGTACAAATACTACTGCTACTACTACTACGTTTACTACTACTCCTGCTAATACTATGTCAAAAGAGTGCAGAAGGCAGTCCAGCAAGGTCAACAGGGGCAATGGACAACATGGGACAGTGCACTCCAAAGAAGTCTCAGCTGGAACGATATGTGGCACATGGCTCCTCTAAGGATAAGCTTCCTCCTCAGAGCTGTATATGACCTGCTCCCCTCGAATGCAAACTTAGTGAAATGGGGGAAAGCAGACGACCCAGCATGTCCGCTCTGTCAGAAGAAACAAACAGTGGAACATGTCCTAAGCTCTTGCAAAGTAGCGCTAGCCCAAGGAAGGTATACATGGAGGCACAACCAAGTTCTGAAAGTGATCACAGATGTGGTTAGCGAAAAAACCATGACCCCAAACGCACCAATTGCTATGACAACGTTCTACAAAGCAGGAGGGAAACAGGTCTGGCCCGAAAGTGCTATGACAACCAGCACATTGCCAAAGGGTCTTCTGGATGGAGCAGTTGACTGGGAGTGTACAGCAGACCTCCCAGAGTGGAGAAATTACCCAGATGTCATCAGCAAGACAGGCATGAGACCAGACATCGCTCTCCACTCTGACTCCTCGAAACAAGTGATTCTGATAGAACTCACTGTGCCATACGAAAGCAGAATGGAAGAAGCACATATCTACAAGACCGAAAAATACGCCGGTCTTGCCAGCACCCTGAAGAAAGCAGGTCTGCGGGTCAAAATCTTCGCCATAGAGGTCGGGGCAAGAGGGTTTGTGGGCACCTCCGCTTATGATCTCATGAAACAACTCGCCATTTCTGGGAAGAAGAGGACTAGAGCCCTTAAAGCGATGGCAGAGGCAGCAGAAAGGAGCTCAAGCTGGATCTGGGCAAGGAGGAACGAAAAAAGTGAACTTCATAAGGATTAAATTCCCTACAGATGATGTGTGCCCCGTTAGCACATTGGTAAAACCGCGTACCGCAGTTCTGAAGCGCAGAATCGCCCAGGTTCGATCCCCGGCGTGGGAAAAAAAAAAAAAAAAATAGACAACAGCAGAAGGGCATCCAGGAGTCATGACCTGGATGTGGCCCGGCCCCCCGAGAGTGTAAGGAATTCAGGGCCGAAACACTTGTCTAAAGGGGGTTACTTCTCTGAAGACCTTCTGTTGTCTAGCTCTCCCTAGAGTTTCTTTCTACCTTACTACTTTTACTACTGCTACAACAACAACAACACTACAACAACAAACAACAACACTACTACTACTATACTACTACTACTACTACTCGTATAGCGCCTCTCACCAGAGCCCTTAGCGCTTCACAAAACAAAAAAAACAAAACAAAAAAAACATGAGAGACAGACACACACTGAACACATGTCTGCCCCTACCGTTACATTTAAAGTATATCATCTTAATAGTACAGTTGCAAAGAAGCATTGAGACTGAATCATAATCAACTATTTACCGATTTACACATACACACATACAAAAATCACGGAAACGCAGACACACTCAAATAGACACACGCATACACACACACGCTACAACACACACACACACACACGCACACACACAAATACACACACGCACGCACAAATACACACACGCACGCACGCACGCACGCACACATTCATATACACCTGAATACACAACATGTTATATATGTGTGCATACATGAATGCACATAAGGCACACACATGCGCAAACATAAACGTGCAAACACCACACAAAAACACATACACACAAACACACACACACACGCACGCACACACACACACACACACACACACACACACACACACACCACGACACACGCACGCACGCACACATCCGTCGATTACAACAGGCAAAAGATATATATATATATACATATATTTCTCTGTCTCTCTGTCTCTCTGTCTCTCTCTCTCTCTCTCTCTCTGTGTTTCTTTCTTTATTACATATATACATATATTGTTATATATATGTATATATATATATACATACATATATATGTGTGTGTGTGTGTGTGTGAGTGTGGTGTGAGTGCTTGTGTGCGTGTGTGTGTGTGCCAGCGTGTATGTGTGAGGTGTGAGTGTTTGTGTGTGTATATGTGTGTATGCATGTGCGTGCGTGCGTGTGTGTGTTTGTGTTTGTGTGTGTGTGTGTGCGTGAGTGTGTGTGTGTGTGTGTGTGTGTGTGTGTGTGTGTGTGTGCGCGCGCGCAATAAGCACATGTAACTATCGTTGATGATTAAGGGTGACTGTTCCGCAGTCTGATATGACTCATAATTCAACGCCATGCCATAAGGAATAAACGCATAACCTGCAGTTCTGAGCAACAGCTCCTTGACACGTGAAGCGAAACAATTCAACGACTCTGACACTGACAGCAGCCAACAGCTTCGACTTGAGCAGCAGGCAGGATTAATCAGCTTCATGATCTGTCAGACCCATACCGACCTCCTCTAGTCCAGGGCCTGGTCTGCTGTGACTTGGAATGACGGCTGATCAGAATGGACTGACATGTATAAACGGCGAACATTTCATTTTCTGACCGGCCCGTGGCTGGAGGTGTCGGCTGCTGTCCAGAGAGCGTGGCCATTTGATTTAGTGCCGTCCTCGTCTGAGTCCCCGGTTGCTGTCTTTCTCTTTTGTCATTCTCGCTGGTTTGATGGACGGCAGAAAGATGGCGTGTGTGTCACTGGATAAAGGATCAGACGAGACAGCGTTTATGCGGGTGTGTACAGTAAATAATAAATAATTTTTTTGTACTGAGCCATTTTCCAAACTCCCTGGGAATTACAGCGCATTGCGTATTTACAAGACACAGAGCGAAATACTCAAAGAAGCACTGATACATCACACGTACACTCATATCATGGAGGAACTTGATACCACCAGAAAACTGCTAGCAGACATCAACAAGAGAAGACTAAAATATATTGGCCATTTGTCACGCAGCAAGAACACGGACCTCATGGCAACCATCTTTCAAGGAAAAACAGTAGCAAAAAGGAAGAAAGGCAGACCTCCGATCTCATACATCGAGAACATACCCAACATCAATGGCCTAAACAGTCAAGAAATTGTCCACAAAAGTGAAGACATAGCGGCCCGGAGGGAGATGGTGGAGTCTATGTGTGCAGCGGCCAACACTGAACCCGGTGACGCCGACAAGTGAGACAGGTGAGATATACACATCAGAATACAGACATCAACATAGCTGCGCCGGTCGGAGCTTGGCTTTTAAGCAATACCGTTAGTTTGTTTGATAGAATATCCCCATTTTGATCATGCTTTCAGACTTTGTTTGTTTGTTGTTATGGAACTCAACTGAATGCATGTACATTTGGTGCGTTTCTAATGCTCTTAATATTGGGAGAAGGGCAGACCAGTGGCAGAATGGTTTTAGACGTTCGCCTGCCAATAACTAAACTCTAGGTTCCAGGGTTCGCACCCCGTAGAGGCCTCGACTTTTTTCCTCAGTTTGACCGGAAAATCAGACTGAACGTCTAGTCCTTTGAAAGGGGGCGAAAAACGAGTCGGACCCATGTGCCTTCTGGCTGGGCACGCTAAAAATCCCACGGCAATTGAAAATCGTGAAGAGCAGGGCATTGACCGGCTGGCTGCCTTGATATAAAACGTTGGAGAGATAGGTTGATATCCCAGGTCCCACCCCTTAAAGACCAATTAGCCTTCTTGCTTTTCTGAAGTCTTGATAAACAAATGTGACTATGAATTCGAATTTGAATCGAGGGAGAGGGGATGGGCGCCAAATTCGTGGTGCTGGCCCCACGAAAAGTTGAGGTCTCTGCCACCTCTCCCCCTAGGACCCCAGGGTTATGGAACTATCTATGTAGGACCTCAGGACCTGGCCAGCTCATAGATTTATGTGCAGGCTTTAGGCTTGTGCCGTGATCATTCTGGATCTTCTCCATCACATGGCACCTGTGACGATGGTGCATATGGAATTCTTTCCGAGCGCCGAGATGTCATCTTGAGAAATTGAAACTGAAACCAAAACTGAAACTTAATACCGGGGCATGTTGCTCCTTTAATGTTTTCAGCATCGGTTCTTGTTATTTCTTTGATGCTTCCAATGTTGGAACACGTCTCTTTGATGCTTTCAGTGTTGGAGAGTGTTGATTTTTTATGCGTTCATCGTTGGAGTACATTGTTTTGTTGGAACTGCCAGTGTTGGAGCCTGTTGTGTCCTAGAAGCCTCCAATGATGGGGCAGGTTGTTCGTTTGATGCCAGCAATGTCTTGATTATTTCAGTGCCGGAGTATGTTATTTCTTTGATACTTTCATTCTACTTGAAACGTCCCCTTTGTTTCATACGACTTTTCTTCTTATGATTAATATTCATCAGTAGTCTAATTGCGTGCATATAATGTGCAAGGCGGTAGATTTGGTTCAAGCTCTGTTAAATAATGGGATATTTCTTTATATCGGAGACTATATGTGTTTGTGTGGTTGATTATCAGTCAGTGAACAAAATATCATTTTAAAAGCATGTCAGCTGGTTATGAGTGGATAACTATGAATTGAAGTTTGGACCCCATGTCTGTCTTAATGAGAATTTGCGATTACACAAGTTTGAACTGGCGTGATTCGTTTGAGGAGTTTCTGTTATCTATGTCATGTTCTTTTTGAATAAATAGTTATCAAACTTAGAATCACTTTCAGCATCTCAAAGGGTGGTAAGTAAAAATTTCACAAACATTAAGAGAAGCAACACTCTCCACGTATCTTGTAATTGTCCTAGTGTGTCTGGATTTCAGAAAATATTTTATTTTCGGTTAGATAAAATCATGAAGTGTGATCGTACGGCTTTGATGTCTTGTTTTCTGTTTTCTCCTCAAGCGATACATTGTTTGGGTGTACTTTCGTTACCTTGTATTCTACCGTTCTTTACTTTCTTTTCTCAGTCTGTTCCTTCACCTCTGCTACTGCAACATAACAACATCAGAAATATATGCCAAAGGTCAAAACCAGCAACAGAAATTACACATCAGCTATACTCCAAAGCCGGGTAAACGGTTGATCCTCTTTCAACAGATACAATATGAGAGAAAGCACACATACACACACACATACACATACACACGCAGGTCGCCAAGTCTGTATTGGACCAGAAGATGCGGGACAGAGACATGATAAATCCAGCCTGAGCCTTATGAGAGGATACAGGCGTGATAGATCAGCATGTGCTCTGTGAGAGGAGACGAGACAGGGCTTATCTTGTGTGCTCCACACTGAGCCATATGTTGAAGGATTTGAGAGGAGTTGCTGTCACTAATTGGACGTGGATGTTAGACATAACAGATACTCCCTTCGCACACTCCCCCCACACCCACACCTGCCCCCGCACCCCACCACCAACCCTGTAGGCTGCAGTGGCGTGGTTTTCCTGGTTATGGCCCCTTCCACTCATCAGCTCGGTTTTGACAGCATCAATACCCTCTACCACTAGAAAATAAGTATGATTTTCATTATCGTTCCTCTTTCTCTCTTTCTCTCTCTCTCCCTCTCTCTCCCTCTCTCTTTTTCTCCCTCGCTCTCTCCCTCATTCTCTCTCACTTTTACCGTTGGAAAATAAAGCATCATTGTTATCGTCATTGTCATTGTCTCTCACTCTCTCTCCCACCCTCACTCTCTCTCTCTCCCAACCACTCTCTCTGTCTGTCTCTGTCTGTCTCTGTCTGTCTGTCTGTCTCTCTCTCTCTCTTCCCCTCTCTCCTTGTGTGTGTGTGTGTGTGTGTGTGTGTGTGTGTGTGTGTGTGTGTGTGTGTGTGTGTGTGTGTGTGTACATTATATATATATATATATGTATATATATATGTATATATATATATATAGATAGATAGATGGATGGATGGATAGATAGACATACATACATACATACATACATACATACATACATACATACATACATTACATACATACATACATACATACATACATACATAGATGGTTAAAAAGATAGACAAAATCAATTCATTTGCCACAACGGATAGCCCCTCAGTAGCACAGAACTCCCATCACGGATTGAGATGCTGTGAGGCCTGCTATCATCTCTGATGCAGGATTCACCTGAATGTCCCTGGTGGATATTCTGTTTCAGTGGATTTGTCCGCTTACGGATTCGTGCAAGTATTTTGAATGTTGCAAGTGAGTACCTGGTGAAGTTATAACCAGCAGATTATTACATCATTCGTGGATCAGGGTCGGACAATATTAGATACATTTGGTAAACTACTGCGACATGTTTATGCTATACATGCAGCTTTTTTCGCCTTTTCTCTGGAGGACGCAGCAATTAACAAAACACTACGACAAAAGAACATAAAAATGGGGGTTTGAACATATATGCATGATATGCACAGGTACACTGAAACTTTGAAACTTTCCCGGCTGAGAAAATGTAAAAACGCAAAACATAAAGGGAAAAATCATATCTAGTGAGCCATACCCCTTTTTAACAAACTTCGAAAAAATAGGGTCCTAGCTATGGTTTACATAAAACCAGAGATAAAGTATACTGGAAACATACAATTTAGGCATATTATAATTTTACAGTCGTATTGAACCAACAACGCTACATGATTTACTCTCAGAACCGACCTTATATTATGACAACACCACTATCGGGAGTAATGTTATGTAATATAGTGGATGGATTCAAAACGGAGTCTAATGTATTAAACACTTCGGTGGTAATGGTTCGTTGTTAACGCATCGTGAATTCGATAAAAAATACTAAATGTATGTAAATTTCTCAGTCTTTATTGGATGCATCCAGTCTATTAAGGCATACACACAAAAGACTAAGCTGAACATGACATATGAGAAAATGAACACCCTGTTCCCCAAGCACTGAAAACAATTTATTCTGGACCAAGTGGAACACGATTATACTAAGTATGATATAATGAAAACATATGAAACGCATCCAAAATTGTGTGCATTTTGTGCGAAATGGTCAGAAAAATTGCGAACAACTATTCCATGGAAAATGTATTTATGAAAATTCATAAAAATAGAAGTTGACCTAAAATGGCCACAAATACCTATTGTACATACAATTATTGGAAGTAACGTCATTCTGAAAGAAATGGGATTTGAGAACAACGTTTATTGTGATTTTTATTTGGAGACGAAAGATAGTATTGGTAACGCCTTTATGCGAAACGATTCAGGTAAAGGCTCGAAGAAATCATGAAAATCATAATATATACCTGTGCAAATATTAGATTGACTGAAAACATGGTGTTTTTGGTCATCATCATCATCATCAGGTGCCTTGCCACATGGCGTTGGCGATTATGGACCTCCATCTATCTCTATCTCTTGCCGCCCCAAGCATCTCCACTACTCTCCACGTCCCCAGCCACTCTGCAAGTCCGTCCAATATTTTCTCCCTGGGTCTACCTGGTGCTCTCTTTCCCTCCAGCTTTCCCGTTGTGACCAGGTGCTCCAAATCCCCCTTCCTCATAAAATGGCCTGTAAATGTTGCCTGTCTTTTCCTAATCTTCCTTATGAATGATCTACTTGTGTCTGCCTCCATCAAGACTGTCTCGTTTGTTTTCTTTGCTGTCCATGGAACTCTCAACATTCTTCTTAGAAACCACATCTCGGCTGCCTCAATCTTGCTCTGGCTTTGCTTGCTGACTGTCCACGCCTCGCAAGCGTACAACAGTATTGGTTCTATATAACATCCAAGGACTCTCTTCCTGATGTTAATTGATAGGCATTTGTTGGTAAGAATGCTTGTCATCTTCCTGAATGCTGTTTTGGCTTGGCCGATTCTGCCGGCTATTTTCGATGTGCATCTGCCGTCTGATGAAATGACCGTTCCGAGGTATTTGAAATTATTAACCTGTGTCAAGGTTCTGCCATTTGCTGTTATTTTGTGTAGACGAAAATATACACACAGATTCTGTATTCTGATTTGATTATCCTACTGGTAAAATGTACATTTATAAATGCAAGTTTGAAAAGACTACTACATGTAAATGTATTTTCATTTAAAAGATATCATGACACAAAATATCACACAGAAAAATATTTGCAAAACTGCTGTGGAATTTGCATATTATTACAAGTAAAACGCAATGTTTGCCCCATTTACCACGGATAGCAACCGAAACTTGATGCTGATTTCGTTTTGAACAGCCTTCGGTTCAAATTGAAACCAGGTCTGTTTACAATCAACGTGACGAAATGGTTAAGACAA
>CM060310.1:47931227-47933727 GCA_030674185.1 Monoplex corrugatus
AGATAGATAGGTAGAGAGACGCTTGAAGCTTGACGCTCGCTTAGCGCGCCATTTATTGACGTAACCATATACATGGGTTTAGCGCCAAGGAGTATAACTCATCCCTCTCATGCTGGCAACAAATGTAAATAAAGGGAAACAAATAAAGGAAACAGAAAATCGAAAATTCAAATAAAGAGCAGAAAGGTAATATTTACAATATCAAAACAACAGTTTTACAGTAGAAGTGGACATGCGTGACCATCCAACTATGCCTAATATTGACCTTCACTATTTTGGTTAATTAAGGAAAAAGCTATTAGTCTTGACAGAAACTCTTTCATATTGAAATTAAAGCAGCAATGTTCTTCTTCGTATCTCATGTGCTTCCGTGATGTATTTAGCGATTGACTGTAAATTCTCTGTTTTTTTCACATGCTAATAATGACCTTAGATCATGTCTTAACACTGCTGGGGAGGAAAATATATTACATCTATTTCTAACAGTACTATAAGCTTCACATTCAAAAATACAATGATTTTCGTCTTCCTTTTTTAGGTGGCATAATCTACAAAGTAAACCTTCCTCACTGCTCCGCTGAAACCATCTTTGACTCTCATCAAGACCAAGTGTTCTTGTTCTAAAACTTGCAAGTAGGCTCCGGTGCCATCTATTTGTAACAACTGAAAGATATTTTTCTGCCTGGAAAATATTTTTAAAGGAGAAATACCATGCACATTTTGCATCTTCTCCTACCTGGGAATGACAATTTTGTTTATAAGAGCTAATTAAACGGTCTTTGAGTTCGGATAGAAATACAATTTCATTGCCTACACCATGACTAATCCAAACTATTCCAAACCCATTATTTGTCAAAATGTTCTTTAAATTGTTTATCCAATAATGTTTTCCTCTTTCGTGTTCGTGTAGCATCATATCATAAGCCTGTCTACATAATCTTGTTGTTGGTAGTTTCAAAATTCTTAGCCAGTACTTTACACACTTAACGTTTGTACGAATACTTAGCGGATATCTGCCACTTTCTCCATACGCCATTTTATTAGAAGAATGAATTTGCACATTGAGGAAACGTTTGATTGCAAATGTATGTACTATTAGAGAAATAGAGAGACAGAGAAATCCCACCCGCTGTACTGAAATTTCAATCGGGTTTTTGATGCAGTCAAAAAGGTAAAAGAACTCGATCTATATTAACGTTAACTTAAAAAAAACTACATAGGGTTATCTATTGCAAGAGAGAATCAAACAGTCGCTGTTTGTCTTAGTGAGAATCTCTTCCATCTCTTCACGGGAAACAAAAAGTATGTTGCTTACATGGACACGTTTCCTAGAAAACTTTGAGACCTTACACCACTTCAAACGGTGTAATGAATCCTCAAAACAACAACCAGGAACCAGAAGAAAACACGAAAAAATTATAAGAAAAAATATCAGAACGTGTATTCAATACAACCAGACAAGACAGACACCTGCCTTGTCTGGTTGTATAAAATACGGATGGGACTGTCTTGTCTGGTTGTATAAAATACGTCTGCGCCTGTCTTGTCTGGTTGTATAAAATACGGATGGGACTGTCTTGTCTGGTTGTATAAAATACGTTTGCGCCTGTCTTGTCTGGTTGTATAAAATACGGATGGGACTGTCTTGTCTGATTGTATAAAATACGTTTGCGCCTGTCTTGTCTGGTTGTATAAAATACGGATGGGACTGTCTTGTCTGGTTGTATAAAATACGTCTGCGCCTGTCTTGTCTGGTTGTATAAAATACGGATGGGACTGTCTTGTCTGGTTGTATAAAATACGTTTGCGCCTGTCTTGTCTGGTTGTATAAAATACGGATGGGACTGTCTTGTCTGATTGTATAAAATACGTTTGCGCCTGTCTTGTCTGGTTGTATAAAATACGGATGGGACTGTCTTGTCTGGTTGTATAAAATACGTCTGCGCCTGTCTTGTCTGGTTGTATAAAATACGGATGGGACTGTCTTGTCTGGTTGTATAAAATACGGATGGGACTGTCTTGTCTGGTTGTATAAAATACGTTTGCGCCTGTCTTGTCTGGTTGTATAAAATACGGATGGGACTGTCTTGTCTGGTTGTATAAAATACTTTTGCGCCTGTCTTGTCTGGTTGTATAAAATACGGATGGGACTGTCTTGTCTGGTTGTATAAAATACGGATGGGACTGTCTTGTCTGGTTGTATAAAATACGTCTGCGTCTGCCTTGTCTGGTTGTATAAAATACGGATGGGACTGTCTTGTCTGGTTGTATTAAATGCGTGATCTGATTCTTTTTTTCGTTTATTTTTCCTTCTGGTTCCTGTTTGCTTGAACGCGGGCAGTCACACTTGTTTTGGATTTCCTCAAAACAACGTCATTCTGTGGTTCGTCGTCTCGCTTCGAAATGAAGACGCAAGGCAGACACCATTTTTTATGTACTTAATCATATTTTTTACGTCTTGTATGGCTTGGTTTCGTCTTCAGAAACAGAGATCCAGAGC